>VFFE01007207.1:690854-777599 GCA_008921705.1 Burhinus oedicnemus
GGGATGCACAGGGTGCAGGGGCCGCTCTCACACAGGGACTGTCCTGCAGAGCCCCCCCAGGCCCCCCGGCCTCTGCAGCAAGGGGTTCCTACCGTGAAGCCCTCCAGCTGCACACCAGTGTACAAAGGATTTCCTTTTTTTTTTTTCCTTTTTTTTTTTCCATACAAAAACAGTAAAGCAAGAACTTCCTTCCCCCCCCCCTTTTCTTCCCGTTTTTCCTCTTTTTTAACATTATCCACAAAAGTTTACAAAATAGCCTTGAGATTACGCTTGCGGGATACAGGATCCAATCAGCTCCGGCAGAAGCCAGCCAGCCCTGCAGGGATGCCAATTAAGAGATGTGTCACCATCATCATTTCTGTTTCTTTTGCCCCAAGTCCCCTCCTTTCCCCTCTGCTTCCCTCCAGCCCACAGCAGCGAGCAAACAACCTGGCAGCGGGAAGGTGCTGGGGGTGGGTTTGTGGCTGATTATCTGAGTGCTCAAAAAAAAACCCCCAAAAAGAAACAAAAGAAGAACATGTACCCCAAAGGGAAAGGCCTTTTTTTGTATTTCCAAAACAGGGACTGTCCAGCGAAGGAGCTGACACCGCTGGGGTGTCTCATGGTGCCAGGGGGACACGGGGAAGGGGTGATCTGCTGATCATCTGTATGGCTCTTCAACCGCTTGGGGCATCTTCCCCCCCGGGCTCGGGCTCCTCTGAGTCCCTCCCCCCTGCCCCGGCTGCCCAGCGGGTGCTTTTGGGAGCCATGCACAGATCCAGACCCTACACACGGGTCCAGACCCTGCCAGGACCACGAAGAGGCTCTGCAAGCCCCGTGGCCAGCTCTGCTCCTCTCCATCTGCCACACGGCTTCGACTTGTAGTCAAGTCCATCAAATTCCATTTTTTTGTTCAGTTTTGTGGTTGGGTTTTTGTGTTTTATGTGGGGTTTTGGTTTTTTTTTTGGTAAAAAAGTTTGTCCCTCCCCACCCCAAACCACCCCACCCCACAGTCAGCCCCACCGGCACATCAGCCTTCAGCAGTCCAGGGGGGCTGCTTGCACCTCCACGGCCAGGAGCTGCCCCTCACGCTGCCCCCGAGCCCAGGGCTGGGCGAGGCGGGGATAGACCACGCGCACGGCCGTGGCACCCCGGAGCAGCTCCCTGGGCCTTCTGGGCTCTGCCCCAACGCCGTAGCGAGCTACGAGGCTGGCGGCAAGGAGCAGGAGACAGAGGACCAGCACCGTCAGGAGGCTCTGCCTGCCCTCCAGGAGCCAGTAGCGGTGGGCAGCCTCTTTAGTCCTGGCATTCACACAAGCCACCTTGGCCTGCAAGTCTACGAAGGCCACATGGAGGCAAGCCCAGTACTCTGTGTCCTGGTGGAGCCGGGTGATGTTGTACGTGTGGGTCCCCATGGGGATCCGGGCCACGTTGGTCATGTCCAAGTTGGAGCTAAGCAAGAAGCTGGACCAGGTGAGGTTGGAGGAGACTGTGTTGAGATGCGGCTTCCAGGCTACCAGGATGTGGTAGGCCTGGACATCCGCCACCACCAGCTCCAAGCTGTCCTCACTGAGTGGGAAGGAGTGGTTGACTGTCATGCTGACGCTTTTGGTGTCGGCCCCAAGGAGGTTGTGAGCCACGCAGGTGTAGAGCCCAGCCTCCCGAGCTGAGATCCCATGAATCTCCAGCGTCCCTTCGGGGTGCACCTTGTACCGCCCATCTTCTGCGTAGGGGATCAGCTTCACACCCAAAGGAGTGACCCAGTAGATCTCCGGGTCTGGCTCTGCCAGAGCTCGGCAATGCAAGGAGACATTGTCACCATCGGCCACCTCTAAGTGGGAGGGGAAGCTCTTGGTGGAGATGAGAGGCAGGCACCGGTCCGTCATCTCCCGGAAGGGGACATCCCGAATGTGCCTCCTCTTGAGGTCAGGGGGCTCGGCACACAGCGTGGACTGGGGTTCAATGAAGCGGATGTGGTTTTCTGTGCTGTTGACCCAGCGGATGACGCAGTCACAACGGATGGGATTGCTGTGGATGCTGATCTCCTGCAGGTTGGGCAGGGACTTGACTGTCTGCTTATGCAAGGCACTTAGGGCATTGTTGTTGAGCATGAGGGTTTCCAGTTGGGGAAGGTGGTGGAATGCATTGGGGTGGATAAAGGACAGCTTGGGGTTGTTGGTCACATCTAGCTTGGTCAGCTCAGGGAGGTTGATCAAGGCAAACTGGTCTATGGACACCAGCTCCTCCATGTTGTTGAGCCCCAGCTCTTTGAGGTGCAGCATGTTCGTGAAGTCGCTTTGCTTGACCCTCTGCAGTGGGTTTTTGTTCAGGTCCAGGAACTTGAGGCCAGGAACTTGCTGCAGCGCCCGCTTGGGGACGTTCATGAGCTTGTTGTCATAGAAAGAGAGACTCTCCAGGCTCCGCAGCCCTTCTAGCGCATAGTCCGAGATCTCCTTCAGGTTCATCCCAGCCAAAACCAAACTCCGCAGGTTCGACAGGGGCCTGAAATTCATATCCAAGATCGCATCCACCCTGTTGCCTCCAATCATGAGGATCTCCAGGCTGGGGAGCATCTGGAACCAGCGGCTGTCAACCATCCTCAGCAGGTTGGAGTTGAGGTGGAGGCGCAGCAGGCTGTCAAGGCCAGAGAAGGCACGGGGAGCAATCCTGCGGAGCTGGTTGTGGTTCAGGTAGAGCTCCTGCAGGTTGCCCAGCCCAGGAAAGCTGCCATCGGGCAGCTCAGAAAGCTGGTTCTCCTCCAGGTGCAGGCTGAGCAGCTGGGGCATGCTCTTCAGGCCAAAGTCCCAGACATCAGAGAAGCTGTTCTGTGACAGGTCCAGCTCCGAGAGGTTTCTGAGATAGTCCAGCTCGCTCTGCTCCAGCCTGGCGATATTGTTGCTTTGCAACAGTAGGGTCTGGGTCCCCTCCGGCAGGTCTTCGGGCACGGTGGAGATGAACAAGTCATTGCAGTCCACCGTGGCAGCCTCCCGGTACACCGAGCGGGGGGTGTACCATGGCCTGATCTGACAGACGCACTGTGGTGGGCATTTGACCTTCCAGGGCACGATGGGGATGGCAGTGGCGGCCACCACGCAGAGCAGAAGCGAGCTGGTTTGGAAGCGTCTCATTTTCGGCTGGTGGGACCAGCTTCCTCCCAGGCAGGAAAGGCTCACGGGGTGCATCCGGAGCAGGGCATGGGGCAACAGCAGGGTGGGGACAGCATCTGTGGGAGAAGACGCTCCATGTAAGCCCCTGGCACCGATCAGCCCCTGCTGCCGGCTGCCCTGCCTGGTCCCCTCCAGTGAGAGCACATAATACCCACGACCGGGGCTGGTGCCTTCAGTCAGAGCTTCGCCTTTTCTTCCTCCCCAAAGGGTTCATTTTTACACTCGGCTGCATCTTTCAGGTTCCTCCTCAGGGTCATTCCTGAAAGGCCAGACAACAAGTTGTGTTAGAGGAGACCTCATGCACATAGCAAACGAGAATAAACAGGCTGGAGAGGCAAAACCCCATGCACAGGACCCCCAACACCCTGCTCAGCCTCACAAATGACCAACATGTCCGTTTAATCTGTTTTATACCTGGAGCACTAACTATGCCCTCCCATCCCAAGAGGTTTTGAGTGTAGTTTGCCCACGGATGCCCTGACCAGACCCACAAGCAGCTCATGGACCAAAGGCTTTCCCCTGAGCAGAGCCAGAGCTGCAGATGCTGGGAAGAGAAAAACCTCTATGGGGGCAACTTTCCTCCTGGCTCTCGGGACTCTGCTCTCTGCCTGTTATCCTCCCCAGCAACAAGCGCCCCATCCAGGAGCTCCCAGCCCTAGTTGCAGATCCCTAACGTGTTTTTCCTTGGTAGGCTTATGGAGGAAACGTGTCCTCAAGTGCAGACCTGTTTCTTGGCATCTCTAGCAGAAGCCCTGTAGCAGCACAGGGACCACAGGCTCAGAGCTCAATTTGCTTTCCGCAGGGACAGATTATCCCAGACCCATCTCACCCCATTTATTTCTCCACTAACAAAGCAGGAAGCACACCCATCTCTGCACAAACTTGGGCCTCGAGGCTTAAATGAGCCAATATTGGTGGAAGCTGGTGGCCCAGAGGGCTGATGCTGAGCAGAAAGCCAAGCTTTTTGGGAAAGACCAGTACCCAAGTGAGCACAGCCCCCCACACGATGGGGCTGCAGCATCCAGAGCAACCACACAGACCCCAGTACAAACCTCCCATCTAGGACAGAGCCCCCCACCCAGCTCCTTTTAAAGCACTGGCCCAGGGTGAGGACAATTTCCTGGGAGCAGGAAACCCTGCTTGGGCTCATTAGAAACTCCTGGGGGAATGCAGAAACCCATTAACCCCCTCCACGCCTGGTGCAACCCTCGGCCCCTTGCCTTGCACCCTTTCTGGGGAAGAGGGGTCAAGTTTCCTTGGTGGGATGTTTGGTGAGGGGCTGGGGTGGGCATAAGCCCCCCAGCAGCTCCCTGCCCTTCTCCCAGTCCAGCTGCGGGGTCCGGAGGAGCCGGAGCCGGAGCTGACCATCACTCCACCTTTGATTATTTGATTTGCTACAGCTCTCCCGACCCACGCTGACACAAATCAAACCCAGCCCCAAAGCTTCTCCCTGTCTTAAAAGACTCTCATGCAGCGGGAAAAAACATTAAAAAGCAGCCAGAGTGGGAAAAGAAAGTTTCTCTCCAAGCAGCTCTATTTTATCGCCCCCTTGTTCTCCCTGTAAAAGGCTTCCAACCAAAGTTTATTCAGCATCGACTCATCCAAGCCTTGCGCCAGAATTGATCCCGCACACTTCCCTTCTTGCCTGCTGCGAGGGCATTGGCTTTTAAACCATCTCCCGGAGAAACAGCATTAAAGAAGAGGAAGGTTGTATTGATTTCTGCATCCTTCTGATGGACCCTCATCTTTCTTTTTAAGTGCATAGACATTTCTGTGACTATAAATCTCTCTGGCCATTAAAATATTATAGCATCTTTTCTCCTTAAAAAAATAATATGGAGGAATTTTTTTTTTTTTTTATTTCCTTAAGGCTGTGAAGAAGAGCCCAGAAAAAGCACCTTGTTTCAAACCCCATTTTGCAGGGAAGACTCCGCAGCTCTGCTGTTGGGTGATATCTCTACGGGGTTTGTGTCTGTAACCAGGTTTAATCACTTTTGCCCAGCACAGGACAGCGTTGCAGCACTGATGGCCATGGAAAATCTTGCATACAGGATGATGCCGTAACAGTCCAGGTGTTTGTATAAGTAATAGGATCAGAGCTTGCAGAAAAATGTCATTTTTTGGAAACTCTGGGTACTAAACTTCATACTTCATGGTTTCAAATGGCATAGCCCAAACCCAACAGGGAGTGCATCGGCAGCATGTGGTCCCCGCTGCAGGGTACGAACCCTGGGGAGGACAGTCCTGGCAGGGGACAGAGCTGCCCCCAACTCTGCTGTGACAGCCCTGCTCCCTGGTGACAGCAGTGACACCCCGGAGACCTGCACCCTGAATTCCTGCAGTTCAGCCATGGGGCAGTGGGGAGCCAGGGAAGGAGAGGGCAGGAGCCTGCTGGTTGTCTTTTATCCATTACCCAGTGAAGTCTGGCTCATTATTTCTTAATTAGGCACTGAAGAAGCCTGCAGGTAGCACGCAAACTCATTTAGCCTTTTATTGCGCTGCACCAGAGATGGATGGTGGGACCGACCAAGCAGTCCCGCAGCTCCCATGGCCACGGTTTTAATTCTACCGGTTTACTATTGGGTTCGAAAGGCTCCCCCTGCGGAGCTGCATCCCCGCCAGCCTGGGGAGTCGGTGCGGGAGCCAGGGCTGGAGAGGGTTAGGGACGGGGGTCCCGAGAGACCCAAACCTCGAGGGGCTCACATGGGGTCCATTCCCCATGTGCAACTTTGCTGTGACTCACGTGCACACACAGACACGTACCCTGAACTCCCACCCACCCCGTCCATCCGCAACTCCTCAGCAGCACCAAAGCACTGACTGTGCCCCAAAAGCCCTTGTTTTCCCCCCAAACAGACTCGGGGCGCAGAATGAGACAGAAAAGGAGAGGGACCCAGGACTTGAAGCTAACAAATAGAGAGATCAGGCTCGAGACACGGCTGAGGTTGCGAGGCTAAGTGGTGTGTCCCAGGGAGCCCAGATTTCATCTCCTCTCCCAGACAGACGGATTTGCTGCCTTTGCAGGTGGTGGGAAGACGCTGCCCAGGATAACGGGAGCCTTGGCAAAACCAGAGAGAGGAAAGGGACAGCAAGGAGGAGCGGGGATGTGAGTTGCTGGAGGGTCTGCTGGGGACTGGGATCCCCTCCACAGCCAGGCTGGGCTCTGGCGAGCCCACGGGCCCCCCGCTCCCCGTCAGCCCCCGGCTGCTATTTTGGGCTCTTTCTCAGCGTGGGCTGTGGCACGGTGAGAGTGACAGCAGGGAGCTGGGTGACGTTTCTGCTCGGAGCTTATTTTTTTCCAAAAATGTAGAGCCAGAGGGCTGAAACATTTGCTGCAGTGCCCCGGCACATTGGGAAATGGAAAACACCCCCAGTTTCCTTTTTCCCACAAGCAGGACTCAAGCCCGGTCCCCACACTAGGGACACTGCTTGCCTCTTCCATAGTTTCCCAACATTTACCCAATTCCTTCATCTCCCTAAGGCATTTCCATGACTTCTGCCTTCAAGGCTGGATTTCTCCCACGTACAAATGTCCATCTTCCCTTCCTCACAGCTCTCTGTGAGCCTGATTGCAAAGAAGCTGGAGCCCCAATACGCCTTCAGTAAGGATTTTACCCGGTCATGGTCCCCGAGGAAATGAGACACAAAGTGCCAGGGCCAGGCAGGGGGTCCGTGGCACTGCCCCACATGGTACTGGCCTGAATTTGCCACAAGCCCACAATATCATCTGCAGTGTTACTTGCTGATGGGGGGCTCAAGGAACCTGTTTCCATCCCAGCCAGGCGTGGTCAGCGATAGAGGGGGGGATACATCAGAGAAATATGGAAGGAGAGGAAATAAGGGGGAACGAAAGTGCCAAAAGGAGATAAAGAAGGAGAACCAAAGGTGAAAAGGAGAAGGAAAGGGACAAAGAGGCCATCAGAAAATGAGGCCGGGAGAGGGAGACGAGACGGGGAGCACAGGAGAGACAGGGTGCGCAGCGCTGGGGAGAGGGGAGCGCGGCTGCATGAACAGGCGGCAGAAACCCAAGGAAAGAAAAGAAAAAAAAAAAAAAGGAAAAGCAATGAGAATGAGAATTGATGAGGCACAGAGAAGGGAAGAGTCTTTTCATCAGCAAGTTTGCTGGATGAAGCCAGGAGATAAATCACCCAGTAGAAGGAGCCTTGGTCTCAGTGCTTGCACCGGCTGCCTCTCTCCCTCTGTCATCTGTCTAATAGCCCGGCTTCGGGAGATAAATGGCTGCAGCTGAGTCCTGGGCTCTCCTGCCCGTCCCTCTCCCTTACCGCAGCCAGAAGAGCCCGATGCTCCCCCCAGCGTGCTGCCGGACGGGAGGCAATGGACAGCCCCTACACCCCGAGGGGGACGGGGAGGACCCCGACTGCTGCCAGGGTCCCTTGGCTGGGGAGAGCCGGGAGCGGGACCGCGCTCAGCCCACAGCTCCTCTCTGCAGGCAGCAGCTCTCCCATAGCAATGTCCCCAGGGGGTGGCAGACACCCCAGCCTACGCTGCGTCTCCCCGGGGACGATGAGCTCCTGCCAAGCCCCTGTCTTTTCTGGGTGACGGCTTTAAGCAAGCAGTGCACACAGCAGCCTGCGACATGGCCATCGCTCTCGAAGCTTTCCAGCGCTGCTGCATTTCGGCGGCTGCTAAGCCTTCACGTCCCTGTCACCGGCCCTGCCAGCTCCCGGCGGAGGCAGATGAGAAGTGGCAGTCAGATGCTGTGGGAAAATCCTTCCCCCCCGCCCGTCCCCACCGCCTTTTGCTCTTTTCGATGGCGCGATTCAAATCCGCAGCCAGCCCTCGGGAGAGAACGTGGCGGTGGGAGGATGGGAATGACCCAGGCACTGCGCGCTCCGGCTTTGCTGGGTTTGCAGCCGGAGACGGGCACACGCTGCCGGTCCAGCCTCTCTGCACACCGACACAACACTAGACCAAGCTGCACAGCCCCAGTGCACCCCCAGAAAAGTGATTTTTTTGGCATATCACCTTGTCCAGCTCTCAGCCCTGGCTGCTCTGGGCTCAGGACTTTCCGCAGTGGCACCCAGCAAAGTTTGTCCCCTCAGGCTGAGGTCACATCTCCCCTGTTTAAACCTCTGTGTAAAAGCTTCACCTTCATTTGTGATAAAACCGACAAGAAATAAATAGGGTTCTGTATCAATTACTTGTAAAACTTAGAAATAGGGTACTCTGCTGTTATCTGAAACACTCCTATATCACTTTTTTTAATCTGGAAGGAGATGCTGTATTAAATCCTGCAGGGCTTTGCTGTAATGGCCACTTTTACAAGGTTGGCTCTGGGGTCTTGCTGTCTCCAGGGCTGTCACCATCCCTTGCCCAGAGCAGCCAGCACAGTCTTGCCCGAACCACCACCCTCGCCAGATAAAAACTTCTCAGGACCTCCTATTTTCAGCAGCGCTGAGCACCCACATCGTGCCTGGCAGCTGCAGGCAGCTGTGTGTGGTTCACATGTTGAAATCCAGGCTAGGAGGAGACAGGAGATGGACAGCGTGGAATCTGGGGTCCCAGCACACCAGCCCTGCCCTTCCTGCTGTTGTGATGCCAACTGGGATCATGACTTACTTATGATGCTTTTATAGCAGTAAAAGCCTTAGTGCAAATGCAAAACAAGCCCTTTTCACCCTGTGGGTAAGTCGTGCCTTCTGGGAAGTGAGCACAAACGATGGCAGTGCGGGCACTTTGTGGATCCATCCACTCTGGGCCAGCCGCTCACACTGGGGCAGCTCTGCCCGGGGAGCTGGCACGCTGCCCCGGGTCCCCATCACTGCCTGTCCCCACCGCGGAGCGCAGGATCAGGCCAGCCTGAGTCTAGATCTAAAAGTACAGTTACAGTATGGCAAATACATCCCAAGGGATCATCAAATGGCACGCATTCTGGATTAGCCACTTATACAACTGTGATACTAATGGTATCTATTAGATAGCTGTTAATCTTGAATAAATGTTTTTAATGATCCACTATTTTACATACAATAACTGACGTATTAAATCTCAGTTAAGCTGCAAAGGTCAACTCATTATCTGGGGCTAACGGTGGCAGGGATGATGCAGAGACATAACTCTGGATATCAGGAAAAGGAAATACATCCTTCAAGTGTTACACAGCCTCTCGAGAGGTTTTTCTGCTGTAGGGACCAGTTGGTGGCCCTGGGCACTACAAGGGATGCAGCAGCGATGATGCAGCTCCAGGAGGTGGGATGAGCCCTGAGCTGAGCATCCCCACGTGCCCAGCGGCACAGGGAGCCCCACAAGCCTCCATCTCTGCGGGGTCTCACCCCTGTTGCTCATGGGTTTCTAGGGATTTTCTCCATTTGCACCATCAAGGGGAGGAAACGGTAGGTGAGAACCAGCCAGGCAGGCGGAGGGACGCCTCAGCAGGCATCTTGAGTTCGCTGCAGCCGATACAGGGATAGAAAATGGCAGAAATTGCTATGTGAGATACCGGATGCTTCAGCAAGGAAACCTGTTCAAGCACCATGGCCCAGCATCCACCCAAAGCTTCACTTTGCCATAGGAAGCAACAGTTTCTCCAAGTCAGCTGTCCTTGCCTGTCAAGTCTCCTCGCCTCACCCACAGCCACAAAGCCCAAAGCCCCCAGCCAGGTTTGGCTTTCCTTCCCGGACTCCTGACATGTCCCAGTGGTTGTACCAGCCAGCACTGGCGAGATGTGCAACATGAGAAGGAAAACTTCACACACCGGGAATGGAGCACCAAGGGGTTCAATGCAGCTGGAGACCTCGGCTGAGCTCGGTTCTCCCATGTCTGGGACTTTAATTTGTTCCTGTTGCCAACGGGAAACTCCTTCATGCAAAGACACGTAGAGGGCAATCTCCCAGTGCCGTGGGTCAGGATTTCTGGGCTCAGTCCCCATCTCAGACCCGTGCTGAGACTGTGGCAAAACAGCTCCGGCTTGCTCTTCCCAAGTCCTGCCTCCTTACAAACCTGGCATGCAAGGCAATGGCAAAGCAAGAGCTCGGTGTCTTTGGGAGCCAGATACATCCCCTCCCTCCCACTGGTAAAACGGGGCTGGGATGCTCCAGCAACGCTGCCGGGGAGCTCATATATCCGAGCAAGCATCTTCGAAGCCCTGGGGTGGAAAAGCAGCTGCTCTGTTTGGAGCAAAGAACCCGACACAAACCTTGGCAGGGAGTTTAGTGCCACGTCAGAAAACAAACAAAGAAGGAAAAGACACCGAATCTCCCCCCATAACGTGGCAACCGCTCCCCCCGCATCCACGGCAGCCTCCCTCATCTGTATGCTCCGTCACAGCCCCGCACCATCCGCCGGGTGAGCACCATGGCAACACCGTGGTCTTTAAACACAGGAGTTTGTGCTGCGATCGCAAACAGCATTAGGCAATTTAATTAAGCAGCTGGCAAAAGGAAAAACTTTGTCTGTTTGAGGCGTTTTATTAAATTCCGGAGTATTATGCAGCTCTGCGTCGTTGCTGTCTGGTTTGAGGGATGGGAGGATGCTCCTGCCCCGGCTTTTCTGCAGCTTCACCCCCAGCTAAAGCAAACAAACCGACCCCAGGCGTGCGGGGCGACGTGGCGCGGAGCACGGGGAGCCCCGCACGGGTCCCTGCATCCCACCTTGCGTGGTCTCTGCACCCACGCACGGGGTCACAGCAGCAAAAAGCCATGCTCCAGCCTCAAGCAGTAGTTTTAGCTCGTTATCCCAATGAAAAGCATAACACAAGACAGGGAAGAGACCCCTCCAAAACCAGCAGCTTTGGGCTGCTGCTCTGCCGGCTTTTCTGGTGGTTTCTTTCCTCAGTTAAGCCTTGGCGTGTGCTCAGAGACCCAGAGATGTTGTTTGTGGGCTTTCTCCTGCATCTCTCCTGGCAGGGAGGGTGATAGTGTTATTTCTGCTTGTCTGGGAGATAAAAAGCTGCCGGGAGCATGCAAAGCAAACCGCTCGGCTGCCTGCACCTCGCTATCGCACCGATCGGCCAGGAGCCGGCAGGCAGGAGCGGTCCCTGCTTCTTATCTGGATGCTTCTCTCCCTCCACTTCGGATGTTTTTTAATGAGGAGGGCTGGGAAATAAGCCTGTTGTTGTTCTTCTTTGCTTTCAGGCTCTGGAAGGGTTGTGGTGGCTCTGCCTGCCTCCAAAACGCTCCCACAGGTCCCTGTGGCTTCCCGGAGATGCTGCTGGCAGCTTCAGGCACAACTCCCAGCCTGGAGCATGCAGGATTTGGCCCTGCTCAGCCACAAACTGCCTACGCAGTGCTGAGCACATCCCAGAGCTGCTTTTGGTCCCACACTCATTGCCTGGGGACAAACACAGTCCCATCCCACCGGGATGCTGAGAGATCGGGTACCTCAGTAGCCAGGGAGATGCTCAGGGAGGAGCTGGGATCCCTGGGGGGGATCCCTGCCGGGGGTCCCTGCAGAGCAGCTTCTCCAAAGCATGGCTCAGCAGCGCTGAGGCTTTCTGAAGGTTCATTCCTCTTGGAGATAATCACCAGGGCCCTTCCCTACCCCTCATCTCCCTTGTCCTCTTTGATTGCAAAAGTTGAGACCGTAAGACCTTGTTGGGGAGCAGCGCCGGGGCCGGGTGGCCACGCACAGCGGTGGGGACGGATGCTGAGATGGCACCCGGCTCTCCCTGCGACACCCAGAGCCACGGCCGGGCTCCTTAGTGGGGCCAGGAGTTAAATCCATCTGCGCTGCCCTGCCTGCTTGGGAAGGCGGCTTTGGAGGTGCTGAGCTGGTGGCACAAGCTCTAAAGGCAGCAGTTCTTCTCCCGTGTCCTGCATGCAGCATGCTCACGTCTGTGGGAAGCCCCAAATGTATTACTTTTTGGTGGGGCAGCCCTGGGGCCATCTCATTTTATCCTTGAGAATCGGGGAGCTGGTCTCCAGGCTGTGGGGTTAACTGGTGCATTTGTAAACGTCTTACAAAAGCCAACTGGAAAAGCTGGCTGATCTTCGCTCCGGGTTGCCTGAAGGAATAAGAGGCTGGGAAGATGGAGTTTCGGTCTCAGCTCTTAGCTGAATTGTCCTTTACTCTGTCAAATTTGCGTCATTTAACAAAACCCGTGCTGCATTGGACTTCAGCTCGCTGCATTTTTGGAAGCATCTCTAATGACTGGCGCTGTCTCCGGGCTGCAGCAGGAGCTGAACGCTGATCTGTGCAGCCAGACTCTGCGCCTGCAGATCCCCCTCCCCGGCACCCTCGCCGTCCCCTTTCAAATGTCAAAGTCAAGAACATCCCGGGCAGAAACAGGATGGAGAAGGGGAGGAGAGGGGTCAGGCACGGCCGGCACCAGTGAGCTCGGTGAAAGCAGGAGGGCTGCCATGCTTGGTTTTGTAGGCACCTATCTCACCCCCCTGCCACCGTCTCTTCTGCAATCTGAAGAGCCCTGGCCCGTTTTGCTTTTCATGTGGGGCCTGTTTCACAGCTCTGGCCATCATCGTTTCCCTGCCCAGACCCTTCCCGTCCGGGCAGGAGAGCCTGCAGGCGCTGCTCAGATCGCAGGCGTATCGCTGGCTTTGGTCTGCTGCTTTATTTATTCCCTAATAATCCCTTGCCTGCCATTTGCCCTTTCCGACTGTTGCTGCACTGTGTCACTGTTTCCAGAACTATCTCCACAATCTTCTTCTTGAGTGGCAATATCTAATTTAGAGCTCTTCAGCCTGTAAAAGCCATCGCTGAGCCTCTGAGAGCCTAGCGTAGGGTTTCAAATGGCATTTGCCTCCTTAATCACCCAGAGGCTTTAGAAAATCTGTGATCAACAAAGCTCTGAGTTCCCAGCACGCGTGCGGACCTGCGTGGAGCTGCATGCCCCAACCCTAGTGCCCGCAGACAGCACTCAGCGTGCCAGTATGCCCCGAGCATCCTGACCCCGTTTGAAACCCTCATCCTTCCCCTCTGCCGTGCTCAATTCCCACCTTCCAGCCCCCCAGTGACACCCAGCTTGCTCCAGCACCTTCCTGGCAAGGCACAGCTCCAGCCTGCCTGGGTCAGAGGCAGAAAGTGCAGCTCCCTTTCCCAAACTGGTGTGCCTCCGGTGCCCAGCAGCAGGGAGCCGTGCCGCAGGCACAGCCTGTCCCTGGCGCTGCTGTGCCATGGCCGAGAAACAAACAGCTCCAGCCCGGTAATGAGCTCCCCCAGTTCCTCCTCCCCACCGTGCTGTGGAGCGGCGTGTTAAATAATTCAGGCAAGCTCCTGAACTGCCTGGAAAACACCTCCAGGTCTTTCCTAATGAGCTTGCTACGGACCCGCCGTCCAAGGCTTAAAGGAGTGGGGAGAGCCAGTCCCTCCACCAACACACAGACACCAAGCAAGCATGAGCGACCACCATGCCCCTAAACGCGGTGGCACGGCTGGCTGGCGGGTCCCCAAATCCCTGGCCCATGCGTGCAGTACCATGAGCATCTCGCGGCAGGAGGGAGGTGGCCGGGCCATGTCCTGGCTGGTGCAAAGTAGACCAGGAGCTGTACTGGTGCAGGCAGCAGGGCCACGATGCACCAGCAGCAGTGCCAAAGCCAGGCAGATTCAAACGAGGCAGAAATGGTCAATGCACCAGAGAACAAAACCCGGAGCAAAGCCCCCCATGGGGAGATGGACTCTGCTGGCTGGTGCTTTCAAAGCCAAATCCTTTCAGCTTGGCCCAAGCCGGCATCCTGGGCTGGGTGCTGGGACTTTGCATGGAGCTCACTGGCACAGCCTCCCCCCAGCACCCCTTCCACCCCCAAAACCTCACTGTGTAGGATGAGGGTGGCCGGGGAGGGGGGGAACCACACCGGACCCCACAAGCAGCAACAGCTCCGGAGCAGTACCAGGAAGCTTCAGATCAAGCCCTGCACCACTGGCATTTCCCTGTGTCCCCTAGTTTTCCCCCTACAGCATCCCCTTTCCCTTCTGCAAAGCCCCACAGTGCCCTGGGCAGAGTCTGGACACGTCCCCCAGGCCAGCGGGAGGACAGGAGTGGGGCACTGCAGAGGGATGACGCAGTAATGTCACTCATGCCATTAGCAGGGCCCTTGTCCTCCTATTGCCTGTCATTTTCTGGTTCTCGGTGGCAGGCTCCGATGACAGACACGGCTGCTGCAACGCGACTCCCTGGGGGTCTTGGGAGCACTGGGGACAGGAGGAGGAGGAAGGGGGAGCAGGATGGGTGGTGGGGACACAGGCCAACACATGCATCTTCTTAGGAGGG
The DNA here is from genome assembly GCA_008921705.1 of Burhinus oedicnemus. Lineage (NCBI taxonomy): Eukaryota > Metazoa > Chordata > Aves > Charadriiformes > Burhinidae > Burhinus > Burhinus oedicnemus. The sequence continues at coordinate 705,183 of VFFE01007207.1, forward strand.
ATGTGTCCCAGAGGGAGGATTCGGTCTCACTGAGGCTGGTTACAAATCCAAGGTTTAATGTTTGCTTGGCAACATCCTGCAAGCAGGTTAAGCCTGTGGAAGCAGAGCCTGCTGCCTGTCACCGTGTTTTGTGCTGCTGCTTTAGGGCTAGGGGAGTTCCAGGGGGTGAAAATGCACGTGGGAAGAAAGCGGTGGGAAAAAGGGGGAGGTGGAGAGATCCTCCGTGGGCTACGGCACTGTGCTGGGCTGCTCTCACTGCCCGAATTCCCACCCAACTTTCCTCGCAGGGGGAAATTTCCCACAGCTGCTGAGCTCCTCTGCACTCTGGGGACAGTCCCAATAGTCCGAAGGGGCTCTGGGAAAACCAGATTAATCCCTGAAGGCAGGAAAATCCAAAGGATCCCAAACTCCGGAGGCACCAGCCCCCCCTCTGCTCTAGCAGACCATTCTGCCTGCTTTGCTCTTGTTCTGTTTTCAGCAGGACCTCAGGGGTGGGTGCACCCATGGGTGACACCGTGGTTTGTCCCACTCCTGGTTTCTGGGTGGAGGAGCACACCTGTGAGCTGAGCCCAAGCCCTTCGCCCGCCGTAAACCAGAAGCTGAGCAAGACCAACACGGGCTTGTCTGGAGAGTCCTAGCCTTGAAAGCAGAGCAGACTCAAGTCCCAGATGGCCACACCAATTCCAGCTAATAAAAAGGATATTTCACACATCAGGCACTTCGCAGACACGTTAATGAGAGCAAACAAAGGCTCCGCGGTGCAGATTAGGGGATGCAGGAAAGCAGCTTCCAGGACGGGCACTGCTGGTCGCAACCAGCCCAGCCACTGGGCTTTGCCACCCTGCTCCTGGGGGACACTCCCAGGAGCATCCTGGGGACCACGGCCGGACTCTGCCCTCCGGCAGCTCCACGAGGCTGAAACGCTGCTTTGGAGGGCAGCAGCATGGAGCTGGGGAGGGGATCAGGCAGGTTGGAGCTCCCAAAACTCATCCCCAGGGCTGGGGAAGGGACCAGTGTGGTGCTGAGGCTGCTCCCCAAGAGCGAGAGGAGGCAGGACACCAAGAGGATGCAGGACACCAGGGAGCTGTATTTTTCATGCAGCTGAGCACCACATAAATACAAAGGAAGGCGAAGGGGTGAAGGGGGAGCCTAAATCACCAACCCCACTCCTGCCATCTATTTCAAGTGTGGCGGAAGGGCTGGCAGGTGGTGGAGCTGCCCAGGATGCTCGCTGCCGGCCGAGGGGATAAAGCACATGGCCGTCCCACTCGCGGCCAGCAGGTACGGCCACAAGCCGGTTGGGATGCAGCAGCTCCTATCACAGAGCACACGGCGGCACTCGAACCAGTGTGTCCTTGTCCTCCCCATGGGCGAGGGGAGGGGAGAAGGGTGCTGTGCACCCCGAGGGGCTGCACCCGCTCAGGACACGTGTCTCAGTGCTGTGAAATCCAGTGTCAGCTCTCATCGGGCCGGTACTACCAGAAACGGACTACAATCCAGGACCTTGCTCCAACTCCAGTGACATTAGGAGCTTTAAACGATACGAATGCCACGTTAAAGCCTGATTTCTGCTACTTCCCATGTGGAGTATCCAGAAATGGAAGCATCGCTAGAAGGGTTAATTCCCCCCCGCCCTTCCCTTTCCTAAAGGAGAGATTTCATGCCATGCTGAATAAATAAAATAATGTGATATTACAAAAGACCGCAGCACAGTATATTAGATACCACAGCACTGTTGCAGGGCGTCTGTCAGCACCAATCACGATGACTGATGACTTATCAAGAATGGACCTGACATTTCCAAATGAGCTGTTTTGATAGAGTTGTCATTCAAAGGGGAGCTAAAATAAAATAATAATAATAATAAAAAACCCAGATAGGAACAGGAAGAGAAATGGAAAACATTTGCCGCCTCTGTCCCACCTATTTAAGGGTTCCCAGCCTGGCAGCAGGACAATTTGGTGTACAGCATCGGTGGGTCGGGAAGAACACAAACAGAGATTTCGCTCAAGCACAGCTACAGCCCGAATTTCCCTTCCAGATCCAACCCATAGCCAGGGTGCAGAGGGACAGGCGGCCCCAGCGCCCTTGTCCACCCAGTGGGGCAAGATGCGGCCGCCCCAGCTGCTGCCCACCTTGCTAATGAAGGGGGGGGGGGGGTGTCCACACAGCCAGCGCACAGGGGCACGTGCACCCACGTCCTTTCCTTCAAACACCTTTTAAACTCTCCAAAGATAACGAGGCAGCTACAAGTTTTGTGAAAATATGCAGTCAGGGGAGGCTTTGGTGAGTGTGTAACCTCACCAGGCACCGGAGGCACTGAGCAGCACAGCCGGTGCCTTCGGGCTGTGGAGCTGCTCAGCATCCAAACGCACGTCGGTGGGACACCTGGCTGCGGTTGCTCTGATGCTCACGGCACGGTGGTGTCCGCCGGAACACCGGAGATCTCCATGCAGATGTTGCACATCAGAGCACTGGGGTCTGTGCTGCTGCCGCCGCGCTCCAGCAGCTGCCGGGGCAGAGCCGGCAGCACAGGGGCGCTGCGCAGGCAGAGCCTTTGGGGAGCATGTTGCTGTGTCTCCTTGTCTTCTCCTCTAGGCACCGCACATACACTCGAATTACTTAAATAAAGTAATATCACAGTGTGTTATTGCTCTTCTGGAGAGGAAAATTTGCAAAGGATATGGAATCCTTCTTGAAAACCTGAGGCTGTGTCCTGGTTTGAGTGACACAGGACTAATTTCTTGTCTAATGCTTGGGAAAACTGCACTTCTAGAAGACTCTAGTGTCTGAATTTTTGAAAATACTTACTTTACACCCAGCTATGGTGTGTGGGTTTCAAGGTCTCAGTGTTTTCGAGCTCGCCAGGTGCAGGGATGAGGAGGAACGAGACCCGGGCACTTGACCCACGCTGGCCATGAACATCAACATTCAATACAGATTAGAAAGTTTGCTACAAAGTTCTGTCCTTCTATGATGGCTGTGATCCTGGGAACTCCTTGCCCTGGTGCAGGATCCCTGAGCCCTTCCCTTCCTCCTGAAGCCGCAGCGCTCACAGTGTCCCATGTTTGCTGTCCCCTGCTGGGAGTGCAGGGCTTCTTACTGATAGCATGGGCTGAGGATAATCCTTGTATATTTTATATTGGTATCAAGATCAATATTGGTTCTTTAGTATTATTAATTATTTAGTCTTATCCTATTAAACCTGTTTATATTTCAACCCTTGGGTTTCCTTGTTTTTTTCCTCCGATCCCCCTTCCCGGGTGGGGAGGGTCGGGTGAGAAAATAATTGTCTAGATGACAAAAAATTTCAAGAAAACTCAAACCGTAACAGGCTGCGTCCCACTGCAGGCAGCAATATTGCCCTGGCCCTTGCTGCTGGGAAGCGACGAAGCCCTGCCCGCAGGACAAGCTCTGCACGCTCCGGAGCCCATGGAGGCAACCCTGTACTCGCAGCCCCTGCGGAGCGCGCAGGGGCGAAGGAGAGAGCTGCCAGGGCTGGACACGGTGCCTTGCCATGGGGAAAGCCTTCCCGCAGACGATGGGGCAGCTCACAGTCCCTGCACGGAGAGCCTGGATATACAGGATGCCAGAGCTAGCCAAGAACGGTGCAGGGCTGGGAGCCCACTGCCAGCCAGCCCCTTCCCATTGCAGCCCGCAGGATGGCGGCTGCGGGACCCCCAGGAGCACATACACAGGCAGGGGAGGCATCCCGCAGGTGGGTGCATCCTCTGGGTGGGTGCTGCTGCAGCCAGAGCATCCAGGTGCTGCGCAGGGAGTCACGGAGGGGGAGCGGGGTGGGAAGAGACAGCCCACCATCAACTTGTCTTAGGAGGAACTGGCAAGATGCTGTTTTCAAAAAAAAAACCCACTGAAGCTACTCTCCGCATGACTGAGCTCTGAGTGGATCTTCATCCGCTCCTGTCGCAGAAGGAGGGAGAGGAGCTGTTTTTGGAGGAACTTTCAGATGTGTCATTACAGGTTTAAAAGGACTGTAAAAAAAGATAAACCTGACATGGGATGTAGACATGTGTGTGCATATGTATGGGTATTTAGGAGCAGACGAATGCAAGAGCCATTTTCAAGCAAAAATCTACAGTGGCAGAAACATACTAAGTTGTTCTTCTACATAACACAGAACAAAATAAAGGACTTTACCTTTCTAGTGCCTCCTCTGCAGCCACCTCCAGGGTATTTACACCAACCACAGCAGGGAGAGGAAGGAAAAGCTCATACATACCATCAAGGGGCCAAATTTGGGGCCAGGCTTCTCCAAAGGTGTGCAGGGTGCAGACTGACATCCCTGAGCCTCTCGGAAATCAAACCACAGCAGGGAAGTGCTCTAGGAATAGCACAGGAAAGACACACCGCTTATCCACCATCGAGATCCTCCCACTGGCTGTGAAATATCTGTGATGAGCCCCTTAAGACCAGGGGTTAATGAGCACAGAGTCCAACTTCTGCATCTCCAACCTCCCCACACACCACCCAGCACCTGCCCAATTAAATAGGCAGCGCCAGGGTGGCTCTAAGGGGCTCCTCCCGGCCCGGATGAGGCCCCATCATTACGTGACTGCTGCCAACCCCAGCTGGAGGCTCCAGGAACTGGAGCTGCCAGTCACCATGCCGGTGACAGTGGCAACCAGCGCTGGTGACACCAAGATGGTTGCGCCAGGGCTGGGCGGGCATCGCTGCAAGGCTGGTTCGGACAGCTTAGCGGAAACTTCGTGATCCCTGAAGTTGGGTTGGTCCAACTGGGCATGCAAGGAGGGCTGGTTCCTGCCCGAACAAGGGTGTCCAACGCTCGGGGCCAAGTGGGTGAACGGGCATCCTGCACATTGCAGCCCTGACAAGGCGCAGCAGGGCAAGGAGGAAGCTGCCAGCTGTGGCCAAAAGGATGTTGCACTGCAGGCAGCCGGGTCCGTGCTTAGGAGTGATTTTAATTGGTTTTAGCTTCAGACAAGATGAGTTTTGACCTCAATTGTGCAAACAGCTAACCAAATCAGCCGTAACGGAGCGCAAGATGTCTGCAGGGCACATTAGTCGTAACTCTGGGCAAGGGCTGTGGAGAGAGTCAGGGGCACGGCTGGGGCAGGATCACCTCCGGATCCTCCCCAGGCGGCATGAAAAAATGGGGACGCAAAAGGAGCTGGTGGCAGTGGCAGGCAGGGTCTGCCAGGCTGCCCTGCGAGCTCGCAAGCTGGCCAGGGTGCGAGCGGGATGCTGCGGCTGGCGGCACGCTGGGCTGCAGAACGGGGGTGAGCAGGGAACGATTTCACTTACTTGAACCGGCCCTGAAGGACATTTCATCTTAATCACAATTTCGTTGCAACACCCACCCCATACCCCACCCCCTCCCCGGCCCCAAACTGGAGATGACATTTTTCCCTGAGAGATCAGCCTGTGTAGCTGTCGTTTGATCTCCGTCTCGCTAATATACTTATTCCTCCTCTTCCCTTCGCCCCACTCCTTCTCACAACTCGCTGCCTGCTGCTTTTAACAGGACCAGGCAGCAGGGCTGGTGGCCGCAGCGGAGCAGCAGTGTCCCAGCGTGGGGCTCGAGGGCATGCTGACACTCAACCTCGCAGGCTTCGGGCAAGCTCTCAAGCCAGGTTTCTGTTCATCCAAGGGTCACAGAAAGCATGTTTTCCCTTTAAAGCAAAGCTATTAAAACTCATGCTCAGGCCATATTCCAGGCTGGGTGATTACTGCCTGCCAACGCCTCGTTCCCTCTGCAGTTTTAATTGGTGCTATTAAAGAGCTGCAATGCTTCACCCCAGAAGCGGCTCAGTCTCTCTCTCTCAGGATGAAGGAGCCCTCTCCTTAGTGCTTGCGTTAAAATTATGACACTTGGGGCTGGGGAGGAGGGAAAGCTGCTGCAGACTCGGCGTGTGGCAAAGCGCCGGCTCCCTGGCGCCGCAGCGTTTTGCTGTCACTTTGCCCCACGTGAAATGATGCACGGAAGCTTGCAGAGCCAGGGGGGGTGTGGGGGGGCTGGGGTCGGCCTTCTTGGAGATGGATGATGTGATGTGCGAACAGATCCAGCGCCTAGGGCTGCCCTATCCCGATGACAACGCGTGCGCCTGCTTCGCGCTGAGGACGGAGGAGAAGGGAGGCTCAGAAAGTAGCGGGGCGGTTATGCAAAGTTCACCAAACTTGGACGGCTTTGCTCATCCCGACCCCGCCAGGCATCACGCAACTTCCAGCTGAAGCTACGGCACAGGCTGACTTGGTATTCGAGACCCAGCAACCACCTTCTTCAATCTAAATTAAGCATTAAAGTGAAAGGCAATTCAGTGAGACTGTGAATTCATTAGAAAACAGAGCTAGATCCAAAAGGTGCTGCAGATGATAACGCATCGGGGAGGTGGGGATAGGGTGGGGGGAGCAGGGCACAGACAAAGACGTACGAACAGCAATGAGTCAAAATCAGAAAGGGGAAAAAAAATCAGTGCGTTGTTTTAGATGAAGATTAAATGACAGCCCCTGCTTCAAAGGGCAAGCGTGAGAGGCTAACAGGCTGTGACAAACCAGGATGCATGGACACAGGCAGCCAATTCCCTTAAATAAAACTTTTATTGGCCATGATATCTGAAAACAAGCAGCCCACAATAGGGATTAATGGTTTTCCCCAGCCTGCCCCAGCACTCTCCATCCCGGGGAGGGTCACGGCTGGGGGCCGGGTGCTGCCTCCCCAGGTGGCCCGGCTGCAGCCGGGGATGCCAGAGGGCCGTGGGGCCGGGGGAGGAGGAGCGAGACGGAATCACTTAGCCTTCATTAAGCCAAATTAAAATCAGAAGTGAGATGACAATTACAATTTGTGACCGGCTAATTGTTCTCCTCAGAAGCTGATCGTTGTGCAGATTGGGAAAATTAATTGTTCGCAGTCCCAGGTGGGTTGGCTTTGAACCCTGCCGAAGAAGTGGAGCTCCTGCCGGCGATGCTGTCTGCTCCCCAGCCAGCCGCAGTGATGATGTCCTGCAGGCTGCATCGCCGGAGGTCTCCAGCCAGGCTGCAGAGCCCCAGGGGGCTGACAGACCCCCAAAACCCCTCGCTGCCTCCAGCTTTAGTGCCTGGAGTAGAGCAGAGCACCCCGCGTTAAGGACCCGAGCGCCCGGCTGTATGGGATGGCAGCGCTGGGACCTGCCGCCTCCACAACGGGAGCACCCATCATCCTCGCCCTACGTGGTGGCACAGTGGATTTGCTTGCAAACCCCCCCCTCCCTGCCCACCCAGCCGGGGAGGGAGCTCCCTTCACGCTGGGGCTTGTCATCGCGGCTCCGTCATCCATCCGGCACTGAGCGTGGAGTGTCAAGCCCAGCTCCCATCAATCAAGCCTACCCCTTCAGAGCATCCTTCTTGATTTTTATCCCCAGGGTGCTTGGGAAAGGGTGTTGTGAGCACTTGGATATAATTATAGCTTTTAATGGGGCTGCCAGAGAGGGGGAAGGTGCCAGATTTCAGCGGAAACACAGACCTCCAGCTCCTGCCTTCGCTCCGGCTCTCCCACCTCCTGGGTTTCTGGCAGGCTCCCCGACCACGACGCTCGCTGCGTGGGAGCCGGCTCTCTGCCGGGGGCTGCAGAGCCCGGGCTCACAACAGCCCCGCGTCCTGGGGGATGCAGGCTGGAGCGTGGCATGGGCTCTCCTGTGGGAAGGCACCTGTTGCAATGTGTAGCTGGGCCCTTCACAATCCCCTCTCCATCAGGCAGCGCCTCGGTGGAGGGACCTTTTCCATCTCCATCTCCCCAGGCTCCTAATTAGCTGTGAGGTTGTACCGGGAGAGCTCAGCCTGATTTCCCCCCGCCGTGTTACCACTGCCACAACCCTGCTGCTGCCCGCGCTCTCGGCAGCAGGCAGGCTGGCATCTCCGCAAGCCCGGTGCCACCCCAGCGCCACCGGCAATTCGAATCTAAAGCATCTCCCACAGACTGCAGCTCCTCTCCCTGCAGAGAGGCTCCGCGCTGGGTCCCTGCGAGCCCTGGGGGGGGTCCTGTCCCCCACGCAGCTCTGAGACACAAACGGCTCCTGCGGCTCGCACGGCCCGGGGGAGGCTGTCGGCACGCAGCGAGGAGCGGGGCGGCTGCCAGGGGCTGACAGCAGCCAGGCACCGGGATGCGATAACTCCTGTGGCTGTACACGCCTGTTGAGCTGCCACAACATGACAGCAATAGTAGCTCATAATCCACACAAGTGTGTGTTTGTGCCTTGCAGCGGTTTGTATGCTGGAGAGACAGGTGCACGCCAGGAAATTATGATATATATGTCCGTGACATACCGTCTCCCTCTGTTGTACATTGCAGATACAGGGAAAGACCCCACCAATCGTTACGGTGGGAGGAAAGGCCGCCAGCCCGCAGGGAAGAACGGCTCCTGGTTAACCATTTGGGACAAGATTTTCAAAGGGCTCATCTCCCATGCACCCGTCTAAATGATGGAGACAGCTCTGAAGCTCTGGACACTGAGTCCTTTTGAAAAATCAAGTCAGCACTGCATAGGAGCCAGGAGTGAAGAGGGATGCTCATATCTCTTCCAATTATTTCTTCATCTCTCTAATCAAACAAACAAGTAGCATGCCGAGACCTGCAGCGGGCCCGCAGAGGCAGTTTGAACCTTCCTCTCCAGACATGTTAAAGGCCAGAGGAAAGTGTCAATCTCCTTGTGTTGTTCCTGGCTGCTCAGACACCTCGGGCTCCCCATCCCACCCAGCACAAAGGCTTAGTCCCCGTCCCAGCCCGTGGTGGCATCTCGGGCCCTAAAACTGGTCGACCGATGGCTGGGGTAACCGCTGTCCTGGCAGCACGACTGCGGATGCTGCCTGTGCTGCATCAACCCGAGTGACCTTCCCCAGCAGATCAGCATGCAAACAGGAACGATCGATACCCCTCGGCACAGCCCGGGGGCTGGGGGGGTGGCCATTAAGGCTGACTCATTTGCAGAACAGCCCCCCCAACCTCCCCCCTTCCTCTACCCACACCAAGGCCAAGGGCAGCATCCTTTGGAGAGGGGATGCTCCGGGCAATGTCAAAGGCTTTTGAGCTCTGCAACCCACGTGGTGCTCCGCAAGCCGGCTGTGAAGCCAATGCGAGCTCCGAAGGAGACGCAGACCAGGGTTGTCACTTGGGGAGGGCACGTCCATGTTCATCTGTTGGGCCGAAAAACCAGGTCTCTGGAATATGGTATCAGCTCCCAGTGAGACAGTGAAAGCACTGGTGGCAAGTGGCTCACGGCAGCCCAGGGTGCTGGATCAGGTGCAGACTGGGGGGCTGCCCAGCACCCGCAATGGTCCTGTCCCCATCCGGAGCCTGGGAACAGCCAGGGGCTGCTCCAGCCTGTCCCCCAGGGATATTTTACGAAGAAATATTCTGCCACCGCAGTGTTTTGATGTTAGTCCCTTCAGAGAGATAAATCGAGGCTCTTTAAACTTCCTTTGGCATGGGAGGGGCGGGTGGGGAGGAACAGGTTATTAAACAAAGCTTAAAAAAAGGAAAGAATTCCTGAGTGTAATTAAAATCTAAATCATGATGGGATCTCTCCCGTTATTTCTCTAGAGGTTTCTGTTGTTGGAAACAATATTTCTTTAGCTGAGCAGTATTGCTGCCGGCGGGGAACGTTGCACAGACGGTGCCAAGAGAAGAGGTGAGGGGCAGGGGGGACTGGGGACCTGGCTCGGCCCTCGTTGTACTGGGGGCTCTGCTGGTCCCTTGCCATCTCCATCTTATCTGGCTCTTCATTCATGGATTGAACTGCTCTTCCAGGAGCGAAGGAAGCCAGGAGCTCACAGGGATAGCTGGCCAGCCATGCCGTGGTGGCTGGCTCGGGGAGGGGACAGGCAGGGGCACAGGCAGGGTTCAGTGCCAGCGAACGGGCTGTCTGATGGGCAGGTGACACCAGCATCAGTGGACGGGCAGCGGAACGGGGTCACATCACACATGCAAAGCGAGGCAAGAGCAGCCACGGCTGGAGCCCAGCCCTGCTCCCTTTGATCTTCAGCAAGAGAAAGGTCAGGATGGCAACGCGGCTGCTTGTAAGTGCCGTGAAATCAGGCTAATTTCTAATTATGGGAAAGTCTCTCCTTGTTATCTTGCTGGCACATTCTGGCCTCCTTGGGCCGTGTGGCTGAGATAAAGGGCTGGACTTACAAAGCACCTCCTGAGGGCTTGATGACCCCACAGAGTGACACAAAAGAGCATCTCAGCAGTGTCTGCAGGGGTGCGAGATGCTCCTGGGAGCGCTGAGCCTGCCCTGCGGAGGCCTGGACTCCCCCGCTGCTTCCCACCACAGACCTCATGTTGATGAGCTGATGCTCTATAGCCACGATGCCCCTGGAGGTGCCATAAGGACATGAGGTCCTACCAAACCTACTCATGCATGCTGGCAGATGCTCAGCCAGCAGCGAGAGGTAGCTTGGTTCTCCCTTCCCCGTGCTGCCGGCCAGCAGCAGCCCTGCTGCGTTCAACATCTGGGCTCAGGGGTTGCAGAACAGGGCAAAGAGGAGGGAAGTTCCAGCAATAAAAAAGCAAGGACAAGAGCAAATCCAGACTGGTGACGACCCATCAAACAAGGGGAACCACCCCTTGCCCCTGCGCTGCAGCGGCTTGTCACTGACCCTATGATCCCCCAAGTCTTTCCATGATTTTATCTGAGCTCCAGGGTTCAACATTTCAGCTGGTAATTGCAAACCCAATGTTTCAGCAGCTTATTAGGACACGACAGACAGAAAGACCACATCGGTGACATTAAAGGGTTGGATGTGAAGCTGTTCCTGGCCATGCCGGTAACTTTGTCCCCCTGGTCTCTGCTTGCCCTCCACGCCGTTTCCCATGTACAACACACACGGCAGTCTCTCTGCAGGAAAAAGCAAGGCAGGTGGCTTGCATGGCTTGTGCATCTGGAGGAATTAGGCAGAAAAGCTCAGAGCCACACGCTTCCCTGCTGAGAACCCTGCACTACTCTCAGGGCCCAAGAACAGGTTCAGCAGCCAGAAACTGGCCCCCAGGTGAGGGCAAAAAGACTCTCCGTATCTCTGAAAAAACCTCCAAATGTTTGCAAAGCCAGCCCTGGCCATGCCTGGGTCCAAGCCCTGCTGTCAGCCAGAGGGAGACCTGCCTGGAGCATTGCTCCAGCCTTGCAAGCTGCTCAGCGATGCTCACGAGCAGCTAAGAACTATCTAATCCACCCGAATAAATCTGGGCAAGGTATTACTTTTGGTATTAAACATGGATTTTAAAGAGACTGCATTGATTTTCTCTTTGCGCTGAATTTCACTGAAGAAAAGCTCCAATGTCCTACCAGCACAGCTGGAAATATGACACTGAAGTCACATCTCGCACCCCATCAAACCCTGCACCAGTTTGGAGGTTTGCACAGCCCAGGACCCCTCTTGCTTCTCCCAGGGCTGTTGCTTTCCACTCCGGCTGGTTCCCGCCCAGTGAGAGCCATTCCTCTCCAAACCCGCGGCCCTCCGAGCCTCCTCTCAGCCTTGCCGGGGAAAAAACAAGCTGCGATTTAGCAGCTGGCTCTTGCCAAGGGCTGGCCAGTGGCTCCTGTCTCTGCTGTTCCTTGGGAAGCACCAGGGATGCTGTGCCGGGAGCGGGGGGCAGCATCGGGACAGCCCCCCCAGTCCAACCCAGGCTTCGGCACCACACGGGATGCGCCTGCTTTTAGGGGCTGAGAGGAGACGAGTCAACCTCCGGCAGCCAAAAGAGCCATAGATTAGTGCAAATGCCAATAAGTCATTAGGAATCATAAGAAAAATGTACGGTTGCCATAGCAACTGCCAGGCACGGCATTGGGGCTGCTTCGCCCCCTCCTCAAGTGCGGAGCAGCTCCAGGTGGGGATGGAGGCAAAGTCCTGTGCTGTGCCCCAAGAAGCCATGATGACCAGGAAGGGCTCAGCAAGGCAGGGGCAGCTTCACTGGCATTGCCCCTACAGGATTTGGGGGTGCTGAGCCCCTCCCCAGGGAGCAGCGGGGCTTTGCCACCAGCAGAGACTCCAGAGATGCTTTCCAATGGGATGGGGACCAGCTGGTCCTTCCCCAGCCCCAGGGCTGACTCTGCCATCACAAACCAAGGGGGTTGCACGTCCCCCCCTGCACCCACCCGGGGAGGAACCAACACTCAGCCCTCAAATCTCCACGTTTTCTGCACCAAGGTGTGTGCCCCCCGCTGCCCCGTGCTGGTGGGCACTGCCCTGCCCATGGCCGAACCGTGGGGCACTCGGTGGCTGACAAAGGTCCCTCCCCAAACTGAAGGGCATGGAATAAGCCCTCGTGGGTGAGGAATTGTGCTTATTCTTGGCAAAATCCATTTCCAGTTTATTTTAAATAAAATCATCTAACTGACCGCTGGGAGCCTGGGGGCAGAGGAGGGGCGAAGGGAATTGCTAGCAGAGAGGGAATTCGCCCGTAGGAACGAGGTTGTGATGAGCTGGGATGACCCGGCTGCTGGCATCACTGAGTTTGGAGGATGCTGGGCTGGGGCTGGAGGCTTTGAGCCAAGAAGTGACCCTGAAGTCCCACATGTCCTGGAGGGGCTGCAGGAAGGACGAGCGTTAAGGATCCAAGGTGCATCCCAGCCTCTCCTTTGCTCGTCCCCCTCATGCTAATTGCAAAGCCCCCAGTTTCCAGGGCTGCTGTGCAACAGGAAAACCTCGTTCCTGTCCTCGTTACACCGAGGGCTGGCTGTCACCCGATGAAACAAGGCTCCCCGCAATCACTGAGCCACCGCATTGCCCGGTGCCAGTCTGCCGAGCGCGGGCAGAGCGTGAGAAGTTGCCGCTCTCACATCGTCTCCGGGAATTACAGACCTCAGCGGCCCCACGCGCGTCCCCCCCTCCCCGCGCCGCAGCTGCACATGGCTGGCGGAAATGTCACCCACTTTGTCTTTAATTCACAAACATCGTTTCCCCCCAGGGATCTTTTTTCTTTTCCTTTTTTTTTTATCCCCCAATTTATTCACAGAATTAGATCTCTTCCGAGTTTCCATGAGTGGCTCATCGCCTCTTAGTCATCCCGGGCTGCTGCGGAGATGGGGGAGCTGCACCGTGGGGCGATGCTGTATGGGGTGGGGGGGTGAGGGGGGCACCTCCTGGCTGCAGGCAGCCCCGAGGGCACAGCGGGGTGACCCCCTCCCTTCACCCCCTCTGCAGTCAACACAAAGAGAGGATTCAGCTCTGGGGAGGCAGGAGCCACATCAACCCTCCCCGTTGCCTGTGGCTGCAAACATCCCCCCCCCCCCCGCCGTGGTTTTTAAACCCACTCAGCTCTGCAACTCTTATTTACAGGCGCTGCCCAAGGAGACTGTCTGCACCAAGGACATTGGGAAAAATAAGATGGCACCAAGCCCTGCGCAGGAGGGATGGAGCATCCAGCTCTGCCCCACGGCAGACCGACCGGAGCAGGGCTGGGGTCCGGCCGCCCTGGCTGAGCGGGACCGGGATGCCGTGGTGCATCGCCCCTTACCCTTCCAATCACACCTGCCATTTCCCAGGAGAAAACGACTTTGGCAGCATGCTGCTGTCTTCCCTCCATCCCCACTCCGCACCCTTCAAAACATAAACCGAGGCGAAACGCAACATCGGGCTGCTCCGCTGCTCGGTGAAGCCCCCTGCTCCCTGCGGCCCCCTGCGCTGCAGAGCTGCAGCAAGTCCTGCCGCTGCCAGCATGCCAGTGGAGATTCCCGCATGATAAGCGATGGCTTTCAGATGTAAACAGCCCTGTTCATTTAACTTCCCTTAAAACCCGAGCAAAACAGGGAAAAACGTGCCAAGCCAGGGAGGACAACCATGGCCAAGGAAAGAGGGACAAAGGGGTACGTCTGCGGCTTCCCAGGAGAGTTTAACCAGCAAAGAGGGAGACAACAAAATATTAAAAAGCCATAAAGGTAGCTGGAGAGTGTCACTGAAATCCCTTCAGTCTTATTTAACAATAGCTTCATGAAAAGGGAGGAACGGGTGATTTCAGCATGGAGAAGGACTCAGGTGCAGGCGATGGACGGGGGTCGGGGCAGCCCTCCAACCCAGCAGCATCGCAACGGAGCCAGCCCTGGCCCTGCTCCTTGGTCCTTTCAAACGCCCGATGCAGGGATAAATCCTGCTGTATATCGGGGAACTAGAGGACTCGCCGACTGCATGAGCCGGATCTTGCTGCTGGAGGGTTGGAGCACGCTGAGCCACACGGTGCTGTGGCCAGCCCGGGCTTTGGGACAGCCCGGCTCCATCGCTGGCTTTGAGCGGCAGCAGCAGCATGTAGGAGTTAGGAAAAGTGACTCAGAAATAGGACTCGGCAGAATTTTCCATGGAAATAAAAGCCTTTGCTGAAAAAAGCAGCTCCTGATCAACTGCAGCAATTTGCAAATTCGGATCAAACACTGCAGACCCTTTTTTGGGCCAATGTGTCTAAAGTCCAAATGGGCTTTTCAAGTCAAGTGAGCGGCTTTGATTACGCATCGCCAAACAGTGGTTTGAACAACCAAACCATTGAATTAAATTTAATAATCATACTACGAATGAGTGACAGACACCCAACTGAAATGCTTATTCCAGCACAAACCGAATTGGCTCATTTTTTAATATTTCACAAATAGGAAAAAAACCCATTTTTTCCTTTTCAGGTGACCAGACGCTAGTATTAATTTTTTTTTTCTCTGTTTTTCCAGGCTGTTGATCTCTATCCATATGGTCCTGATGGGCCACAGGACAGAGCAGAGAGAGGAGCTTCCCTGGGCTTTGGGGCAAAGATGCTTTCTTCCCCCAAACGAGAGAGCTGGAGTTAGTTCATCTCTGCCTTTGGGAAAGGCTGGTTAAAATGCAAAAACCCCTTTTATGCTGTTTACAAATTCCTCACTGATGAAGGCTTTTAAATTCAAAGCAAGCGTTATTAAGTCTCACAGAAGCACAGTGGCCTGTCTTCATGCAAAACAATTTTCTCAGCTTGAACCTGAAAACAGACTCAGCTTTGGTCAACAGGAAGGACAAAGTCGGTCACGCTCCGACCTCGCACGCCAAGTTTAATCTCGGAGTGATTTTTTTATGACTGGTTATAAATGCCACAAAATATGGTTTTATAATAGCGCCTGGGATAGGCATTTAAAGCCAGTGGGTAGCTCTGGAGCCTGGCTAGGGTCAGGAGATATCAGAGCATTTATAAGCTGCTGGAGGGGGAAGCTGGCATTAATTCTGAGTAGAGTTGGTGAATAATTTATCACAAGTAATTTATTGACTAAGTTTGTCTCTTTTCCCTGTCTGGGTGAAAAGCACCCCAGTGCAGGGAGCCAGCACAAGACTTAGGCACCACTTAAGTCCCAATTAAGCCCTTTGTGAATTGTCTGGGAACGGATCCCAATTTTCCCATATTTATTTGTTATTCAGAATTACACACCAAATAGAGCCGACACATAATTCCTGCTCTGCAGCGTGTTTGCAAACAGTTCCCTGGGAGCACCCGCTGCGAGGACTCCAGCCGTTTTGAGGGGGCACAGGGGTTACTCAGGCCCCCATCCTTCCCCAACTGGGATGGTGTCATTTGTGGGATCCCATTTCCCACATCGAGGACCCCCAAGTGCTCTCCAGCGCCGGGGCGTATGGAGGGGGGGAAGGCAAGGGGTGCTGGGGCTGCCACCCCCTTGCTCCAAGGTGCAACCAGAGCAATTTTCTCAACCGTTTATTGCCTTCCTAAAACCATCCGTTGGAACAGCCTTTTACAAAACCCGCTATAAATATATTTATCACAAAATACTCTCTGCCATCAACAACTGCTAGACCTGCACATATATTTCACCGCCTGTGAGCTGGCTGATGTCCTGGAACGGTGTCGGGCATTTCAGCGGCTGCCCAGGTCCAGTACTGGAGGGATGCTGGAAGAGACATGCATGGGGACCGGTGTGCAGAAGTCCAGGATGGCCATGGCACGGCCGTGGGCTGGCACAGCAGGAAGGCAAGGAGGGATGCCCTGGGCTCCACAAGGAGCTCACGACTCAAGAGCATCAATGACCAAACCCTAAAATCAAACCCACCGACCCAGTGCAGAGCCTTATTGACAGAGACCATCTCCCTTCTTAAAGAGAAGTTTTAAACTCATCTAATTTTAATGTTTTTCCTGATGCGCTCCCAGCAAGCAGCAGGCAGCACTCTGCGCTCGGCAGCAGCTGTAATTCTCCCCGGCCGGGGCTGGGCAGAGCTGCAGCTTTCGATGCAGAGCACAGGAGAGGGCATTTTCCCCCTTGAGAACAACGATTTCATTTCCAGGAGGAGAACCAAAGTCACGGGCACCTCCCACGCATGCCGAGCAGTGGAAGAGCGACTCTCAGTCAGTGCCGGGGGCTTCGCACCTCGTCTTCATCGGAAGGCAGCGAAACAGCCCCTCGGCGTGTTTCCTGGTAAAAAGGGTGCAAGAGCAAGAAGGGAAGGTGGCGGCGAGTTTCTGTGTGCAAGGAGGGGATCACACGGGCCCTGGGCTGGCATTTCTGCGCTTTAGGAAATCAGCCACATGCCAACTGGAACACTATCCCATGGGTAGCTTTTAGGACAGAAGGGAAGACGCATTAGTGACCAGGGTCTGCTCTGAAGGTGATTTAGGAGATACATCGTCTGTTGGGAATAAAGACAGGGAGAGACCCCCATTTATTTTTTTAATTCCCTGCATTTGAAGAGGTGCTGGTAGCACGGTAAAGTTCCCAGCCTTTCAGGGGCCCATCTGGACTGAGCTCTGGACCTTCCTAGCATCCTCCATCCCTGTCCTAGCCGGGAAATTTGGGATCACATCCCTAAGTGGCAGTGATCAGCTACAGCAAGAAGCGGGGATGAACCCTCTGCTGCCGTGAGCCAGCAGAAGGAGCCGCGTCTGGTTAGAGCAGCCGAATCTCCGCTCCGTGTTGGGAATCGGAGCCTCCACGGCACCTCCTTTGAAGCGCTGAGCAGAGGGGCTGCCCCAGCTCCCTGGAGAGTCAATTATGCAGCTTAATATACGGTGCTGTGGGAAAAGTGATTTCCTGATGCTCCGACATCCCTAGCGTGGTGGGATGGGTTTGGTCGGGGTCCTGCCTAACTCACCGCCCCCTTCCCCTGTGCCAGAGGGATTTTGCAGGCTCTGCGATGGGTGTTGGCACAGTTCAGCCCCAGCAGCTGATGCCGAGCTCCTTGTTTTACATTGCAGAAGGTAAAAAAGATCCCACCTAAAGGAAGGGGTTTGAAACGGGTGAGGAGCAGAGACGCATCCGCAGATTTGGCCTTCAGCCCTGCCCTGCACAGCCACTTACCCCAGTGTCAACTGGGTGCCAAACTAGCCCCCACTGCTCACAGAGAGGACCCAGGGTGCTGGGCTGGCAGCACTCAGCGCTGGCTCTGTGCCGGGAAAAGGAGAGCCAGGAGTGCTGGGAAGAGCCGTGTCCCCAGCAAAGAGGCTGGGCCAGCACAAGCAGGGTCTTCTGCCATAGGGAGCCAGGACGGGAACTGGATGATGATCCCCCGCATCCCAGGCTTGAGCACTAGGAACCAATGGACACCCACAAGAGGAGAAGCCCCATGGCAGGGAGCAGTCAGCGCTCCGGGAAACTTGCACCGAGCCACATCCCATCACCCTGCGGCTGCACCGCACTCAGGCTGTGGGAGACAGAAATGAGACATTTGCTTCCCAGCCTTGCTAAGAGCTCTGCCTGCATCCGGGCTGCGGGATCAGGGCTGCTCATCCTCAAAGCAACAGCAGGGGCTGGGTCCTGGCTCAGCACCGCCACAGCAGGAGTGAGACAGGCATCGTCCGTGCATAGCTTCTGAGCCCCCAGCCCTGGTAGATCATGGCTTGAGGAACCAGATCCTCATGGCCAGAGGTGATGGCAGCACCTACCTGCAACTTCCAGCAAAAGCCTCCCTGGGAACACTACTCCAAGGGTCCTCTTTCCACCATGCAGTGACCAGCCTGGGGCACCCCCTCCTCCTCTCCGGGCTCCCACTGCCAGGCTGGGACAAGCCCTGGGAAGCAAAGGGCTACACTCCTTCCTCACTCATGGGAGAGAAGGGCATTGCTGAGATCTCTCAAATCCCTTTTTTTCAGGCTCTGGCAGGAAGCAAGAGGAGGTGGGGAGGGTCCAGCACCTGCCTGAGCGTTGGGGAGAGGCGAGGACAGCGGATGCCTCAGCCGCACATGGAGCCATGGGGTCCCTCCCAACCCTGAGCACCCTTCCAGATCAGCACAGGTGGGTGCAAGGGTCCCTGCAGCAGGTCCCTCCCTGCACACAGACCCCCCAGGAGCCCTGGTCCACATCGCTCCCCAGGCTGGCAAGGCACAGCCACGCACCCCAAAGCTGTGGGAGGGGACGGTGGCTTTGCACAGAGGTACAAGCACAGAGATTGTGGGTGGGTGTGTGTCCTGTGTAGCTGCGTCAGGGAGGCGCATGCATAGAGGAGCAGGGTTAGGAAGGGTTGAAGTAAACACAAAGCCAGCACAGAAACCATTAAAATGACACCATGGGCCCAGGGCTCAGGGCGGCTGCTCCCGGGGTTTGCTTTGCCATCACCTTTTGCCTGCCATCCCCCGGGCACCCTGTCCTCTCCCTTGGGTGGGCTGAGCCTGGTGCCGGCAGGCAAAAGTGGGTTGGGAAGGAAGGAAGGAGACCAAAGGACCAGGGTGGTTTATTTATCACAGCCTCTTCTCTACACCTCACTTCGCTCCTTTAACATTTTCCATGGAGCTCAGGCACAGAGGGGTCAATGCATTGGAAGCGCTGCTCCTGGCTGGATCGCATCCTGCCAGCGTCCCTGTGCAAGGCTGGATTTCAGTCTCAGCAGCACCAGCCCCAGCACATCGCCACGGGGTTCACCACAGTTATCCCATGTTCCCATCGGTGCCTGGGTGAGGATCGACTTGATCCCAGAGGAGTTTCCAGGACCGAGAATCCAGCTCCCGCCATCAGTGCCGAGGGAAACCTCCTTTCCCTCGGCTGCCTCACGCACCCCTTGCCCCCTCCTGGACCACGCACCGGTGAGGCACCGATGCTGCGTGCCTTTCCTATTTTCACCTGCTTTTCTTTCTTTTATTTTCAAATACTCCATTTATCCTCCATGCCAGAGATCCGCGAAAGCAAAGCTCTGGAAAGAAGGGAAAAATAACCCAAACAAACAAACTGCCAAACAGCCAGCTCCGTGTTGCAAAGCCCCCAGGCACAGAAGCTCCCCCCCCCCAAAGTCACAACCGACAGACAATACGGTTAACGGGGCTGGAGCCCAACTTACCCTTGGACTCTCCTCCCGTCTCCCAGCGTCGCTGTCATCCGCCTGCCTGCTCCCCGCCACAGCTGCCCGCACATCTGGCTCGGGCAGAGCCCCCGCCGGCAAACAAAGGGCAGGGGTTGCGTTGGACCTGCCAAAGCTGGGGGGTCCGTCCTTGTCCCTTTGGGGCTGGGGGGACAGGGACAGCAGGCCACCCCCTGCCAGGCTGCCCCCACGCTCGCCCTCAGCGGCCGGTCTGGAGGCAGCGGGGAGAGACCATCATCCTTCCCTCGCACACTCGCTGCTCCCAGCTGCCTGCAAACGCTCCCCCCTCCTCCTCTCTTCTCCCCTCCCTTTCCCAGTCCTCCTCCTCCTCCTCCTCCTCCTCACTCGAGTCTTGTCGCCAGGACGTGCCACCCACCTGAATCAGCTCCTGCCGGCTGCGGGCTTAACTCCTGCGGCTCTGGCGAGCACCCGAGGGGCAACCCTGGCACCCCCAGCCCCTTGGGGTGATGCTCCCGAGGACCAGATATAAAGAGCTCCTGCAAAGGCTGAGCTGGCTGCTCGCACCCCTCGGCACTTGCAGCGCATCCTGCTCCCGCTGCAGCTGAGCCCACTGCGGCACCGGGGTCCCCTCCCCACGGGCTGGGACACTGGGGTCACCGAGCCCAGGAGGGGTTCTCCAACAGCGCTCTGGGGCTCCACATTAGGAGGGAAGCAGGACACTCGATGGGGTGGACTTGTAGCCCAAATCCCTTCCTCCCCACCAGCGCCCAAAGGGCTTTATTTGCTTTTGGAAAGATCTGGCTGCATGTGGTCCTGGGAGACCCATGCACCCACCCCATCCCAGTGTGCCCAGGGTGACACTGCAGATGCCCCATGGGGTTTTGCAGCACTTTCCTCTGCCCCTCTGGCCGGGCAGTGTCTGAGCCCCCAAGAGCAGGACACGCTGCCAGTGGCTTGTCTCCTCTGGAAGAGGATGCTCAGAGACTCTTAACCTCGAAAAACACTGGGGAAAAGCTGCCTTCTGCTTTGCGGTGTCTCAGATGGCGAGATCTTGGGTCCTGGTTGCCTGTCACCCACCTTAAGAGGTGAGGGATGGAGACCCCATCCCCCTTCGCACCCCAGTGCGACACAGGGAAGAGTGTCTCAGAGCCAGGCACAGTTGTGGGGCTCTGACAAAGGCAAGGTTTGGGGTGGATGCAGCAGACCAACCCCAGCTTTTGTTTGCTTTCCAGCAGCCGCTCCCCAGAAATGCTTTTCCCAGCTCCATCCAGTGGCTGTCAGAGCCCTGCGGATGCCATACGCCCCGGGAGTGACAGTGGTCATTGAATCCCCATTTCATGCTCAGAAGCGTGAGCTGAGCTGGGGGTCTGGCTCATTCCCAGAGCATTTGCCTGGGGCGCTGGGCTGGACCGCAGGGATGGAGAACAGACGCGCACACATGCAAGAGAGAGCCAGAGAGGCAGAAGAGGAGAGATTGGAGTGACCTGATTTAATTGGCAGGACTTCAATAACATAAAATCCCTGCCCATGTGCCCAAACCAAATGGGTGATGTTCTGGCATGTTGGCCCCCATTCAGAAAAGCATTTATGCAGATACTTAATGGGAACACATGCTTAAAGTTAGCCTCACTTCAATGCTTTGCAGCATAATCTGAGAGTCAAAGAGGGGTCTCAGTTGGAAGGTCCCCTTGTGGCTTTTCAAATAGCAACGGGTGAAACGTGGGACTTTATCCAAATACTGGGGCGTGCAGGGCCATGGCACTTCGTTTTGCAAAAACCCCATAAGCATCCTATGAAAGCCACTTCTCTCATGAGACTATGGAGCTCCCAGTCAGCTGGAGAAGCCCTTCCAGATGGTCTTTGTGCCGGTGCCCATATCCTGCCGCTGCTGCCAGGACCATGGGTACTTAGAGGGAAGAGGGGCTGGGATTGCTTCTGGTTTGCAACCCGCCCTGTGCTGTGGGGCTGGCAGGGCAAGCGCCTCGCACCCCCCCCTCCCTCTGAACATCAAGGCACAGGGGCTGAGCAGACGGCCGGCCACACCAAGCCACTGCAAACCATTCAGTGCCCATCCCCAGTACTGCGACACAGCACGCACAGGTCGCTGTAAGCAAGGGGGAAGAGCTGCCTTCCTCTTTCCATGGTGCAGGAGGCATCTCGAGCCCACCCCAGGCTGCTGCACGGAGCAGTCTGCCGCTCCCCAGGGCACCTGTAACACTCAGTACTCGATGGTGGCTCTTGACCTGGCTGCCCAGGGCTCAATGTCATGGCTCAGCCATGCAGCGCTGCCAGAGGGGCTGGCTTCAGCTTGGGGAGAAACAGGGAAAGCTTTGCCTGCCCTGGCCATGTGGCTGCGGGTGGATGCTCCGGCACTCGGCTGGGTCTCTCTGCAACACCCTGCATCTCTTGGGGACTGTTTTCAGGGCACCCATTACCCCTAAACATGGGCCTGGGGGAGATGGAGTGGCAGTAGCTCCCTCCCCAGCTGCCAGAGCACCATTGATCGGAGCAGCCGGCGCTGCAGAGACCTCGCTCGGGGCTGGACCGACAAGCAAACTCCATAGAAACAGCCGAACCCAGATGAACTGCACAGGGCTTTCATCCAAGGCTTGGTGGAAGCTTGTACAGCACTGTTAAGCCCAGGTCATTCAATCATTTCTCATTCCAAGTACGGGGGGTTCAAAGGTGCTTGTTTAGTCTTAAGACTAATTGAGTTTCTCCTCCTCTGCCGCAGACTCCCTGGGCGAACTCAGGCAGGTCCCTTACTCAACGATCTCCTTCCCATTTGCAGGATGGGGACACTAGTGTCACCTCACTCCTGGTGACATGGGACATTTACTGCCTCGCAGAGGGGGGAGATGCTGGCCCACATTGGCAGCATTCCACCACATGCTTTAGGTGCAGGAGGAGAAGCATTGCTGTAAACACATTTACAGTCAGTCTGAGCTGCCTCCACCGCAGGCGAGGGAAGGAAATGGAGACAGGCATTTCCCTCTGCTCCAGACACAGGTGGCACGCTGCCGGGGAGGGAGAAGCTGGCCCTGGGTGGCCTGGAGCCTTCTCCGTCTAACACCTTGCTCGTAAACAGGCTCCTCCTGTGCGCTAAGCCAGCTTGCTGCAGATGATGACTAATGCATGTCACTCTGGAGATGCTATCTTCAGGCAGATGAGTACAGCCCGATCCAGGTTTTAATTGTGTGGGATTTTAGCCGAGATGGCACTAATTTATTTTCTCTGCTGCTTCAGCAGTTCTCATGCCTCTTCTGCACTTGAAGTCACCTGGAACATATTCCCCTGGTACAAGGGGTTAAAAACTTTTCTTGCTGGAGAAGCAGCTTGCAGTCTCAGGATGTTTTTTTACCTACAGCCAGTTACACATGTAGGGTTGTAAGGAGGTTCACATCCCCCTTCTTATCCCTTAAGACACAACATTAGCTCCTTGGGGAGCAGCTCTAAGCAGTCTTATAGAGAAGCAGTAGATTTGGAGGGCTAAGCTTGGGCAAGCCATGCTCAGCCAAGCCTTAGCTCCAGCAGACCTGGATGAACAAGGGTCCTGGTGCCTCTGTGAGGTTTCCCATCCACAGCATCTCCTGGGGCCAAAGGCACAATCCCATCCTCTCCAGGATCTGCTGGAGCCAGGCAGGTCCTACACCCGCTTGGGAACACTTGGAGGGCAGGAGGTGATGCCCCTAGTCCCTGGTGCACGATGGCAGGTTTGCTTTAGACAGGATCCGTTCCCAGCAGCAGTTCCCTCCTCCTTTTCCTCCCAGGCATCAGCCTAGCCAAGCCTGACTTCACTACCTCCCAGTGGGGACAGGAGCTGCTGGGTAAGAAGTACCCACACCCCCCGGAGACTGGCGTCAGCATTACTCATATATGGGAATTGTTTTTGGTGCCATGGTTATTATTATTCTTTAATGATTTAAGGACATAACAGCAGCTCCCTCAGGCAGCATGATGGAGCTATAAACCCTGGAGGTGTTCGGAAAAGCCACTTGCAGCCCTTTCTCCGGAGTCAAAAAGGAGACACCCCTTCCCATCCTGCATCTCCCCTGTGCAGAATAAACCAAATCACATCCCAGCAGCAGGCAGTAAGTTATTGCAGGCCTGTCGCTGGTGCGGGACAGAGCCGTAACTCAGGCGGGCTCCGGCTGCTCCTGAGTTACAGCCTCTCTGCTGCCCGTGGCAGGGCAGCTATACATTACCCTCGGCGCCCGGGGCTCTCCCGTTGTGCACCGCTGGAAGCAGGGATCAATAAGCCTTCTTTCTTCGGCAGCAATGCCAAGAAAAACCAGCTGGGTGAAACACAAACCGGCTAGCACAGCCCGAGCCCCAAAGCTTCCTTGATCTGCCTTAGAAAAAGAGATTTTCAAGGATCTGCTATGTGTTTTCCTCCTACTCCCTCTTTCCCTCTCTCTGCTGCAAAGGTAAACATCGACCTCGCTTGCCCTGTGCTTCCCCCAGCCCTGATCCAGATCCGCAACTCCTCCACGGAGCAGCGCAGAGCCGGGGGCTGCGGCTGCAAACCCAGGGGGAGTTTTTGCACAGCGTGGGGGCCCCGGAGCTGGCTGGGACACCAGCTTTGCACCTAGGGTTAACGTCTGAATAATTGCTATTTTGAAGGAGTAACATATATTCAGAGTTTAGGAGGCAGGAGGCTTGGGGAGGCTTTGTATCGCCTGAAGCTGTCATGTCCTGACACCAAGCTTCTTCAGGGTTATCAGAAAATCCTCACTTCCACTGTAGGTACTATTAACATGCTATTATTATTATTATGTTCGTAATCATATTTTTATGTATTTTTATAGTGTCTTTTAGTACTTGTTTTGGGATAATTTCCAAATCCCTCAAGATCAGCACATGCGTGTTAAATGCTGCCCAGAGACACTCCCTGTCCCCTCCCAAAAAGGGGGAGCAGAGATGCAGCAGGGCGAGGTGACAAACCGGAGCCCATGGAAGCAGTCGGTGTTGGGATGCTGACAGGGCACCTGGCTCTGGGGTATGGCAAAGCCCGGCACTGCTCGGCCACGGACACGAGTCCAAGCTTGCACTAGTGCCGGGGAAACGAGGCACAACGAGGATAAGGGCCAGATCAATAAAGACATTTAAGCATCCTCCTCCAAGCCCCCATTGATTTTGATATCTAAACACATTTGGAGCGCTGGGTCTATACGGCCAAGCCAAGGTCACACCAGAGGTCTGTAGCAGCGAAGGGAGTTGGACTCAGGACTCCTTCCCAAGCCAGAGGCGAGTGTCCTGAATTATGGGGCTGTCCTTCTCCCTACCCACAGGAGCTAATTTCAAGCTGATTAAAGAACGCTCGCCCCCAGCCTCACATCACCTTCAAGAGATCAATACCAAACCCCATCTTGCCATACAGACGGGAGCGCGGAGGCCTGATTCACCCCGCGCACGCCATCTCAGATCAAAACCACATCCCCACCTTGCCATCGCTCGGTTGCTCGCTTGGCTGCGGTGGCAGCGATGGAGGGACACGCTGCATCCCCGGCCGCTCCGGCGCTGCTGCACAGACCACGTTGGGTGGGAAGGGGAAATGTTCTTCTGGTTACTTTATTTCTCTGCTTTGGGGGCTGGTTTACAGCTACTATAAAAGCTGAGAATAAATCAGGGGCGATACTATAAAATGCAGGAACAACCATAGTTAGAGCCCAAAAGAGACTGACTCCCTCTGCCAGCCCCAGAAACGCAGGAGGAGCAGCTCAGTTTATCTTTCCCCCTCCCAGTCGTCTTTACAGCCACCCTGGGAAGCAAGTTAGAGGGGTGAAGCGAACCTGATGGAGTCCCCCATTATACGAACATGCCGGCAAGGCGTGCTGAATAATGTAGCCTTTTTTTATGGAATGCGCTTTGCATTGCAGAAATTTTATATTACTCTCTCTCCCTCTCTCTCTTGCTGTCTTCCCCCCACCCAGTCTCAAATTTACAGGCAGGAGATTGGTCCAGGGGGAAATAAACTTCATAAAAAGCACAGCGTTGGCTGATAAAGAAAGGAAAAACCAGTGAAGAAAATGATTACAATGCCTCATGTGTTACGTGCTGCTTTAAGAGTCAAATTTGTTTCTTTTATTGCCAGACAAAAATGTAATTAAAAGGCTGCAGCGTCAGCCAGTTGCAACAACTTGTTGCGTTTGCCAGCAGACAGGACCATTAACACCTTTTGTGTCTGGGTCTTTGAATCTCCGACGACCACTTATCTCTTCACCTGCCTCCTCCCAGATACATAACCAGTCTTGCAAGGTAGCAGGGATGTACGGGGAAAATGGTGCTGCACAGGCTTTGGGAGCTTCCTTCATTCCCGTTTTTCTGGACTGAAAAATTAACTGCATGCTTTTATCTTGTTTACCCAAGATTCTGCCGGGATATAAAAGCTGGGATCCCAAGGGGGGACCCCCTGCCCCTTCCCCATCGCCGGGCTCCTGCTGCAACCCCTTCGGGGACCCCACGCAGGCAATACATTGCACACAGCAGAGAGAAACCCTGCAGAAATTTTAGGGGATGAGCAAGAGGAAAGAACGACAGGGACAGCCTGGGAGGGAGGGCTTGTGTGGTCCTGGTGTGTCGGGGTGCCCTGCCGGAGCCTGGGGTAACGGGGCAGCTGCTGAACCCGTGTCCCGCTGCCTCCTCCGGGCTGGGGTCCTCCGGCACCCTCCACCCCAGCTCGGCCCGGCGGCGAGCAAGAGGGGTGAGAAAGCCACAGGGGCATGCAAGCCAGGCAGGGGACCGCGGGATGTCCCCATCATGGTGCCTGGCAGGACCCCACTGCCCCTGGGTGCGTCTTGGTGCTCTTTGGCTGGGAGCTGCCGCTCAGAGAGAATCTGGGTGCGAGGCAGAGCGAGCGGTGTGTGCCGGCGGATTTGTATTTGTCAGCGTTTCCATGGCAATGCGACAATGATATTCTCTCCCCTTGCATGCGCAGGCGCCCGGCCGCTGCAGGCGCAGGCTGGCACGCGGGCGCACACGCACGTACACCCGGTCAGCACACACGCACACGCGCGCACACACACACACGTGCTCACCTGCACGCACGGGTGCTCAGGCACTCGCGTGCAGGCGTGCACACGCACGCACGTGTACACACGCACACTGGCATGCACATACACACACTCTCACATGCACACACACACGCACACTCACACGCACGCCCACGAGCGCACACGCAGAGCTTTTCTCCCTCTCCCTTGGCCTCCCTGTTCCATTCGAGGATGGGTTCTGCCGGCCTCCAGGCTTTGCTTGCTCCAAACCAGCACTACCAGCGGGCTGCTGCTGCTGTCTGCACCGGCGGCTGAACACGGATAAAATAAAACTATGGAAGCGAAGGCCACGGTTACAAGATGTAGCGTTTATTTGTTTCTCTGTTGTCGGACCATTTATACGCACGCTCTCTGTTGCTGCTGTTCAGATGCTCGCTGGGACTGTCACCGCCCCAGGTCACCAGAGAATGGCTCATTACTGGCATTTCATAAAAAAAAATAAAAAAAATAAAAAAAATAATCCTTTCTTTTCCCCAGTGCAGGTTCCAGCAAAGGAACTAATTACTCAGGGTAGCTCTGGCTAATGTCACGGCTGGGACCAGCGTCCCACTGGGGCGGGCGGCGCATGGTGGGAGATGAATATTTGGTGCCCAAGGTTTGCTGCTGTAAGAGCAGAGGCGGAGAGAGAAGTGGGGCAGCGATGCTGAGCCGAGGGGCGCGGGAGGAGCTGGGGGTGCCTCTCAAGAGCCCAGCAGGGGTGGGGATGTTAAAGCTGGGTGATGCTGGGTGCCAGGGCTGGGAATCCCATCGCCCATGCCCTCGCAGGCAGGACCCCTAGCAGACCCGGTGCCGGCCACCTTGCCGGCACTGGCCAGGCTGCCCCAGCCTTGAGCATGGTGACATCTTCACCGAAACAGACCCCTCATTAGCCATCACCCCGGGGCCTGGCCACGGCTCTTCAGCCTCCCTAATCCCATCAGCCTCTCCCTCCTAGCTCCTCCCCGGCCTCTTATCCAAGGCTTGCCAGGAGCCGCGTGCAGAGATGCTGTCCCCCTCCGCACTGCCTCGTCCCCAGAAGAGCCAGGAGGCGAGCGCAGGGCTTTCTTCCCTTCTTGGTTTGTTTTTTTTTTTTTTTTTTTTAATTGGAATCTCTGCTGAATCTGCTAATTAAGTTCTTTGCCTGCAACTAATACTGTGCTGCTAACTCCTCCCCAGAATGATTCCTCCAGCAGTCGCAGAGGTTATGTTCACTGGCATTCTTCCACAGCTCCTTTATAAAAAAAGCAGAGCCCTTTTCAATCACTGCAAATGACTCACCTATGAGGGGCCCTCGTCCTCTGCCACGCGTGTGAGGGAGCAGCGTGGGCAGGCAGTGAACCCTACCTGTCCTGCCAGCTCCTGCGGCACCCTGGGGGCTCAGTCCTCGCAGGATGGGGCCACCCAGCACGGCCACACGAGCAGGCACCCAGCAGCGCAGCCGAAAACCACCACATTGTCCCTTCTCCCCTCTGCGGCAGCCGGTGCTCGGCCCCTTTTCCCCCTGGTTTGCCGGCTGCAGCCCTGCGTGCAGGGTCTTGCAGTGAGGTTTAAGACTCAGCAGCTTTGCAAGATGCAGTGAGTCCTGCTCAAGAGCCCGGGCTGCTCCACGCGCAGGGTTTGCCCACGGACTCACATTAGTGCAGTGCCGATGGAGCTCGGCTCCGCATCCTCCCAGGAGCACCGGGCTGTGATCTGATCCAAAAGGCTGCTTGCTCACATGCAGCATGAAAATTCAAGAGCCCTTTGATATTTTTCCTCTCTCCCTGTTTTTCCTGCTTTCTATTTTTATAAATAATACCTGGTCTCAAACTGAACAGAATACCAAGCGTGCAATTAAATCCCCGAGCGCCAGCACTGCCTTTGAGGAGGGCTTCGAAGCATCTCTTCCCGGAGGCGGCGATGCCACAGGAAAGCCACAGCTGGCTCAGACCCCCAGGAAGGAGCAGGAGCACTTAGCATGGCCTGACCCTGCTTCAGCTGCCTCCGGCACCCAGGCAGAGCCCTCGATACCCTTGCTGGAAACAGGATTGGACCTGTGCATCACCTCCGAGCTGCTCCCCAGCTCCTCCAGGACTAAGACTCACTCCCCTAATTTCTTTGACCTCAATTCCCATTCATGCCAGCCAACCAGTGTGGGAGCGATCGCTCTCCCAGCCTGTTCTGAGCTGGCTTAAGCGCTGCATTGCTGGAAGGCAAAACCCATCAGAATTAAGAGGACCCAGCAGGGAGAATAATGCACATTCTGCATGTGCAAAGCAGGGAGAGAAAACCTGGGACCTGAGGTTTTTTTGTGCACTAAAACATATTCATGCTGCTTTGATGTATCTCGGGGTGCTGATATCTACCCAGGTCAGGCAGAATGAGCCTTTTGCCCCCCACTCTGCTCCCAGCTCCTGGCAATGGAGGCAGCTGGGCTGAACATGGGGCAGGTGACAGTCACAGCTGCCTTAGAGCCACCCCAGGGCGGCTCTAGTGCCATCAGGCTTGGGCATGGCAGTGCCCAGTGCTAGACAACCCCCTGGCAGTGTGAGCTGGACAAGGAGCCAGGGCAATGGGTGGGATCGCAGCCATGCGAAGCAGATGGGAGCTGGGGGAAATGCTCCCTGCTGGAGCTCCAGCCAGCTCCCTGACGCTGGCAGGCAGCTCAGGAGGAGGAAGGCTGCGGGGTTGCCATGACAATCAAGCATCTACAAATTCTCGGATTATTTATCTTCGGTTTTGTTTTGGCTGAGTGAAGGTAAGTCTTGCTTCTGGGCCAAGGGCTATCAGAGGGCTGCGGGCACCAGGGAAACGCACATAGGAGCTCAGCCCATCACTCGGTAGCATGGGGATGAACATCATAGAAGATAAAACATAAAATTAAAGACATGTCTGCGAGTCACCTGCTCAGCTCCAAAAAGGAGACCTTTACCAAAAAGAAGAGATCACAAGTATGAACTCTAACAAAAAATGTTGAGTTTTGGCTGGTTTATTTGCCATTTGCCTTCTCACTTACTATGTAGCCCCAAGTCTCCCACAGATCTACAGTTATCCGGAACCATGAGGCCACGTCGTTAAATCTGGCACATTCAGTACAGGTTTGGGCTTCTTCAATTGGTTAATTTTGGTGTCCGGATAGATTTGGATTGGGCCCTAGATTCGCCTGGGGGGGCCAAATTGCTGCTGGGTGGCTGTCTGCTAGGAATGCTTTCCAAAGCAATTTCCCAAATTCAAGAGAGGTGATTGAATGATACTCTGGTTTATGGTATTTCACGCCACCTCCCTCGCTCCCTTGCTGGAGCACCACAACATCGCGCACACTTTGAGCCGTATCCAGGCCGAGTTCCTTCGCAAAGAGTCAGCCCGTGTCCTCCCGCGCTGGGGCTCAGCCCACCGCAGCCGGGCTGACGGCGCTTGCAGAAATTAAAGATGCTTGATGCGGAGCCTGAACTCGTTCCAAACGTCTCTCTGCAAATCTGCTGTCACTCAGGCTATGGAAAACAAGGGGACCGTGGGGAGGTTTGGAGTTGCCGGTAGCTGGGAACTTCTTGGCGAGGTGTAAAACAGAACGAGTGTCACTTCTAGGGCTGGGAGAGCCCCGAGCATTTACCAGCCCATGTCACCTGCTGTCAGCTTCCAGCTGCCTCCTCCTTCATAGGAGTCATTGCTGTAATTGCTCCTAAGTCTAATAACCGATTCTTTTTGATGCCTTCCGTGTCACTGCTATGTAAATCCCAGTGTGAGGATGCTGTATGTTTTATGGATGGTGTGTTTGCCAACGTCCCCGCATGTGTGCGCAGCTAAAGGGATACCTTTGATTGTCGGATCAAAGAATCACGAGAAATGTTAAGGACAATATGAGCAAAGAAAAATTCAAGGAAATCAGGAGCCTGTGGTTAAATTGATTTGATTTGATTTTGCCAATAGAGGTCAGTATGAAGTATTAAGGCTCCTGAAATTGTACAAAGAAATCCCATTACTCAAGGAACAGACGGGCTATTTTCAGAGAGGAAATGATGGGAGGGAGCAAGTGAGGGAAAGGTGGCCAGAGCCGAGGAGCTCAAGGTGGTTTAGGAGGACATGTTGTACACAAATGGAAATATTCTGGGTACAAACTCCAAGCTGGGTAGTACAGAGACCCTGAGCATTGCTTGGCTCGAAGGGGCCTCGTATCTCCTGCGAGGAAGCTCATGGTCACCCTGTGCTGCTGGGTGACCCCTTCCATGGCCTGGCTGATGATAAGTCAAGAAAGGGCCATGGTGATGCCTTCCCTCTCCCCAGGCCCAGAGCTTTCCAGGGACAAGAAGAAGAGGAGAGCTGGAGTTTGGATGCAGTTGGTTACTGGAAGAGAAGACACTTCTGTGCAACCCCCCTTCCTCAGCTCTTGGACACAAGCGTTCCTGCATTGACCTCACCTCCAAAGGGCTTTGCTGCCCTTCTTCTATTGCTTCAAGTGGCTTCTGTTTTCCTGGGTATTCCCAGGCGAGCCGTGGTGCTCCAGATGGTGACCCGCTCAGCTATTTTGGGCCATCAGCTTGACTGGACTTCCCCTGCCCGTGGTGACAGCCCGCTGGGGTCCCTGCTCGAAATGAGAGCAGCTGCGCTCAGAGCCCGTCTACAAAAGATGCTGGGGTGGGGGTGGCCGGCAGACAGACACCGTGGCTTACTTTCTGCTGGTGCGGCTCTGACAGCGAAGCCTCTGTAGAAGTGCAATGCAGAGGAATAAATTAAGCTGACAGATCTTCCCCCCAAGCAGCAACCCCATCCCTTATCCACAGATGCCTTGAGGTGGCCAAGGAGCATCTGCAGGCTCTGGGCTGCCCGGTGCTGGGGCATGCACAGGAGCTGTCACCCGTGGGTGGGAGGAGGAAGAAGGACCTTCCCTGGCTAAGGATGGGTATAAGCTGAAGATGCTGAAGGAGCCTTAGATGAGGAACACCTTCACAGAATCATAGAATCACAGAATGGTTTGGGTTAGAAGGGACCTTTAAAGGTCATCTCGTCCAACCCCCCTGCGATGAGCAGGGACATCTTCCGCTAGACCTTGTCCAAGAGCCGGTGGGTCTGTGTTTCATAGAAAGCTCAGCTCTCCAAGCTGCCACACAGCAGTGTCAATGCTCCCACAGCTTAAAAAATACAGAAGTGTGGGATTTGGCTAAACGACTGGAAGATGGAAACAACCTTTAGAAAGCACTTCTTGGGAGGGGAGGAGGGGAGGGAAGGTTTTCCAAGAAACGCCACCCCCCGTGTGGGGAGGACAATGACAAACGAAGTGAATTTGGAGGCTGCGGAGAAAAATTGGCAGAGTGTTGAAAATTTGCTGCCAGGTTTGGGGGAGCTTTAAATGGCATTTAATTAGTGGCATTCAGGTGGTCACAATACTGTTGAGGCACAGTGGCAGCAACAAGACAGTACTGCAGTTCCTGGCATTTGTTAATTAAAGCCACTCCTGACAGAGACTAATGGCTTTTTAATGAATCTGTTGTCTTAATGTCTTATTAAGTTTTGACTTTCCCTTTCTATCCCCTTCGAGATCCTCTGCCCAGTCTCCCACCCCCCCTCCCCTGCCGCTGTCAGCCATTTTCCTGTGAGCATCGGCATCCAAACGAAGGGACCAAGGCTTCGCCGGGCGGCACGAGGACGGCTTCCCTCCTTTCTGCGAAGGTCCAGATCCAGCTGGGAGGAGCAGAGGGGACGGCATGGCTCCTGCCCGCAGGTGACACAGCCCCAGTCTCCTAAAAAAAGGGAACACATGGATTACAGTGCAGAAACGCTGGCTGAGAGGGGATGGATGCCACACTTGCTCCTCGTCTCTGCCTCCCCCAGCCCTGCGGGAGCCCCTCTGCCTCTTCTTCTCCTGCTTT
Source organism: Burhinus oedicnemus (assembly GCA_008921705.1). Lineage (NCBI taxonomy): Eukaryota > Metazoa > Chordata > Aves > Charadriiformes > Burhinidae > Burhinus > Burhinus oedicnemus. Next base: position 737,263 of record VFFE01007207.1, read on the forward strand.
GCTGGTGGGGACAGCAGCGTGAAGGACAACACTGGAGAAAAGCACCCTTCCCCAGCACCTGGGATCAAGAAGGATGCAGAGCAGAGGAACCAAACCCAAGTGAATTCATTAATCCGTACCATAAAAAGCAGAAAATATCCCCCTGGAATGGGGAGCTGCTTTTTGGAGATGGGCTGTGAGAGCACCCGCTGACACAGCCCCTGCTGCAGAGTGACCCGGTGTGGGTGGAATGGCTGCTCTTACCAGTGGCTTGAAGTGATGCACAGCCCCTGGGTGGAGGAGCAGGGAGGACAAAGGTGGTCCCAGGGTATCACAGACCAGTGTTGGAGATCAGCCCCAGCCTCTGCTGCTGAAGCTCAGTCTGAATGTCTGCAGGGGAGACACGTTCGGCCATCTCTCCTCATTATACCAGTCCCATGGACCAGGAGATAGGTAGGCAATTAAGTCCCTAATTCTCCTTAATTTGGGCCACGCATGTACACGAAGGCATGGCCCTGCAGAGGGAGAACCACACAGACATATAACGGAACTGTATGCCCCAGGAACACAGCACCGGCAGCCTCCAGCGCCCAGGTGGGCATGCGTCTGCAGCACGGAGATGCATCTGCACACGCATGAACACGTGTGTGCAGACTCAACTGCGTGGGCAGCAGGCACACGGGAGCACACGTGCACACCCATGCACTCTGCCCAGGTGTGCATACCTGCACACACAACATCCCTGCGGTTTCAGACCCGGGACAGAATTAAGCTCAGTGCAGAAGACTTCTTAGCGATGCGGTGCTGTACGAGTGTTGCTGGAGAGCAGAAAAGCCACTAAGCCCAGGTATCTGTCAACAGGCCAGCAGGTTCGATACATCAGGCATTAGCCCTCAGCAGAGCTCCGTGAAGCACTTGGCATTTAATCCTCCTCTCCTGAGCCTCTGCTCAAGGACACGCATGCTTGGACATGCTCAGACCCCCCCTGACAATCGCATGCTCATGGTCGTCCAGACGCTCTTGCTCAGCGGCGCGTTTGCTCGGGGACAAAGCGCACACATCCCCTGGCTCCAGCTACGCTGCAGTGTGATCGGGGCTTGTGTCACCTGCTGTGACGGGCACACAGTGCCATGCGGACATGCATTGGTCACACGTGTTCTATAACGTGCATGAGCACACGGATTCAAACACCACTGGGGATATGTCTGGATGCTCAGGGACTCACACACCCACCCTGGGTCCCAAGGACCCTGCAGAGGGTCCCACCCAAGGACGGGCATATCCTCTAACTCCTGCCCTGTCCCACTCCCTTACACTGAAATGCAGGCAGCGCTTGCTGCTCCATCCCAGCTCTGTCCCCAAATGTGGCCAAATGCTGAAGCATCCAAAGCTCAGAGCCGAGCAGGGCGGCAGGGGAAGGGTAACGCTGCCACCTCTAAGGCGATGAGACGTGGGGAGCCTGGCACCCACCTCCCTGCCAGCCATGGGGAAAAGCATTAACTGGGGCTTTATCTCTCTCAGCCACCATCCCTGCTGCCGGTGCTGCCAAGGGATTTAGCTCCAGCAGCCTCTGCTAATCTGGGTGGCTGGATGGAGGCAGGGGTCTCTGCTCTTCCTCGCCTTGCGCCTGGGCTGGAGCAAAAGCATCTTGCTCCATCCTCAGCGCTGCTGCAAACCCCCCTGCAAAGGAGGAGTTAACTGCCAAGCATTTTTCCAAGTGCTGGACTGGAGAAATCTCTGGACAGGTAATTGAGGACAGAGCCACTCCACGCATTTCAAACCCTCTCTGCTCCATGGCCAGCTGCTCTCCATGGGTGCCGCCACCCTAATCGAGAAGGAAGTGTTTAGTGGGGTGGATGGGATGGGAGGAAGGTGGGAGGGAGAGAGAAAATGCAGAGAGGACACGGAACAGAGGTACACACAGGAGAAAAAAAGGGCTCTGAAAATGGGGAGTGTGCAATGAGGAGAGGGAGGACTTCTGCTTGTCTGGGGCCCAAGAAATAGATGCAAATGGTTCCTTATGTGGAGGGAACCAACTGCCTCATGGTTGAAGCATTGGGCAGGATTCAGCCAATCTTGACTCAGCTCCTGGTTCTGCCACTGATTTTCCTGATGTGACTTTGGGCAGGGCACTGCTGGAACCAGGTATTTAACAGGTTTTCCCCAAAAGCCGAGTGCAAAATATAGCAGGATCCTAATTGTCTTCATTTGTTAGGCATCGCTCTAGCTAAATAGATTCCCAAATGCTCTGGGTAGGAGCCCACGTCCCACTGACTGAGGCTGACGCTCTTCTGCCAGTCCCCGGTGTTGACATCCCTAGGAAGAGCAGCAGGCAGATTCCGTTTCAAAGAGAGCACAAAATCACAAAAATAGATCCAAATTCTACATCTATATTTAACACTCTGTGTTCTCCTTGGAATGGACTCAGGCTACGGCAATTAACTAATGATGAGGATGATTAAGGATTGCTCTTGCGCTTTACATTTATAGCATCTCTCCCACTTCTTTTCTGAATAATAATTTCTTTCCTTTGCAATACCAGCAGAGCATTCCCAGGAAACCAAGAGGTAGAAGGCAAGGTAAATGAGAAAGGTGACCCACTAAATGGATCAGGGAAATGAATAAATCTGGTGTTTACCTATCCCCAAACCAGGACGAGAAGCTCAGTCCCGGCCAGGGTTTCCCCACAGCTCTCGGGTGAGAGCGAGCGGCTCCAGCACAGGCTGTGCAAGCAGGCAAGTGTCTCTAGCTGCTAATGGAGCTTGAATGATAAACAACTGGGACTGCTCGTGGGGATGCATTCAGGTTCCATCCTCAAGAGCGTGGGGCTCGCTCTGGGCTGTACTGGTTTTCCGTGATCTCTTTTCTGGCAGAAAGCACTGATTTCCCATGCAAAGATGTGATTCTACTGCTGTAAGGTGGCATGGAAGAAAGAAGGAGAAAAATAAAAAATCGCCAGAATAAAAATAGATGCGAGCCAAATAGGAGGAAGGAATCAGGCTAGCTATCGAAGCCACGCTTCTGCTACCCCGTTGGAAGGGCAGGGGAGTGAGCAGCCATTGCTCGCGGGGTGGCTGGAAAGCACGTGAGTGACCATCATTTCTGCGATCTGCTATTCTGCTAGACCCCCGCCCACCCCCGCCTATTCGGCATCACTTCAGCAGTGAGAAATATTGTTCTTCTCCCAGCAAGTGAAAACAAACAGAGCATGAAATAAAAAAAAAATCAACTAAAATAATTACAGGTTACAACAAATCAATTGGAACTGTGTAAATAGCCTTCAGGCAGGCGTAAGACACAATGTTCATTGCTTAACACGCTCAGTGCTCGCTCGCTTCCCCGGACGCCTCGGCAGCCGCCACGGCTCGGTGACGGGATGGACTGGTGTTCCCTGGGCATGGCAAACCATTATCCCACCAGTGCTCTGCCCTCCTGAGCCGGGGCGGTGAGCGGGAGCCTGGACAAAAGGACCCAGCAGATCAACCTTGAGCCATGCAGGCTGGAGGACACCAGCCCATGGCAAGCCCAGGCTGCCTGCCGTACGGAGCACTCCTTGTGCAGGATCCCAGCCGGGTTTGCACCGCTCCTGCTAAAGCCCCGATGCAAATTCTTCCAGAAAGCAAACGTTGAAACCTGCCATCGCTAGAAGCCAAGGCTGCGGCTTCAGGTTTCATCATGAAGAAGCTGGGGGAGGTTGGAGGGCAGGGTCTGATGTTTGCTCCTGTATAATCCTGGGAAGCAGATGAGGGGCCCTGGGCGCAGACTTTGGGCAGCCTGGGGCACTCAAAGGATGCCCTGCCGTGCATTCATAAGCCTCTCGTAGCAGAGGCTGTCTTTAGGTATTCAGGCAGCTAATTCTTAGAGACACACTGCTTGAAATGAGAGGGCAAAACCGTCGTAGTAGTGAAAATTTTATGGCTTGCAAGCCTCGTTACAAAACATTTTGAGGAAACAAGACAGGAACAATTTTCTAAGGTGTTTCAATTGCATCCAGAAACCCCGATGAATATCAGTGCAGCGCATTAGCTGCCAGCAGCATCCAGGTGCTCCCTTGCCCTGCTGTGTTGCAGCAGCCACAGAGGTGGATCTGACAGGGTTTCTGGTTGAATGTGTGGTGCTGTAGATCCGTCCAGGGCAGGTTTCTGGAGCAGGATTGTGGCCAAGGGCACAGTCTGGTCTTTGCCTTGCGGCAACCACTGCCTGGACTAGTGCATCGCCGAGGGTCATCTGTGGCTCGGTTCCAGCTAAATATCCTGGAAGGTGACACAAGTAGGGCTTATCAGGACCATCTCGGGTCCATCTCACTCTGCCTGTCACAGGATTGTCCCACCTCCAGTGGCTTCTGACTGGTTGTCACTGGTGGCAGCTCCTCCTCGAGCCCTGTAGGACTGAGCTGCTCAATTCCCCTCAGCCCTCTGGGAGACTTGGGCACATGATCTCCGGGTGCCTGTGAGGTTCCACCAGTGCTAGGACCCCCTGCCACAGTTCTGCATGTCCCCCTGTGGAGGGGCAGCTGGGCACTGCCCCGTGGATGCCCTCACTGCAGTGGTGGGACCTTCCCACTCACCCGGTGTCCCCCCCACTGTGGCTGATCTATGGCCACCAGAGACTCATTCCCGCTGATTGATCTCCTGCAACTCCTGTGCATGCTTAACCAGATGCTAATTTAATGCTGTGGTCAACTGGCAGTGTATGAGGATTAATGAGAGTTAATTCTGCAGAGCACTGCTTGTGAGGAGATGACCCTGCGTGTGCAATGCTGCTCTGGGGTGTCTGGGAAGCTCAGGACTTGAGGATGGAGTCCATGAGGCTGCCCACCTTCCCTCCACTCCTCTCCATGCAGGAGGTTCGGGGAGATGCTCCAGTTCAGTCACAAACCATAAGTGTAAGGTGCAGGAATTTCAGGGCTGGAGCACAGGCTGGGGCACTGCAACAGCCTTTTTGGGCTGGAGCCTTGTGGGCACCATATCGGATTCGTCAGGGCAAGGCTGGAACTGAGTAAATGCCTCCCAGAAAATAATTTTTCTGCACAAATCTTGGCTTGGAACTTGCTTGTGAGCGGCTTATGAGTTTCCTGGCCAGATCTTCTTTCAAAAATCAATTGTGGAATAACTTCTGCACCAGCTGCTCAAACGGTGGCTAATGCACCAGCAGCAGACAGGAGATTTTCAGTATGAGCTGCCTCGGTGAGCTCTGGATCAGTTATTCCTCCTGTGACTCTGCTCCCCAGTGGGATGGCTCTTTGAACACTCATGATAGTGAGCTCTGAATGCACTTTCTGGAAATATCTCTAAAAGTTGCCTTGAATTTGGCTGTTTGCTCAAACACACGTGCCAAGAAATTCATTAGTAAACTATTAATGGAAAAGAACACAAAGTCTGAGTGCTCATCAACAAGCTCACAAAGGAGACACTTGGCAGTTGGCTGCTTTCATCAAGATTGACGTCCAACACCTGAAAAGTGTTGGAAATTCAAGACACCGAGCACCTGTGTGAGAGCTGCTCTGCAAATAAAACTGCTGAATGGGAGGGTCTGCCCCCTGCTCTGCTCTGGGTGCTGCTGCTGGACCTGTGGTGCCTTGGTATAACACTGGTGACGTGTTGGGGTAGCATGTCCCTCCTCCTGAGTATGCCATAGCTGATGGGGAAGGCTTGGTGCTGGCTGAGGTGGTCATGGCTGCTGCAAGATACGGCTGCAACCAGAAACTCTTGGTGTTACTTGCTCCCAGCTCCTGCAGAAGACTCAAGATGGGATGTGCAGTGCTGATCTTGGGCTGCCCCTTGGGGATGTGTGACAAGGTAAGGAAAGAAGCCTTTTGGGTGGGAGGGAGGGGTGCAGTGCCATTGCCCGTGCACAGGCAGGAGCTTTTGGAGAGGAGCAACTCCCAAAGGGTTCATGTCACTAGTGAACAGGTTGTGGTGACTGGTTGGATTTGGGAGGCCACAGCAGCCATCAGGGGCTGCTGAAATGGTTTAAGCTGCTGAACCTTCCCCAAAATGGAAGGTGGTGACTGGCAGAGCCTGGTGTCATCAGATCTGGCTTTGAGAGACTCCTAAGGAAAGCGAAGCAATGAGCAGATTATCATCCTGGTGGTTGAAACCAGCCAGTTTTTAATGGACTGCCTGGCAGTCCGTTAGTGCAGCTGGGTTTTGTGGTGTGTCTGTCGTAGGTAGCCCTGGCTTCCTCCGCTCTCTCTGATCACTTGGTTAGAGCTGGTGGCTGACTGCGTGGGATGTCCTCAGTGGAGAAGACTGTACAGTCAGTTCTAGCTGAGAAACGTCACAGTCAAAACCCTCAGTGCCCAGAGATGTATATTCCTCCTTTCCTGGAAGGAATACTGCAGAGCTGGGAGGGAGGCACTGAAGAGGTGATACTCAAGTGTTACTGAAGAACTTGTAAATAATATTCCATGCTTGAATCCCTTTGCAGTGCGAGGTTGTCGGCTCTGTTGTCTGCATTCATGCTACATAAATATTTATGGCTCCTAACGCAGAGGTTTGTCACATGTAATGATGTGAAGCTAACATGATGTCGTCTATAGGTGACGTGCTGTACCAAAGGAAAGCAGCTGATGTCCTCCTTGGCTCCCAGGGCAAGTGCATTAGTAATGCTTTACATGTAGGTAGAGGACCAGGGAACTGGGTGTGGAAGAGTTGTTTCCTCCCCAACATGATACTTAAAGATAAGGGAAGCTCAGAAAATTAGTTTAGCCTTTCTGATGGCTCTAAAATGGGAGTTGATGTGAAATCCCCTCCATGAGCATCCCTCGCTGCAGGACCAGGGCAGCAGCAGCAGTGAGAATGTCTGTCCTGTGAATTGGGGAAAAACACCTCCAGCACTGCTCAGAGGCTCACCAAGCTTGTCCCTCAACAGCAGCTCCAGGCCACTGCTGCCTGGGTGGGAGCAGAAAGGTCTCCTGTCCAGATCTGTCCTTGTCTGAGCCTGTGGAGGTCAGGGAGGAGCAGGGGCTGCTGCACCCTGCTCCGTGCTGGCATCTCAGAGGCAAGGGGGGAAGGCAGGAGGGGCCAAGGTGGTCCTCCAGCTTTCTCCCTGCACGTCCCCTGACATAAGTGCTTGCAAACCTGACTCGGGGCTTGGGGGGACCTCTGGACAATGACACCCTCTGTGGAAAGCACTGGGCTGCAGGTGCCCCTCTGCAATGAGGCTCAGCCCCTGGATCACACCTACACATGAGCCATCAAGGGTGCTACTGTGCTGTGCGATGGGGCGCAGCCCCTCTCCCACGCAGCCCCCCTCATACATGCCACTTGTAACCTGCTAATAATATCCCTCTGCCTACTCCTCAACCACACAAATTTTTTTTTTTTCTCTACTATTGTTCTGTGTATTTCAGCTGCTGGAGGCTTTGAAACAGTCTCCCCGCCTCTCTGATAACATCACCATTGTTCTCCTCACCTACCGCCACTCCTCTAAGCCAAGCGCAAAGGTCTCGGAGATATCAGATCCAGCTCAGCCAATATCTGGCTGTTTGGTTGGTTTTTTTGCGTCTGCGATTCATCTTCAGAGAAGTTAAGGGGCTGGGGGAAGGGAGGAGGACTAATAGGATTAATCCTCTGAATTCATTATGCAAAAACTTGGTACCCTGCCAGTCTCTCTTGAACAAATGGTCAATGCTTTTCTTTAATAGCATTAAGCAAAATTACAGATCACAACGTTGGTTAATCAATCTCAATAGGTTTCTCTGTATGAAGTTTTTTTTAACTGTCTCCTGGAAAAGACTGTAGTAGCGGATGCTTTTTGTCTTCCCGTTGTTGGCATTAACTGGCATTGCTAGAGAGACCCTGGTTATTTTTGTCTCTCCTGAAGTCCTGGGCTGGATGGCTAGGGCCCTGAGTACGAACCAAAAAGAAATAAATAAAAGGAACTCTGTAACGTGCTCATCCCAGCACTGAGCCTTGTGCAAGCAGGGAGAACCAGGGCTTGGTTCAGCCCTACCTCAGAGCCCTGGCGCTGGGAAAGGCTGTCACCAAACCCCTGGTCCCCCAGTGCCCTTGGGCTGAGCTGGTGGCACGGCCACGGTGGGCGATGGGCACTGCAGGGACTCAGGGTCGCAGTGAACTAGCAGAGCTGCTGCCCAATGAAATACACGATTTTATAAGTAAATATACCTTTTTAAATGCAGGCAGGCATGGGTTTTTTATGCTAGGCAACAGTTTGGAGCCAAAGCAAGGCATGCTTTGGTCTTGTTTTTATTTCAGTATTGCTTTCTTATGTGAGCGTATGTATATATGTGTTAATAGTCAGTGATGGTTTGCACACAGTGTGTGGATATATAACAAAAATGCTAACACATGACTAGATATATGCATGTATCACATGTATCGCTATCTACTGCATGTCCCTGGGCTGATGCAGACCTGTACGACCTGAGCCAGAAACATCACAGCAACAGGTAGTGAAGAAGGGAGAAAACCCAAAAGAGCAAAGGAAGCCCTGCTAACCTGGCCCCTGAGAAAGCTTTCCAGGGCGAGCACTGGCTGGAATAAGAGATGTGGGAAACGGGGCTCTGGAGCTGCTTTGCATTGTTTGCTTCGTGCAGTCCTGGAGGAAGGACTTGAGTAATAAGCAGGCGTACTTCAAAGAAATGCCCATTTACCACCTACTTCACATTCTCATGAGAACAACCAAAATATATCTCTTAGGTCCAAAGTACTAATTATGTTTAAGGTCACTTCTAGCTTATTTATGGGTTTTTCTGGCTAAGGTATGAATATTCACATCAATATATATAGATGAGTGTACTGAGCTGGGGCATGACTATCCCCAGGCCTGGGTTTTTAAAGACATTTTTGACATCTTTATGATATACCAAGAGGAAATCATCTCGGTGATATATGCAGTGCTGGAAGGGAGAGGGCAAGCCAGCCCACCCGGGTTAGAGACCTACCCTGGGATGTGTGAAACCACACCATCTGCTTTTCTCCACTGACTGTATATGAAGCTGAGCGGAGAAGCTCTGAAGGGGGCTGGCTGCAGGCGGGAGGAGAGGGATTCCACCAGCAGATTCTAAGCGGACGTGCTGGTGGCTTGGAGGGCTTATGGATGACTAATGGACTTGCATGTGGTTGGCCTGGTGCAGGGATGCCTGAAGCCTGGCATCCCCAGCGGGGACGTGCAAGCGCTGGGAGCCTGGTGCGTGGCGAGGGTACGGCCGACTGCAAAGGACCTGGCAGGCAGAGCCATTTCCATTAGAGAAGATGAGAAATCGAGCACTGAGCTTCCCTTGGTGCACCAGCTTCCTCCTCACCTAATCTAAAATTAACTTTACTGTTCAGCTGCATTTAAGCAAAACCAGTTGCCATGGCCACGCCAGGGGCTCCTAGATATAGCAAACGAGGTAATCAGTTAAAATGAATAGCCACAGAGCTGATGCTTGCTGTAGGTTACATGTGAAGTTCATTCACTTGTTAAACCTAATGGACTGTATTGCCTATGAATTGGAAATGTAAATTCTCTCTTTCGGTGGCTGGAGTTTGAATCAGGCTGGGAAAGCTGGAGGAAAATGTCAAATTAAAAGAGCTAGTGCTGTGGATAATGTGAGCCCATAACGGATCAGAGGGGATTTCTGTATAGGTTCAAGCCTTAGGTTTGCTGCAAGGCATATAACTGCAAGCTGAGCCCCCCACGCTGCTTCTGAGAGGGACACTGATATTTATAGTACCTTATTAATGCTTGCTTTGCTGGTGCTTATTAGCTCTGCTATCCTGTTCCGAATAAAATAAGCTATCCAGTCCTGTTGGTGGTTCACATGGCTTTAGAAGAGGCAGGAAAAGAGCTGTTTCTATGGCATAGCCTGCGAGCCATCAAGAATCGAAAGGCACAATGTGATGTGATAAATCAGCCGTAACAGGCACCCGTCTGTTCATCACCTCCACGCAGCTGGACCTGGGGTGAGCACCAATGCTCCCCCGGGCTCGAGAGGTGCTGGGGAATGATGCTGGGCAGAGCCCACCACGGGGATGCCGGGAGTGCTGAGCGCGTGAAAAGGCTGCCAGCAAAGTAGGTGGGCTGTTACTATTTTAATAAGCTCGCTCCTGTAGGAAGATCAATCCTCGGGAATGGTCCAGACTTCCATTTTGCATCTCAGATGAAATTTGGCAGGTGTCCTGCTCCAGAAGCCCTGAGCCAGGCCCTGCCTCTGCGAGGATGTAGGGAGCGGAGTCTCTGGCATGGCTTTCTGCAGCCTGGACACAGCCCTCGGGGTGACAGCCCCTCGCTGAGCCTGGAGCAAGGGACAGGATGAGCACAGAGGTCTTCCTGCTCGTGCTGCTGCCCAGGACAGTCACTGACTGGGGGGGCTGCCTCAGGGGATGCCTTGTTGGCTAAAGCAAGCAGTCCTTGGCCTTAAGATTAAAATTCCTGCCATATGAATCTGTCAGTGATCCAAACCGGTGATGCTCTGTTCCCCTGATGGATGGGAGGCTGCTGTTGGATGGGTGGGGGATAACCAGGTCCAAGTGTCTGGCAAAGCCTTGTGAGCAGCAGGGGTGGTAACATCACAGCTGGCTTTTCATGGGATCCCTGAGTAGATCAAGCCCAGCACAGCTCCTTTGCCAATCTGCGTAATACAGACAGAAGTGCCCTGTACCTATCTTGCTCTTTCTGCTTAGAGTTTACTGTAAACCTGCCTTGAACTTACCCCATACAGTCCGAGCCCTGGGATTTCTGGAGGTTCACACTTGAAGCAGTGTGTGTGCTCGCTCTCGGCATCCTGCGCTCCCCAGGATTCCCTCTGAGGAGGCTGCAAAGACGCAGGGAGGCACAACATCCTCTGCTTGCTCACGCTGCGTCTCCGCTGAAGTACGGAGGAGGCTGAATCATCTCCTGCCATCCTGCCCATCCCACCTCCTGGAGCTGAGTGGTTTGCAGCACTGGTGAAAAGCTGGTGCAGGCAGTGGAGTGGTTTTTGGGAGCTCTGGATTCAGGTCTCTTGCTCTGCCACGCATTTCCCGTGCAGCACAGTCATGCTTTGCAATCCCTGTTCTAACCTTAAACTAAGGCGTCCATATCAGCTGTCAGTATATGACATTTCCAGTGTTGTATTTATTAAGTTAATCTCTCTCACTTAATTCAGCTTCAACCATACTACAAAAATTATTTTGTCTACTTAGGGCCTGCAGCAACTGGAAAATCTTACTCTTCTACTAGCCTGGGACTTTTGATGGGCAAATAACACAACATGAGCCTTTCTTATTATCTTGAATCGTAACTGTAACAGGCACAGTAGTGGTTGGTGCAGAATGGCCATATCTGTGTCCATATGGATAATTATAGACCCATATGGACATTATGGACTAGTTCATCACCTGGCATAAATCAGAGCCGCCCCATTCTCTAACATAGTTATGCTGATTTACATGAAACCAGAATCCACTTCTATATAAGCTTGTGACATTGAGTAATAAGCCTCATTGCAAATCTAGGAGAAATTAGTTTTGCTGTGACATATGGCACAACCTTCAGGTCCTAATTGTGCTGGCTCATGCATTCATAATGCTACCAATTATTTATATGATGAGGCAAGATAGCATGTTTATCAGCAATTTTCCTTCACCGACAGTTTATGATCGGCCGAGTAGTGCCCATTGGAATACTCCAGGCAATTAGCCACTCTGATGTGTGTGGTGTCATCAGACGTGTCGCATAATAAACAAAGAGAAAGATTTTTATGTGTTCAAAGGGGGCCCTGCTAGAGCTGCCGGGTCAAAAATACATCCTACATGTGGTGACCGTAATTGCAGGAGGGTGTGTAATTTGTCATTTCTATGCCTTTGTCTGAGCCATTCTTGCACACAGATAGGGAAGCACATTAACTACAGCCACAAAACTCTACAGCCCGAGTCTCTTGCATTTGTCTTGTGGTTCACAGGTTTAGGATTTGCTGCAGCAGCCAAAGCCATGGATCAGTCAAGCTCCCTATCTCCCTGCAGCACAAATGAATCAGTCAGCTCATGGCACGCAGGCACTAAGTCTTGCCTGCTCTGAAGAGGGATTCATCCACACTGGGCATTTGGTGTTGTATGCACCAGGTCTACTGGGCACAAATGGAGGTGCCCCTGTGGTCCCTCAGCTTTTGAGGGATGCCAGCAGGTCCACCACGCTCTGCGTGTAAAATCCATTTGCTCTTCCTGTGTGCAGCAGATCTGACCTGGGGCCTCGGGGCTCCCTGGAGTACCTCTGAGATGGGTAATCGCCTCTGATGTAGCTGAGGGTCTCACCTAGGTGCCTCCTAGGGAGTTTAAAGGGGTGTTATTTATAGACTTCCCCGTCTCCTGTAATTTGTGGAGAAGGAGACATTGCTGGCTGACATTGCTTCTTCCACTGAATCTTATGTATTCATCTGTCAGGATAAATACGTGTCTGCAGGTCCTGGTGAACGTGCTGATGCTCCCACGCGAGGGTGTCCGTGCTCACAGCTGTGCTACCTAGGTAGGGCGAGTGCCATGAAACACAGACCCATGTTATCTTGGTGTACCCAGGGTCCTTGCTTATCTCTTATGTTCCTTGTAATTTCTCTGGTGAGGTGTCAGCGCTCTCCTGCTCGAGCTAATCAGCTGTTTCCGACTGCCCCAGCAAACTTATCAGATAACGGGGGCTGATAGGAGCAGGCAAGGTGGGAAATGAGTAAATGTGGGATTTGGGAAGGTGGTGTAATCCTGAGGCAAGGAGAGCTCTGGCCGCTGCTGTGTGGAGGGACTGGCTGTGCAGCCTGTGCGTGCGCTCAGGTCCTCTGGTGACAAAGGTGCTTTGTACTGAAGTGCTGCTGCCCGCCGTGGCAAAGCATCGCTGCTGGGGGACGTAAGAGCTCGGCTCTGCCGGCAGCCAGCCGTTAGTCAGAGCAGTCACCGCTGCTGTCTCTGTCTCAGCACTCACCTTCTTAGTCCTTCTCATCTTGAGGGCACGGCTCCAAGACACCCGCTCTGATCCTCCTGCCTCCTACAGCTGCCTTCCCAGCCGGGGGACTTCAGCGCTGGCCATCTCCAAGCCTGGTGAGATAGCAGAGTCTTTAGTAGGGTGAGCAGATAAAACTATCGCAGAGAGAAAGGGAAGTCTGTATAACTGCACTCAGGCTGCCGACAGCAACTGAGTTTGGCTGGAATGATGCAAGATATGCTGTGTTTCGCCCCATCATCTTAAGCAGCTGGTTTACCTTATAGTGCAATAGCAAGGGGAGAGGTACTGGCCCATCTCCTGTCCAGATGGCAGGGCCCATTTCTTGGCAGCTTGTGCACTTAGAGGGGAGATCAGACCCACCAGGAGTACTGCTTCAGCCCCACGTTTACTTTGGCAAACTTCCCCTTGGCCGGTTGCACGGTTCTCTTCAGTGAGTGGAGGGGAAGGCAGTGAAATGATGGCTGTATGCAGCTGTATCACGCATCGCTGCTTGGGCGTCTGCTAGGAGGCATGTACGCTCGGCGAACAAAGCTCTCCTTACCGGGGTTTGAACATTATAGTGACGCTGCGGGTTGTAAAACACAAATGCTTTGCACAGAGGAGTTTAATGGTCAGCTTCTGTTCAGTGTAATACTTGCAGGGCAAGGCAGGCTCTTCTTTGTACTGGAGAATTGGATGCTTGAATTTTAAGGGAGAAACAGCAAAAATAAACACTTTCGGGTCCCTGCTTTCATGTAAATCATTGGGATCCAGAATTGCTAGTATAAGGAGGAAGGAACAGTTTTGTTTCTGACTCTCTGTGGACCTGGGTTGAGTTGGTTCACGGGGATTTTTCACTGAAGCCCCTTGTGGTGCTGGGGCCGTGGCTGGTGTGGGATGGTGCTGGGTCTGGCCCATCCAACCCATCCTCGCCTCCCTCCTCGCTCCCACCTCTGCCGCAGGGAGCCGGCGCTGCCTTTCGAGGAGTCACAGCTTCTATCCTCTCCCACGCAAGACTGAAAACTAATTAATGCCTGTGAGGCACTTTGGAGGCTGGGTGAAGCTTTCAGCATCTTTGTTTATTCTTTTTGAGCAGGACTGGGTCCGTGCGGAGTGCCCGGTGGATGAACCGGGCTCACGGGCAGGCTCTCCTTCTCGGCAGCAGTCTCCTTCCTGGGAGCTCTGCCTTCCTCGAGCACAGCTCCTGCTTGCAGAGGACTGATCCACTCCCATGCCAACATCCGCTAGTGAAAATTGAGTATTTAATAACCTTGTTCTCCCAAGGAGCTCCTCCACTGGGCCGGGTGTTCAGCTGGGCAGGACAGGGCATGCCTGCTGAGATGCTCAAAGGCCGATGCGCTGGCTCCAGCTGAGCAGTGTTTTCAGCTTCCCAAATGTGCCAGACCAGGCAGAGATTAAACCAGCTACCTGGGCAGCAGCCTGCTTGCGATAACAGCCATCTTCCTCCGAGATGCCTGTCCTGCCAGGAGCACCCGATGCTAGAGCTAATTAGACGTTGTCCGAGGCTCTGGGTTGAGATGCGAAGCTGGGTCTCGAATTTGAAGGGCTGCTTTCACCCATGCAGGCTCCAAGCAGCATAGGCACCTGTATTTTCAGATGAAAGCCCCGCACAATGATGTACTGAAATATCGCACAGGCACTCGGTTAAAACAGCTCGCAGAGCCTCACCTGGGGTGAAGCAGCTGCGCTGTGCCATCCTACAACAGGCAAGAATTTATCCAGCATCTATATATAGTCCCAGCTCTCTAGTTTGTTTCCAGGCTGCATTATTAAGGAAGACTTTTAAACATAATTGCTGCTTCTTATTTTTGTTTTGTCTTTTTTTTTTTTTTTTTTCCTGGCTGCGACACTGAAGCTTAGCAGATCACTCTGATCAGCTTGGCTTTCTCTTTGAGTGACTTCATGCTCATATGTTTTGTAACCTCGGGCAGACCGAGCTCTGGGGGCTTTGTGCCCAGTGCCTCTGGCACTTGTGTGCATCCTCCTGCGGACTGGACCCACTGGGATGCTGTTTTCAATTTGGTATCATTATTCTGCTCTGTTTTTATAGCTTGATCTGTGTGTGTGTGTATATATATATACATACTAATATTTTTTTTTCTTGCTGTGAAAACTCATTGCAAAGTTTGCTGAGCCCTGTGGCTGGGGCCATGCAGGCTGTTAATTTGGAGGGAGGTTAAAGCTGCAGCCCAGGTGTTCAGCAGCAAGCACTAACAAAAAGCCATCAGACGCGATTCCCTGGGAAGGCAGCGCAGCAGGAGCGAGGGCTGATGCTCCCTGGGCTCCTCCGCTTCCATCCGCAGCCCCTCAGCTAATCAATGGGGCTGGGCACCAGAAGGGATGTTAATTAAAGATTTACTGAAAAGGGGGTCTGGGAGGGATGTGTGGAAGTTGTTGTTATTGTTACACGAGGGGCTTCTTTTCCTGCGCGAGATAGATAACATTTAAAACACATCAGCATCGGGTTTAGTGGAGTGGGACCGACAATAGACAGCTTTAAGCCCTAACTGAGGATGTCAACGGTGGAATAGTCGGGGGGGATATCTATCTACAGCTCTGCTTTCCAACAACCTACGCGTGCCTCTGCCCGCACCGCTGCCTGCCAGCGGGCAGGGGAGGGCAGAGCTCCCTCCTGGCAGCCCGAGCTGGGGCTGGCGGGCGATGTCTCCTCCGTCACGGCTGTGCTGCCGATGCAGCCATGGGTTTGCTGTCTGTGAAGGGGGACAGGCAGGAGGCAGGACCCCCGCGTACCCAGTGTGGAGAAAAGGAGAGGGACTTGGGAGCTCGGCTCCTTGCCCCTGCCCCAGGCTGCTGGTGCGACCTGCAGGCTGTCCCTTCACCTCTTCCCATACAAATTGGGCTGGATTTAGATGCAGGTCATCACATTGGTTTCAGCTTAGCCTAAAAATTTGGGGTATAGGCAGTCAGTTAACTCTGGACTATGCTAAGGGACAACAGCAGGAGCATCCTGACATCGCAACCGCCCGTGCTGTCCGTGGCTGTTCCCCGGCTCTGAGCACCGGGCTCCTCGTACCCCCACAGTCTCTTCCCCCCCCCCCCGCTTGCTGAGGCACACAGGAACAAGCTCATTGTTTTAAAATGTCATTGTGCTTCAGGTCAGGAGAGTTACTTGTAATTAAAGGGGTGTCTGCAAAGTGGCTGCCTGAGGGGCACCGAGAGCAGATCTCCTAAATCCAGCCCCAGCTCGCCACTGCCTTTAAACCCCATCAAATGCTGCCTATCGGGGGACATTTAAGGAAACCTTTTAGTCAATATTGCCTTGAGAAATTCTCTAGTTGAGAGCCTTAATGCCTTATCATCCGCAGTGTGTGGTATAGGCCAACACAGACCAGGAGGCAGAGCGAAATCCTCAAACTCTTTCATCTTCTGGATGAGTAGTGGGGAGGATGAAAACCCAAACTGTGCTGCCGGTTGGAAAAGTAAATGACTTCTCCTTGGGGGAGAGAAGTAAGATTTTTTTTTGAGTGGTGCTATTCTTCTCAATGTGCTCTGCTTTCCCGGTGAGAAGTGGATTGGCGAGGAGGAGGAGCAGGGACCCCGAGCGCTTTGTAACTAAACTTTGGATGGCGAGGAGGTGTGCTTGTGAGGGAAGGATGGGTGTGCGTGTTGGTGCGTTTGTACTGTGGGCTTTTGTATGTGAATCTCAACGCACATTTGATACACACAAGTACATATTCCTACTCTGGGGCCGGGGTTCAGTGCCTGAAGTGTTGCCTAAGAATAGTCTCAAATGCAAGTTGCTGAAAGGGATGATGGTGGGGCTCCTGTGCTGTCTAGCACATCAGGCTTTCTTGCAATATTTTTAGCTCCTGTTTGCTTTTCAAATCTCCTCCCACGAGCAGGTCGGTCCTCTAGCCAGCTTTCAGCCAGAAACATGGGGTTCGCGGGCCAAAATTCCACGGCTGGCAGGAGCAGTGTCTGCAGGGTAGAGAGATGGTCCTGGGGACACTCGCTTCCTTTGTGGGGAAGGAGGGGAGAGGAAGACTTCATCTGTCACTCCTTCCTGGCAATGGATATTACCCTGGAGGGCTGCCTCAGAGCCCTAGGTGGGAATCCTTTCTTTAGCTGTTGATATGCAGAGCCATGCTGTGCAAAATAAGGGAGAACAAGTTGGCTTCTATTTTTATACAGACCTTTTATTTATCTGTCTTTCCCAACTGTCTTGGTCTTTTGTATTCCCATTTTCTTCCCCATCCCTCCCTCTCAGCTCTGTCTTTTCTCCTTTATGTCTCTCCTTCATTTTTCTTCACTTTGCAGCATCACACTAATTAAGTCTACTAATTAGTTCATGTTTGTGCATACAGCAAGCGAGTATGCCATGCTATATAAGTGCTAAGTACTAGACGTTATGTTGTCATTTAAATCCTGGGCGCAAGAAGCTGTTTATATGAGTGGGTGTGAGTGGGTGTGATGTATGTGAAGGTGTGCTAGTGCTGGGTGTGCAGCTGTGGAAAAAAATCACTTGCAACTGCGTGTAGGACTTGCAGTGGGTCTGCAATTCCTGGCTGGGCTGGCAGCATCTTGTGGGTGCACTCTGGGTGATGGGCGTTCACTACACGTGGGAGCCTGTAAACTGCATCTGTCTCATAAATACCATTAGGTACAAGCCCAAAGTTCAGGTCCGAGTGCTGCCCAGGCATGGGTTTGGATGTATGCAGGTAGATGGGTCTGGAGAGATCTGGGGGGTGTGGGTGGGTTGGTGGTTGCTACTCTAAAAGACAGAAAAGCATCAAAAGATTCGATGTGGGCATTTCCACAATTTGGTCCAAATAGCTGGGTCAGATGTATGTGTTTAGGAACAGGAGGTTTCTAATAGGGCTTGCTTCCTGATTCAGTGCAAGAACTTGCTCTTAATTCTCGTCCGACAACTGCCTCAGAAATCATTTTGTATATGGGGCTGAGTGTAGAATAAACTGGGTTATTATAAATAACGAGGCAGTTAGTTATGTATGTACGTTCTGTACTACTTGCTCAGCGTCTTTGCCATTGACGTGGGAATAAAGTATTCTCTCCTGCATGAATAGTAATTACGGCCAGCCTGGTCCCTCTGCCTGAGACCCTGCCTGTCCTGCAGCTCCCCGCACCTGGCTGCGGGAGGCATGAATTAGTGCCATGCATAGGGCGATTTATTAGCAGCAGGAGCTGGGCTGGTCCCTCCCTGGTGTAAACCAGCAGCTCTCCATCAGCTTGAGTAGAGCACAGCCCTCCTCCCCACCTGAGACATGCCCGTGGGTGCTGAGTCTTCCCTCCAACCTCTGAAATGACCCACCGCGTCTTGCTCTGAGTTAAGCCCCAAAAGACCATGAACTCCTTTTAGATTTCCTTCTACCACTTGCTCACCATGCAAGACTTTTTTTTTTTTTTTTTTACTTTTCAGTAAAGAGACCTGTGCAAACAGGCCCCAGGTCATCTAAGCAAACGGAAAAGCTGCCACTGTGTAAATCACGTAGCAGTGGCTAAACCAAAGGGCTGATTCCTTCACGTGAACCCGCTCACTGAGCGCTGCTGCTGACTGCAAATACCCAGGGCAAGCTGTCCTCACCATCCTGCTCGGTCCTAATCCTAATTATTTCTCTAACTGTGGAAACCCAATTATCTGCCTAGCTGCTGGGGGCAGAAGAAGAGGTAGTTAGGGTGATAAAACTTCCACTACCCCATCCCCCAGGCTTCGCTGTATTATTTTCTTCCATGATGTCACACTGTCAGAATCCATTGCCTGAGCAAGTGTGTGGCCTGATTATTCCAAATGGTCCCTGCAGGATCAGGGCTGACTAACGCTGGGTGAACTGGAGGGGCATGGGTAGGGCATGTTTGGGATGATTGCTTTGGTGTGGGTCCCTCCATCCAGAAACATCAGCCCCAGCTGGTTCTCCATCTCCCGAGTGCCACAGCTTCCCCTGCTGAGCATCCTAGGATGGCGAGGGCAAGGGCCAGGCTTTTTGGGGGCACCCTGTGCTCCCTCTTCCCCTCCAGCCCCCTCCACGGCTCAGAAGCTCCGCTGCCCACATGGCTCCTGTTGAAGTCAGCCAAGGACACATGGACAACAGGGAGCTGGACACTGAAATTCCTGCTGATCCGCAGTTTAAATGCAGGACAAAAGCCTGGAAGTGTCCACCTAAATCGCTTCCCTGCACAAGCCACCTGGGCAGCCCTGTATCATCAATGGCACCGAGCCCCTCAGGGGTCCTTATTTTTGGCTGGTACAAATTGGCACTGGTACACTGGAGACAGAGCGGCGTGGTGAGGATCTGGCGTGGTGTGAATGTGCCTCATCCCAGGCTTATGTGCAGCGAGCAAACACAGGGAAATTCAGCAAAGTGAATTAATTTTAAAAACTCAGCTGAAGGAGGTTATTTACATTCCCCAACCTGCTGTCTAGCTACCCACTGTCCTGATCAAAAATAAGCCTGGAGTAGCCTCTCTGGGACTGTGTTCAAGACAAGATCACATCTGTCTGCTGCATTTCTTCTCCGTCTCTCACCAGACTTCTCCAGATGGCTTCCCCAGAGGAAGGAGGGGAGCCCAGCCTTCCAATTAAGAACCAGGAGAACAGATGACTTGGCAGCACCGCTGGAAGTTGTTAGGACTTCCTCACCTCTGAAAAGCAAGCCCTGGAGCTGTACTGCACACACGGTGCCTGCCCTGCGCGGCAAGATGCTCTGCAGAGGTCTAACGTGGCCACGCTCGTCAATGATGGGTACAAGGAGAAGGGAAGAGCCATGTGCAGTGTTTTCAGCAGATATCTGGAGTGCAGGAGGGAAGGCTGGGGGGTGCAGGAGTACAGTTACAGATGCACGGGGTTACAAGGGAGAATTTCCACATCACTGTGTGAAGAGCAGAGCAAAGTGGAGCCCAGAGGAAGACCTGGGCAGGTTGCATGGGCAAGATCCCCAGGGTGGCTGTGTGGTTTGGGGGCTTGGGTTTTCGCTTTATACACACCGCTTTCATCAAGAGCCTGAAAAAATGAAAAGCCAGAAACTGATTGACACCTGAAAAATGAAATGTTTCATCTGGAAATTCAAACTTTTATTATTTTGTTTGTCGTTCTAATGAAAAACAGACTACTTCTTTTTCCCAAGGAGGGCAAGTTCCATGAAAATTTTCATTGAGTTGAAAGTAGAGATGGAAAATTTTGGATGAGCCTTATGGGGGAAAGTCCCCAGTTGAGGTTTCAAAGGACGTGAGGCAATTTAAAATTGAATCCAACCAGAGCCAGCAGAGAAAGCTGAGTTCTAGTGGAAGTGATGTGCCCAGATCTTTGTGCCTACACTGGAAAGCATGTGGAAGGGATGGCTGCAGAAAGGGAGATGCCTTCCCAGCTCTCCATCCTTTTGGTGCAGAGCGCTGAGAGGAGCTGTGCCACATCCAGCTCTCCCCTCCAGCTCAGGCTGTGGTCTTCCTTCCAGGAGAAACACTTGTGTTACCAGACATAGAAAATGCAAAAGCCGTAGGTGATGTCTGTGAGCACTGAAAGAGCCAGAGTGGGGAGGAATGTGCCTTGTGGCCAAGAGCATCCTTGTGCTGCAGGGAGCTGGACCCCAGGTGGGATAATCTTCTGTTTTCCCTTGGAGTCAGTGGGCTGGCAGTGATTTACACGACTCAGCCCCAGAGCTGAAAGCCAGGATAAATCTGATCTGATCACCTTCTGGCTTGCGTGGTTGCTGGAAAAGAGACACTGCTGCTAACTGCAAACGCTGCTGTTTGGTGCTTGCACCCATCTCGGAGTGGCTGGAGGTGCCTTTGGTCCCCCTGCAGCCGGTGGCTGAACTCCCCCCCCACCCCTGGTGGAGCCAAGATGTATCCAGGTTCAACTTTCCTGACCTGGGATCTCTTGTCAAAAGTCATTGAAATAATCAGAAAGCTGGAGAGTGGCACCACAGCGGGAAAGGGAGCACGGCAGCAGGAACGAAGCGAGAACATCAGCTGCCAGGGACTGCTCCTGCGGCGGCTGACGTGGGGCTGTCAGGTACCGTCAGTGTAATTATGGAAAATTGCTGCAGGATAAACATCACTGTATTTGGAAGAGTAATTGTACGGCAGCCTCGGGTTCCTTTCAGCATGTCAGGTAGGCACCAATTTTAGTTCCTCACGCCTTGACAAGCTCAGATGCTCCGAGGGAGCATGTTCCGTCCTCCCCTCTCTGCCTCCACCTCCAGTGACAGCCAGTGTGTGCGTCCCTCCCCCGGCTCGTCCTCTCCTTGGGTGACCATAAAACACCATCCCAGCAAATGCGAGTGACGGCCCAAAAGGGTCTGAGTTTCCCTTTTCCTCCAGGGAAGAAGCAAATTGGTCTGCACGATATGAGAAGACCAAGTCTGAGCCAAAAGCAGCCTTGATCTTGGCAGGAAAATGCAGTTTAGCAATTTTTACATTTCATAATTTTGTTTTTTTCTATACATTTGGTAATAAATGTGGTAAATAAAGAGCCTCTTTGTATAATTGTAAACAACTTGCTGCTGTTCTGAGGAGAAAGTCTGGCTAAGGCATTGGGCAGGGCTGCTGGAGACCCAGATTCGATGTATTAAGATGTTCCCTCTGCAACTAGCTCTAAAGTCCAATCTTTCCCCCTCTGGCATATCCGTCTGTAAAGAGGAGACAAATAGGAGTGGAGGAAATGCCACATAAAACAAGGATGCGGTGAGAATAAAATCCAACGAGTGTAAATCAAAAGTAATACCGTGACTACAGTATCGCTGGCAGGCTACGTGCACCGCTGGCTGAGAACCTGGACCGATTTCCAATGAAGAATGGGTGAAAACCAGTTAGATTTGTGTGTGTACCTGTGTCCTTGCTGGAGTTTGCTCTGCAGCGCAGCTGGGCGTGGGGTAGGGGGCACTTGTTTTTGAGCCACTGCAAACATACTTGGCTCTAAATGCTACGTGCATTCATAGAATGGTTTGGGTTGGAAGGGACCTTAAAGGTCACCTAGTCCCAACCCCCTGCCATGGGCAGGGACACCTCCCACTAGACCAGGTGGCTCAAAGCCCCATCCAACCTGGCCATTCACAAGGTACCTGGTGTTGGTAATGTCCAGAGTGACTGGGAAACACTCCCTGCTGCTGGGAGAGACTCGGAGCTGGGCTTAAACTCAGGTTTAGCTCCGGGGTGTCATCACAGCTGAGTTAAGCAGCCCCTGGGCAAACCAGTACCTCCAGGGGAAGGGGAACAGGGAAGACTTGAAAGAGCAATTAGACTAAGCGGATGGGTGTTTGTGTTTATGTGGAGAAAGATAAATACAGATGGATAGCCAACCCATAAAATATCATAGGTAGATAATTACATGGTAGATGGATGTGCCACTGAAATATGATGGATGGCTGGATAGAGAGATGAGTAGATGTGTGTGAAGAGATGGAAGGAGACTTTTCTTCTGAACAGAGTAATCTCTCATCTGTGTAACTCACGACAAGAAAAACACTCAAGTCAACACACACCCACGTGTGTATACAGTTGGCAAATTTTGTAAAATCCTGTTAAAACCTCAGAATAACTTTATAAATAAAAACTTTGCTGACTTGAGGTTTAGCACAAAGGAAGAAAACAGGAGTTGTTGTGAAGCCTACTTCCTTATGCAGCACTTTACAAGGCAATGGGGACGTGCCCAAGGCTTTTGCTTAAAACACTGTGTTTTGGGGATTGCATCTATGGGAGGTTCACTGACAACCTCTGTTTTTGAGCTTGCATCCCGCTGCCTGCAAACCAGTCATTGCAGCGGAGGGATGGGGATGAATGGTGCCTCAGCTGGAAGGACCCTCTGCAGCACCCATTCCCCCCTGGCAGGTGGGTGCCGTGCTCCAGGGAGAGCAGGGCTCCCGGCACGGAGCTGAGCTGGGGGCTTATTGCTGGGCACAGCTAGAGGAATCGCAGGTCTGGGTTCTTCTGGTAAAGTTAAGAGAGAACGGAATGAAGGGAAAACTGAGTTTATGGATGAAATGCAGTAATACAACAACAAAAAAGAAGCGTGATGCTGAGTGCTGTGCTCAGACCTGAGGAGAAATCCCTTCTCCAGCAGCCACGCTGCGGGCAGAGCCCAGTCTCCTGAATCCTCCCCTGAGCACCAGCCCTGGGGACCTGCGCTGTCCTGCTGGGACAGCCCACCAGCCCCTGGTCCCCGGAGACACCCGGCCAGTCTCTGGAGGGGGACCTGGGACTCTGCTGCCATCTGAGTGCACATGGCTGCAAACGGTCCTGTGCTGGAGGGGAAGGCACAGGAGAGGAAGGAGATTCATCCTGGGAAGCTGTCTATCAGGAAAACCCTATTATGCGTGCTATTGACAGAGATTAATTTATTGTTAAAGAGATCGCTCTGATTCCATTAAGGAAAACGCTAAGGCACCTAACAAATTTGCTGACCAGGTTCAGGCTTTTTGCTTGTCAGCCCAAGTAATGCACCCTGGCACTTCCCGAGTCAATTTGCTGCCTAGGTTAGCCAGCCTTACAGCTGTGACACCTTATAAATCATGTTTCTTAAAAACTAATGTTTGCATACACGTACTAGTAACATCACAAAAAAAAAAAAATCTGCAAGCTCTCTGCAGTTCAGAGACTCCAAACGTGATGAGAAGCTTTAACACAAAGCAAGTTTAAGAGAGAAGTGTCAGAGCTGTTCCCCCTTCCGTGCATCAGGGGACTCCCGCACGCATCCCAGCGACGATCTCCAGTTAAATATTTGCACTGCCCGTGTACAATTGGGGTCATCTCTATAAATTCCTCTAATCTCTTCATCTGTCTCTTTCTTTTCTAAGATTGACTAAATATCTAGATCCTGAGTTGCAGCAGAAAGAGAGGAGGTGCCCACAGTAAGTCTGTTGGGAGCAATTACTACAGATGAGTTTAGTCTTAATTTGTGGTGGTGGGGGAGATCAAAAGGAAATTTTTCCTCCGCTGCAGGAAAAGCAGATATAACGGCTGCCAGCTGGGGAGGAAAGAGCTATTTTGGTATTCGGATAAATCAGCTTTTTAAAGAGCAGTAATCGACAGAGCTGCAGATTGATCGTTATCGCGACGGCAGGGCAGCGGGTTGGCGTAGCTTTGCGGGAGAGCAGCGGAGGAGCGAGGATGCCGGCAGCTCGGTGTGTGGTTTTACACATTGCTTGCAGCAGCAGCAGCGTTTTACAGCCAGTCCTGTGGCTGCACGGCTGGGCAGCATCACTTCTGCATGGGCTTCCTACCAGGGGGGGGAAAAAATTCTCCGGAGACTGTTAAGAGAGAATTTCATCAAAACTCTTTGCTCCCCGCCTCACACTGCTTTCACATGTGATCTACATCAAAGCATCCGAGAGCTATTTGGAGCTCCACTAACTGCAGAGCAAGTTGTTTCCACCCAAAGCAGAAATCTACAGAGACCTGCTCCTCTTTACTGGCAAGCCCGACACATCGGCCTCTCCCGGGAAGGCGGTGGATGCAGCCTGCCTCCGCTCCTGCCGAGCAGGAGCCCACGCTGCCGTCCCTGGCAGAGTCCCCTCTGCAGGACACGTCACCCCTGGAGAGCCCAGGGTCAGCCCTTGCGCCTCCCATCTCCTATTTCTAGGAGCAGTAAAATTCCTTGCCCTCTCCTCCTCTTGCCCCAAGGGCTCCTCTGCTGATCCTACGCGCGGGAGTCGGAGCAGTTTATTTTCTGCCTTTCCAGGAGCCTCTTGGGCTCCGCGGTCTGGGGGCTGTTTCCTACCCGTGAGCTGGGAGCTGAGCCCTTCCTGCCGCAGCTGCAAGGCTTTGGAGTTGGGGAGGGCCACCGCAGGCAACTTTATAGTAAATGGAGTGCAATATATAGTGCAATGAAGATTTAAAAGAATAATATCCTATAAAGCACTGAGAGTATAAATTAGTCATTATTAAGATATGCCAGCAGGATGAGTATATTTAGGGATTATATGTTGGAAAAGATAAAAAAAGACTATTACCATGTAAAGGACCTTATAACTTCCCTCCCTGTGCCCCTTTCTGTGCTCAGCCCGAGCTGCTGGTCCCTGTGAACTCCGCCAATGCCTTCCCCGTGAGGGCTGCACGGGTACGGGGATGCAGGTGGAAAGCAAGACTGTGGATATTCGCTCCCTGTGGCTCTATCCAAGCAGCAGCGGTCCCAGCTCTGGCAGTGGGAAAGCCAGTGCTGTTGGGGCTGGGAGCTTGTACTGGTCATGGAGAGAGCGAGATGGGATGTATGGGAACAGGAGCTCTCGCTTCCAGATGGCAGCGGGAGAACAAGTCCACGTGGGTGACAAGGGAAGGTGGCATTTAACGACCCCGGAGCCATACCCCAACTTCTTTCCCCAGTGTCTGAGCTCCCCGGGCTGGCTGAGCCGCCTGCCTTTCCACCCCATCCATTACACCCCACGGCAATGCCATGCAGACACCAGCACCAATTTACTTGATAAATTCTGCTGCTTGTTATTTGAGGGATCGGACAGGCCTCGCACTTTCGGGAGATTAATTTTTGATTTATTGTCGGCTACAATGATTTATTCTGATCCTTCCCCAGGGAAAAGACAGGGCTGTAAATATTTTAAATGCCGTTAGCTGGTGACAAGAAGCATTGCTGGATGGTAACAGGGTGGATGGGGGATTGAAATCATAGCAGCCTTTCTACTAAATTACTTAGAGCCAACTCCAAATGTCTGCTGGTCTGTTTGAACGGAGGAAGAGGGAAAGAAACCCTGCCGCATGTTAAATTGTTATCTTATTAACTGAGACCACGTTCTTGGCTTTCTCCATTCGCCCTCGGAGCCGCTGCTGCTGATTGCAATGAATTGAATTTCAAAGCATGATACGGCCTCGCTAAGAGCACATTGTGCTCCCTAGTGAGAAATAGAGGCAACTAATAGGAACTGCATTTTAAAAGAGGCCAAATAACCGAATGGAAACCCCCCCAGAAAGGAGCTGTTTGAGTCCTTCTGCTTCTATCTGAGATCTCAAAGTGCTTTACAGCGGGGGGGTGAGTATCCCACTGTTCCCACCCTGGTGCAGGATGGTGCAGGCCAGAAAGGGCAATCACGAGGTCACTTAATGAACCAGCAGCAGAGCTAGGAGTGGCCCTTGGGTCTCCTGAGATACTGGCCAGCTTCCTGGCCGTTGGGTCCCACTGCTTCTCAGGAAAGAGCTCAGGAGACCCAAAGATTTGACCACTAGGACAATTCTCCATTGCCAAGGAAATGCCCCAAAACTTCCTTGCTTGACCCCTGCCTGAGCTGGACTTTGCTCTGATCCCAGCTGTTGTGGCAGAAACCTTCCTGTGGAGGAGTGCGAGGGATGCCAGGGTGGTCTCAAGCACAAGGGTAAGAGCCCGTTGTGTTCCCAGCTCCTCCATACGAGACATCCCTGGTGGTGTTTTCTTGATGCTGTGCTTTATCGATGATGTGAGGAACCGGATCAAAGAGACGCTAGATACAGCTCTTGGGGGAGAGCAAAAACACACAGCGTCTCCTGCCGAGTTATGCAAAATATGCAAATAAGTTTCTTTTTTTGAACATACGTTTCATGCCCTTCTCCAAAAGTTTGAGACAAGTGAAAGTATTTAGAACTTGAGTTTTCTTCAGGATCCCTCTTCTTCTCTCTTTACACACAAGGATGACGCTCACGCACGTCAGTGCCAACGCTGGTGATGGCAGTCGGGCCCCGATGCAGGATGAGGTTTGTGTCACGGCTCTTTCTCAGCATCACAAACCAAAACCCTCCCATGACCTGCAGAAATGTATAGTCTGTCAGGGGGGAGAGCTGGAAATTGGAGAACGTCGCTTGCAGTATTTTGATAGATTTCCCATGGACTAGCATTTCTTCTCTGCCGAAGCCCCCATGCTCAGATCCATCAGCCCTGCTTGTTTGCAGAGCACTAATCAACAGCAGTTATTTGGATCCCAGCTGTGTCGTGTGCTTCCCCATAAACTTAATGG
Source organism: Burhinus oedicnemus (assembly GCA_008921705.1). Lineage (NCBI taxonomy): Eukaryota > Metazoa > Chordata > Aves > Charadriiformes > Burhinidae > Burhinus > Burhinus oedicnemus. The sequence goes on from VFFE01007207.1 coordinate 764,061, forward strand.
TGTGTGAAGAGGAAGCACGCACAGCACTCGAGCAGGGCTTGGGGGTAACCTTCTGTTTTCGTGCCCTCAGTTCACTCCACTGCTAATTCCTTTGCTTGTTTTCCATTGGTGCTTTGAGATCCTCAACCCTCAAGAAAGACAAGACACTTTGTGCACCTTTTTTTCCCCTCAGTGTATCTGTGCTGCGATGCTGCTGATGGATGGATGCTCAGCACCGGGTTTTCCTTTTCCGAGGAGACCCTTCCACCTCTCTTCATTCATGAGCAAAGCTACCCCACATCTCCTCTGGCTGGGTTGTTCCCAAGCTCCCTTTGCCACCTGCCGGCAAGAGGAAGCCGTTGGCCATCGGTGTGCAACACTTGCACGGATCAAGGTGACAATCATACACCAGTGCCACCCACGCAGCATTTTACCGGCTCACGTGTCTCTCTGCAAGCAGCCAGCACGATGCCCAGGGTGGGCAGGGACCCCAGCCCCAGCAGCAACATGCCTGCAGGGTGAGGAGGACATGGTGCCCACCAGCATCCCATCCTCCCAGTCAGCAGAGCTGTCGTGTGAGGGTGCAGCATCACCCCAGCAGCTCCCAGCCCATCCATCTCTGGCACTGAAGCATGGAGAGGGCTCTGTGCCAGCAGCCGGAGCGGCGGCTCCCTTCCTTCACTGCTTTTTTTTTTTTTGCCTGAACAGCAAATAAAATCCTTTCCTCCTGCTGCTAAATTGGAAAGAAAGGAAAAAAACCCAAAACAAAACAACACTCCCCTCCCTAACCTAACAATAAGCATCTTGGAGGAAAAAAAAATAACTGGAGCATTGAAGATAAAAGAACGGCTGTTAAATGAAAATGTTGAGGCAGAAAAGCATTAGACAGCACTAGTAATTGTTAATTTGTACTCAGATTTAGTACGAAAGGGCTTTTATTACTTCAAATATGCATTTATTCTGGTTTTCCGTTTGGAGCAGTAACACGCAGATGAGCTTTCAAACCCCCAAGGTATTGGGTAAAATAAAAAATAAAAAAGAAATCCTTTAATGGATTTTTCAAGTCTCTAGTCCCAGCAACCATTTTTTATTTTTTTTTGTTACTGTTTAGAGCGATATAGTGTGCAATTACAGCAGCACAATGGGCACACCGTTAATTGGCTGAACTCCTTAGGGAAGGGAAGGCACTGCCGTGGGGGGCCGAGTCCCGGGGTCGCAGGCAGGGTCCCCATGGGGGGCTCCTGGGCTGCTCCTTGTCCGGGGAAGGCAGAGACCGTGCCAAAGAGCTGAGCTCTGCAGTTGCAGGAGCCCACCTTAGGAGACAGCCCCTGCTGCAGCGATCTCATGTTATACACACCAAAATTAGAAAAAAAAACCCAATTATTAATGTCACAGGTAGGGAGTGTGGGAGTGAAGACAATAACTTCTTTGTGTTGGAGCAACAGGAGCCCCCAGCAATGCTGAACCAAACCAGCAACCCCAAACGCCAGCCCACTGTGACTCCAGGGCCATTGTCCCCCAGCCACTGGTGTATTTTTGGCTCCATTGGCCTCCCACCGACTGGTGGGTCGAATCCCTGCCCACACCAACTCACCCCCACCCGTGCCAGCAAAGGCAAGTGGGAGCCCTGGGCACTTCCCACGCTGCGGCCAAAGTGATGCCGGTGGGTGGCTGGTGGTGACCGAGGCGGCTGCCCCGGACGCCGAGGGCTGGAGCGCAAGGTGAGGGGGCTTTAAGAAAGTTTTCTGCCGTTCATGGATAATTTTTTTTCCTGCGAGAAATATTCTGGTTTAAATAGGAATGCGTTCAGGGAAACCTGACAGAGAAGCACTATAAACAAGATCAAATGAATTTATGACTGTTGTCCCTTCTAGCTTGGTAATCAATGAACTGTCGGGGGAAAGATGCTGGAGTGGCAAAGTGCTGGGTCTATATCAGCAAAAGTGAAAGTCAAATCAGGCACCGTCGGACACTTGCAGTTGCCTTTGAGACACGTGCAGGCTGGAAAACCATTTGATTTACTGTGTTGACCTGAAGCTGGCTAAATCCTGGCACAACCGGCACACCACCTCCCGTTCGCAATCAGTGAGATTTATGCGTGGTACCGGAACCCACGAGTAGCTGTTTTCCTGCACTATTTACTTACACTTTGCATCTTTTGCCGATTACTCGCATTGCTTTAACACACACGTTTCCCACCTCTGTGTCCGGGTAGTGTCTCCTCCAGGGACAGTCCTGGCCTGCCCGGGCCGGCACTGCTGCTCCCGCACCGCCAGGACTTGTTGTCTGTGTAGGCTCAGCCGTTGCCACCTCGTTAATGATCTCTGTGTGTCCTGCAGCTTTATGATGTGTTATTCTCTCTGAAGAACTCGGTTTTCTTACTAGTTTGTGCCGGAGGCTCCCAGCGGGTGGGTTTTACTGCCTGAATTGCAGGGTTGGGACAGTCTCATCTCGGTCTGGTCCATTAACAAGTAATCACTTTCTCTCCAGCCCAGATTCGGGTTGCGTTTGCTCCTCATCTCGTTTTCTTTAGCTCGGAGTGAGCTTTGAACTGTGTTGTGCAGAGCTGGGAATCATGAATAAAAACCAGCTCACCCCTCTCCAGCCCCGTTGCTGGTTTGGTGTCTCGGAACCGAGGGGGATTCATCTCCTTTGGTCCCACGCAGCCCCAGGACAGGCGAGGGGGTGAGCAGAGGACTTGGTCTTTGGAGGATGCAAGCAGGGACACCTCTTCCAGGGTGGAAAGCTCTTTAGCACCGTAAAGCCCAAGAGGTAATGACTAAGGCACAATAAAAAGCATTAACACCTAAATCCTTTTCAGGGGTCCTACAAACTCCTTGATGCAAGAACCCCCCAGTTCCTCGGGATCACCCCAAGACCCACCCCACCTCCCCCTGTGCTCAGTTGGACCCCCCAGCATTTTAATTCACATTCATGCCCATGGTGCTCAGTGTCTGCAGACAGGATAAAGAGTTAATACCTGTGCCGGTGATCAGACAACCAGAACCGTGCCTTCTGGCCTCAAAAGCCCATCAGTTAATCCCAGCCTTCAGGCTTGCTCCACACCGGAGGAGCTCGGGGAGCCTGTGAGCACCAGGGCTGCACAAGCCGGGCCACCCCTCCCAGCCCTGCCGTGAGCATCCTTCCCCGCACCCGACCAGCGATAAACATGTCAGATGCACTAAGCTTGCAAGGATCGATTCCCTTCACAGGATCAACAAAGCAATTTGCTGTCTAGGTCTTGTTCTGTTGTGAATAATAAGCAGCCGTGGAAGCCTGGCCTGTGTAACATCTTGTGCACTTGAAATTTGGAAACCATCAGGAACTGTAAAGGCAGGGAGTGGAAAAACGCAGAGGGGGAAAGGAGGGAGGGAAATTCCAGCCACTGATTGTCAGCATCATCACCTTCTCAGATACCTAATCCATTAAGGGCTCTTCAGGTTCTTGAGTCCTGCAGGCAAACAGAGGGCACCCATTCAGCGGGGTGTGAAAGTGCCCCTGCAGTAGGAAGAGGGCAGTGCCGGCTCTGCCCACTGGCCACCTGCCACCCCAAACTGCTTGGAGAGCACAGGTCACCGCTGGGGCCGTGGCGTGGCTTGGCTTGCTCCCCTGGTCAGTCATCATCTTATCTTGTGTGGAGCCTCTTTCCTTAAAAGCTTCCTTTTTTAATTAGTCCTCCTCTCCCGCCTGAGGGCATCCACAGCTTTGCAGGGGAGGGGATGCTGAGCAGCTGGACATCTCCACCCCTGCAGCTCTGCCAAACAAGAATGAACTCCCATAGACAGATCTCTTGGGGCCCTCTCCAAAATCATCCTCCTCCATCAGTCCACCTCTGGCCATCTCCCCACGCTTTCTCTCCATACACAGCCCAGCCTCTGGTCACTGGGCAGCGTGTTATTCTCTACTGGACCCACTGTCACCCCACTAGCACTGTGTGTGCCAGCGAGCCCAGTGATGAAAATGCAAGAGCTGCATCTTCCTTAAGCAACTGCACAAGCTCACCGAGTACCTTCAACAGCAACCCATGCAGAAGACAGCTTTTGCCTGGTGCACCCAAAGCCTTGCAGATGCCCCCTACCTAGGGGACCCAATCAAAGCCAGGTGCTGGTGCTGCACACACAAGGTCCAGGCGTGAAGACACATGGACCCACGCCTGTGGTGTCTGCTCTACCTAAGATCAGATGCAAAAGCAGCTGCTGTTTCAACAAGGTCACATAATTAACCAGAAACTCAGAGAAGGAGTACAAGGAATGACCCATGCACGTACCAACACACGCACGTTCCCAAGGCCAGCCATACGAGCCCTGCCCAAAAAGCCACAGGAGACGCACTCAGCTCTCTCTTTGACAGAGGTATTTTGTCCCTTTTGCTCCCCAGAGTGTTTTCAGCATACCAACATCAGTCCATTAACATTGAACCCAGCCCTCCTTCCCCTTAGCAACAGCATCAATATTTATGATGTGTAGCTAATGCAGTCTACTTACATGATTTCTAGGATTTCAGGTGGGAATTCTTTGTACAAAAGACCTCTATTACCTTTCAGTATAGGATGCTGCTGTTCACCTTCAAAACAAGCATCATGGATCTGCAATCTTTCTTTTACAAGCTATTTCATGCTGAAGAGACCCAGCCTGCAGCTGCTTCTCAAGCAGGGGTAATTTAAGTGGGAATATAGGTACCAGAAACCCACCTGATACTAATTGCTCTGCTTAGGCAGGTTTCTGTAAGTGTCTGAAAAGGATCAAGCCTATTGATTAATTAACCGATAACCTATATAACAGGCTTCGGTGCAAACTCTGTAGCTGTGGGCTTGTGTCGCTTTGCTACCTTCAGTCACACAAAATGGTAAGCAGGTTGAGCACCCTCAGGGTTGGCGTTATTAGCTTCTTGCCTGAAAAGGCCATTTGAAAGACCATGAAATGTCCCTACCAGGGCATAATGATGAGCTTGGAGGTAGACTGGTGGCGATGGAGGGAGACTGATGTTGTGGGTAAAAATTTGATCTTTGCCTATTGAATTGGGCTAATGTTGTGGAGCTGATAAATGGCAGGGGTCAACAAATTCACCAGGGTTTGGAATATTGTGGTGAGCAGCCCGTGGAGCACCCAGGAGGGGAGTGCTGCCTTCTCCCAAGTAACAAGTGATAGGACAAGAGGAAATGGCCTCAAGTTGCACCAGGGGAGGTTTAGATTGGATATTAGGAAAAATTTCTTCACTGAAAGGGTTGTCAAGCATTGGAACAGGCTGCCCAGGGAAGTGGTGGAATCGCCATCCCTGGAGGTATTTAACAGATGGGCAGACGTGGTGCTGAGGGACATGGATTAGTGGATTAGTGGTGGGTTTGGCAGCGTTGGGTGGGTGGTTGGACTCCGTGATCTTCCAACCTTCTGTGATTCTGTGAGACAGCTCTCAAAGGCAGGGTGCAGGAATCCTTGTGTTGCGGAGGGACTGCACAAGCTTGGGAGGGTACAAGTATGTGTAAAGACCTGTTGTGTCTTCCCTGGGCTCTTCTCCCCACCCCACAAGCTGCTGCCGGGACATGGCAGCTCTGTGCTGCTGCGGTTTCATGCAGTTTCATGCATCCTGTTGTTATTCAGGGAGGGCTTCAATTTTTTTAAAGTGGATGACTCTGAAAGGGCGTTCATCCTCCCTGGCAGCAAAGGCTTTCTGCAGGGGGCATCTTTTTCAGCTCACTGCCTGGCTAAGGAGGGCTGGGGGAAGTTTGTCTGCTGGGTTTTTTTTTCATATAAAGAGGACTTTCAGCCAGAGTGGCGTTTTCGAGTCAAGCAAAAACATTGCTGAGTGTTGATCGAGTCCCCTGTGCTTTATTTTTGTTCAAACACGGCCATGTAAAGAAGGAAGCCAAATACTTTGTATGGCCCCACGCAATTACCACGCCTTCCTCCCTCCTCCATTGCTTTTCCTGGAATTAACTCTCTGTGCAACTCTAACCTGGGCTTTCCCTGTTGTCCCTTGTTCTGTTGTCTTATCTGGACCCTTTAATTCATCTGTGGTTTATACAATCCTAGAGTTTCCCACCAATCCCTGGGAGACAGATTGCTTTAGGACTGACATGTGCCAGACACCGTGCAACCAACTGGACGTTTCCCCTCTTGGCACTAAAGCCCCATGGAAGGTGTTAGGGACAAGGCAGCAGTTATCCGAGTGATGACCCCAATGCTGAGAAACCCTTTAAGGCTCCCAGCCCCGGGACTTGATGTTTCTGTCAGGACACGTCCTTCAGACTCAAAACTTCTCACTGCTCTGGCAGAGCACTGCCCTTTCCTGCCTAGGGCATCTAGCAGCCAAAACCCAAAACGCTAGTTGTTAAAAACAGTTGACTGATGATTATGTTCCCTCTCTTTTAATTAAAAGCCTGGCATTTACAAATCAAAAATATCCACACCGGGATTTTTCCTGCCCTGGTATTTTAAATAATAATTGTTAATTATTAATTATTCATGATTAATGAATGCTTTGCACATCTAAATGTCTTCCTTCCAGACAACCTGGTAAAATCATTTGCTGTAATTGTGAGAAATCTGCTAGGCTAGTGATAGCGGTGAAAGTCCTAGGTCCTTCTGGGGCTTCAGTGGAAATGCAGCAGTTTTTGACTAATATATGGCCAAACTCGTCACCAGGGAGGATGCCTTTGGTAGCTAATGGGTTTGCTCTTTGGATGTCCTCAGTTACATCTGCCTGCAACTACAGGAAGCCCATTTTGTTCCTGCTGTCTGGAGGAGGCTGCCTGGATCAGCTCCAGTGACAAAATTGCAGACCGAGGGGCTACAGACATTCCCCCCTGCACCGGGCAGTGGTGCAGGCTGCCAGAGGTGGGGTCGAAGGCACACAGCAAGGGAGAGCACAACCCTTGGAGTTTGAGACTGACATGTCCAAGAGCCTAAAGCTCAGCTCTAAAACATTGATCCCAGCTCAAGGACTCGGTGGGTTGAAGTTCAAGAGTGCTTAGTGTGTAACAGTCCTCTTGACTTTGCTCTACAAAGAGAACGACAGAGGAGTGGTTGGGTGATGGCCACCGTCACTTGTCAGTCCCTCCGGCACGTTGTCTTTGTCAACTCCTTGGTTTCTTCTGGGTCACCTTTTCCTTGTAGGATTCGCAGCCAAGTTTCAGGTTTTCAATGTCGGTGCAAACTCAGTAGAAAACAGTGGTCTGCTTTCACTGCGACTGGCTTCTAACATTTACCTCCATGGCAATGCAAAGCCTTGGGCAAACTGGCTGAGAGGCAGCACGATGCTGACTGCCGCACCTATGGGATGTGCCCTCAGCCCAACCGAGTGGGTAAGTAAGATGTTCTCGTGGGTTGCCTGTATCCTAAAGGCAGTGGTTTTCTTTGCTGCAGCTCACTTTCTGTGGGATTTCTCACCTAGATTTTTGCTAGAGTGGTTGCAAGATGTTCCAGTGCTGTTTGCTCCTTTCTCCTGTCCAGCAAGTGTGCTGGCAGCAGAAATTGGGGTTTTGCTGCAATCTAGTGGTGTAGCACGTGCAACACATTCATGGCATGCACTTCAGGCTGAAGATAGACTCCCAGGCTCTAACAGGTAGAGCCTGACTTCTGCAGGAGCTAAGAGATATTTGTGGGTATGTGCTCTGTAGTAGCAATTCCCTCATCAAATGAAAGAAAACAAAAGCAATGGTCATTATCCTTCATATAAATCAATAGAGAAGATGGATACAGCGCAAGATACATCATGCACAAAGGTGCTTTAGGAAATATAACCTTTCAAATCTGCTATCTGGAGAGTGCTGAAAATCTTTAGGTTTTATAATGGGGCAATATGACTGACTCCTTGCATAATGAGCAGCTGACTTATATTAGAAATCAAGGGGATATAAGCACAGACAATATGGCCTGGTCTCTTCCAGCTGAGCATGCTCCTAATCCTCTGGCAATAAATAAGTAAACGGAAGCACTCAGTGCCCTTCAAGTCAGTAGAAGTGCTTACAGGGTGTGATGAGAGAGAGATGGAGATGTGCAGGGGAATGGTAGAGGGTTGGGATTTTGGGTTTGGGGTTTTTTCCCCTCCTTTGCTTCCCCTCAGCCCCTCCTCGGAACCCTGAGGAGCTATAAGGGAATGACATAATTCAGTTTTTCCTTGAAAAATATCTTCATTACCATCATCTTTTTCCCATCCCCTCATGCAAAACAGGATCTGAGAGCAAGTGCTGATGAAAACAGGATGCAAGGCAAATCTTCCTGGCAGGGGGAAAGAGGGGGGGAAAGATGCTGGGCCAGGCTGCCTGGACTCTTGTATCTGTGATCTTGAAATCTACCTGGAAAGTGCAGTATCAGAGCAAAGATTTGCTCACATTGAGCTGCTTAATATTTCATGGTAACCTGATGTTAGACACAGGAGTCCCCAGGAATGCCTGCAGCTGTGCAACAGAGAGGTCTCAATGGCCTGGGTGGCTGCCTACCTGCCATCGTCTGCAGCAGACTTTGCTTTCGGCTGTGCCAGTGCCACTGTGGTCCCCTCTGGGCTGACAGCACCCCTGGGCCCCCAGAGCAGCCTCCCCACAGCCAGCATCCCACCGACCAGTTCCCCAGGCCAGGTCTGGAGCTGTGAGCCTAGGGCTGCAAACCGTACAGAGGAATTTGACCCAGGTAGGGAGGGGGCTATTACAGGCAATTTTTAGGGAAAAAACTTGCTTTGGGATGTTATTTTGCAAAAACTTCTTAGGGCAAGTTCAGCTGGTGTCCCTGCTGGTTTGGGAACAGAAATGACAGTATTTTTATTGTCTACCCAATGACACATCTCAGGATTTCACCCACCTCTGTTTTGAGGTGGGTGCAGTCTTGATTGTTACAAGCAGGCAAATAAGGGTCTTTTCTCTAAATCTAAAAGTTGAAGGAAACCTTTCCTGGAATGAAGGCTGGAGTGTGCTTGGCTGACAGCAAGTAAATGTCTCCGTGGGATGCAGAGCAGTCGCTTAGCCCGCACGCAGTTAAGGCAGCCCCTGTCCAAAAAACACATTAACAGCCCTGGGGAGGGAAAGCAGACAATTCCTGAGAAGTAAAACTGTCCTTCCCAACAGGCAGCTGTGGCTCTTTGCTGTCACTTTGGGTATTAGAGGCACTAGAGGAGACAAGTAAAGATCGACCAGAGAAATGAGTCTCACACGCATGAGGTGTTGGAGCCCAGTGCCAGCGAGGGTCTGTTCCTGGAGCCTGCCCAGACACGGATCACTCCCAAAGAATCCCAGGCACATCGCAGAAAACAAATCCAGCCAGTCCCTGCCCTGCTCCAAGGAGGGTGATCCACTGAAATGCTCCACGGGACCATAGTGATAACAGAGGTCTGGAGGATTGCTCAGATGTACGGCTGTGGCTGAGGGTTCTTAATTTGGTGCAGGTCCTTTAATTTAATCAACAGACCTCGCTCAGGTTTGCTGTTTGTCTCTCCTTTACTGAAGCCATTAAACTTACCCTGCTCCAATTCTTTCCCTTTGCTTCTGCGCCTGTAATACGGACGCAGAGAAAGCTTTGCTCCCAGTGCCAAGGAGCTCATCTTCTTTGATGAGCGTTTGCAGGGAAATGAAGTAGCCGCTCTCCCGGTTTACTGCGAACTGCCTGCAAATTTCCCCAGTCCGCTGAGATTTGCCGGCGAGCCACTGGGCGAGATGTGCAACAGCCGCCGTACCGGGACTGTGTGTATCGTGGGTTGGGGTTTTTTGCACTCTAAAAATAACGGCCTTTAGCAGGAAACCCCCGTTTTGCTATAGCAGCAGATGGCAGCACCGGCCAAGGAACGGCGTGGCCGGGCTGGGCCGAGCTCCGTCCGGGCTTAACGGAGGGTCCAGCCCGGCTGGGCAGACCCGGGCATCCACCACCAACCGCAGCCTTACGGGTGGTTTGGTAGCGGCAGGTGGTTTTTTGCGTCCCTCTGCAGTTGCAGAAGTCTGGTATTGCTGGCAAGGGAGATCTGAGGCCTCTGGAGTTGGATGCTCATGAAGTGCAGGATCCTTTCCCCTTTTAAATTGTTGGCTCCAAAGGAATCTCTAGATTCCTAGTGCTGCATTGCATGCTTGCAGTGGCTTAGCAAATACAGGATCAGAGAATGGTTTGGGTTGGAAGGGACCTTAAAGCTCATCTAGTCCCACCCCACCGCCATGGGCAGGGACACCTCCCACCAGACCAGGTTGCTCCAAGCCCCGTCCAACCTGACCTTGAACACCTCCAGGGATGGGGCAACCACAGCTTCTCTGGGCAACCTGGGCCAGTGTCTCACCACCCTCCCAGTCAAGAGTTTCTTCCTGAGATCTCATTTAAATCTCCCCTCTTCCAGTTTGAAGCCATCACCCCTCGTCTTATCACTACATGCCCTTGTAAAAAATCCCTCTCCAGCTTTCTTGTAGGCCCCTTTCAGATACTGGAAGGCTGCTATAAGGTCTCCCCGGAGCCTTCTCTTCTCCAGGCTGAACAACTCCAGCTCTCCCAGCCTGTCCTCACAGCAGAGGGGCTCCAGCCCTCTGAGCATCTTCATGGCCTCCTCTGGACTTGCTCCAAGAGGTCCATGTCCTTCTTGTGCTGAGGACTCCAAAGCCTGAGTGTATTTAAATGCCAGTCTAGGTTTTAAATCTTCTGCACCAATACTGAACAAAACTGCAGGTGCATTAATGAGGCAAGACACCTCTGTCAGTGCTCATGTAGCTACAGATGGGAAGGATTCTTGTCCTCTGCTCTCAGCTAGGGAAGCACAGACTGGCTGCAAAGGCACAATGATTTATGTCCTAGGGGCAAGCAAAGCTGCTGCTCCATTAAAACAAAGTGCCTGGGATGTGCATCCATCACTTTTGTGCTTTTCCTGAAAGGCTCGAGTGTCATAGCAGGGTGCCCATGAATCCATCTTTGCAAGTGCAAATGCTTTAAGGGTAATCAATACTTTTTTTTCCAAAGAGATTGGTTGGAGGAGAGGAACTCATCTAATTTCTCCTCATTGCCTATTCCCTGGTTAACCATGTTAATTTGATTGCAGTGGCTCTCTAGGGACAAAGCAAAGGAAGGGACCCTCTCTGAGCTCTTGAGTGAGGACAAATACCCAGAGCGGACGTGGCAAGGAATCAGAGCCAAGGAAGGAGCGCACCACTGCCATGTCAGGAGACAGCCCCTCACCTCCCACGACTGAGCTCTGCCCTGCAGGAAGATCTGGCTCAATAACCAATGCGCATATGTCTCTCTCTGTTGGTATGGGATGTCCTCCTAGTTCAGCTGCCTGCTTGCTGGGAAACACCAAGCACCTGGGCCTAGCTTCATGCTAATTTTAGTTGTTAACTGTGACAAATGTGTTGCAAGTACAGGGTGCAATTTCCATTGCACTTATATGCTTCATCTCAAGTTGCCAATGGTTTGCACCAAACTGTTTCTTTTGACCATTTTGATCCTTGCTGCACCAGATTTGGTTATCTCTAGACAGAGATGCGTGCTAGGAGACACGTCTCGGTTTCATTTTGCCCGTGTACGCATGCTTGAACAGTCTCTAAGCTTTTCATCAGAGCTCCATGCGCCTTTTCTTCCAGTTCATCTCACAGAGGTAGCTACAAAGAGGAGTAAGCACAAACAGATCAGCTCTGTGTGTTGCAAATCGGTATTTGTGTGATGCAGGTAGGCAGTGTCCTCCTCCAGATGGGATTCTCTGCAAAGAGACTTCCAAAAGCAAGAAGCGATATTTCAGTTCCTTCCCAGCAGGCTGGTTTGCAACCAACACCACTAACAGGAAAGAAAGGATAGACACTTGCAGGAACAAGGAGAAGTGAATTTTGCAAAGGCACTGAGCAGCTCTTACGAAGTACAGCATGCCCTCGGATCCCTCTGGAGTTAACAGGAATCAGCATCTTGGAGGAGCACCCAACACTGCTTAAGAGGGAGCTCTTGAAGAGTGACTTTACATACTCCTGCCCTAAATATAGCTGTACAACGGGATCCCTGCAGAAATGGCAAAGCCCGATGAAGTCTAATATTTCCAGGGATGCTGAGCAGCTCCAGGGTAAGGGAGGTAAGCCTGTGCCTCAGTGACATTAACAGTAAGAGGTTCCCACCTTTAGACACCTGGTTTCCTTGCACTTTATTACTGATCCCTCTTTGCACCCATGTATGGTTTGGCTTTTGCCTGTTTTCACCAGCACCCTGGCAGCTGGGGATGGGTGGCTGGAGCTCTGTTCAGCACTGGGTTCTGCACTGTCTCAGCTATTCTTAATTGATTTATCTTCCTTCATTTATAGCAGCTGGGCCGTTGCTGTCCTGCAGCACCTGCTCTCTGAATCTGGTTTTGTGTTCCTGCATCTACTACTCAATAGTAAAAATTGCAGCCTCCAGCTTCTTTTCCAGATCTCTTGAGGAAGGTTCTTTTCTCTGGTGGTCCAGTAGACCCTGCAGGACACACATTTAACTTCTGACACGTGAATTCTTCACTGACTTTCATGGGATGGCAATACACATAAATGCAAATGTATCTTTTGGGCTAAGCCAAGGACCTCAGTACTTTTTGTGATAAACTCCTAAAGGACTTGATTATATGGGGTGCATCAGCACGTTCAATAGATGTTGTCTAGAAGATCTGCTAAATCAATACGGATCAGTGTGTTGCTTCTAGAGGAAGTCTTTATATTATTTTAAGTTTCACAACCTCAGCAGAATATTTGTAATGTAATAAAATGTATGGTGAGGGAAGTGGTGAATCTCACTGTGAGCGTTTCCTAGATGGGGGAGGCTTTAATTAAACTGACATGTCTGATAACCAAGTCACTGAAGAGATGTCTGGGCTGTGATGTTAATAGAAGCCTCTGCTGGGTCACTCGGCGGGGGAGAGTGCCCGATTGCAGATAGCCACCAGCTGACACCTTGCCCAGAGCCAAGCTGTGATACTTCTGCTCCTCTTCAGCAGCACCCTGCGTGGCAGAGACCCCCCTCCCCCCGCCACGGCCGACCCACCGCCCGGGGGGCGACGGAGCCTGCTGTAACCCGGGGCTCCCCCGCAGCTCTTCATCTGGGTGACTCCCAGCGCTCGGAAAAGACTTGTCCTTTCCTGCCCGAAAAATCTTGAGATGGGCTTCAGCGTCTGGGGCCCGCCTGGTTTGTAACCCCGGTTTGGGCTTTTAGTGCTTGCGGGGAACTTTCGGGGGCGGCAGAACTGGTACCGGCCGGCAGCGCGCTAAGGGGCTGCAGCTGCTAATTAACGGCACTGATAATGAACCCCTCCTCCTGCCTCGCATTCCCACCCCCCGCCAGACTCTGCCTTCCTCCCTGTCTCCTCCCGGGGCGCGCTCGCCCGCCCGCCCGGGAGCGCGCAGTGCGGCGCGGCCGCGCCCGGGAGCGCGCAGTGCGGCGCACCGAGCCCCGGCTGCGGCGAGTCCCGGCGCTCCCGGATCAGGTAAGCGGGGCCGGGGCGGGGGGGGCGGCCCCCACGGGAGGATGCTCGGGTCGGTCCGGCCGCCGCAGCCCCTGGGCACGGCGGCTGGGGGGGGGGATTGGCTCCGCACCCTTATGGCGGGGTTGGGACCCCACTGCCTGCGGGTTCCCCCCCCCCCCCCCCCCTTTCTTTCCC
>VFFE01007207.1:777619-850174 GCA_008921705.1 Burhinus oedicnemus
TTTTTTTTTTTTTTTTTTTTTTAAATCCAGATCTGAAAGAAACCATGCTGTGTTATTATGGATTAAAATAGAGGAGGATTTAGACCTCAGCCCTGCTTATAGGGATCACCATTGCTAGTTAATGAGATAGGAGGAGAAGGATTAACAACTGAACAAATAGAGATGGTTTTGCATGGCTAAACTAGGTAGAAGTTCCCAAGGATGCTATGCAGGGACAAGTCTTTGCCTTGCCTCTTTGGATCGCCTCAGTTCAGAGTCCTTTGGATCTCATCCGGTCCTCTTGCTGCCAGTGATAACTGAGTCCTATTATTCTCACTGTAGCAACGCAGCTTAGAGAGAACAGCCCAAAGGTACAGGAGAGAAAAGCATTGTGTCCTGGATGCAGGCAGAGCTGGACAAAAGACAGGATATAGGCCTTGGGAACCGGGAATGGAGGTTTCGCTTCAAAAAGCAGCATCTGGCAAGCCTTTGCTAGCATCGCTCTGCCTCTGCTACTTGAGTCTAAACTGAGGGCTGCTGACTTCTGAGGCTGCCAGAAAAGCATCGGCACTGGAAAGAGGGTGCTTTGTAGAGTCAAGGTTCAGTCTAGCATGGTACTGAGCACCTTCCAGTCCCAGTGACTCCAGTGGAATCTGAGAGGGTCTGACAACTTCATATGTGAAGACCTGTGCAGTCCAGGGTTGACCCACCTCCTGCCAGACCCCACTCAAATGGGCAATTCTGTTCCTTGTCACAGGCAACAAATAATCTCATGTTGAAAGCATGTCATAGATATAGCTGATAAATACTAGCATGGGCTGTCCTGGATGCTGCTTTGCCACCTTTGGAAGCAAACGTTGATCCTTACAGATGGCTAGTTAAAGGGAGCATAACCCAGAGGCTTGGTGCAAGATGAACCTGGAGGTTCATTGAATTCCTGGCAGGTTTTCTACTGCTCTATGCCTCCTTGACAGTAGATTTTGCCATCTTCCAGCATGGGGACTGATGGGTTCCTACAGATCTTCTGAGTCACAGCATGCATGATACTGTCTCACTGTCAGCCTGTATAATATATTCCTCCTGAAATGCCCTGGCACAGATGGGCAGGCCTGGCAATTGCAGTGTGAGCTGTGAAGTGGATAGAACTCTCCTTGAATCTGCAGAAAATGTAGTTAAATCCCCTTTCTGCTACGAAATGTTTACTCTTCCTAGTTATCCCAGTAACCTCAAGCAGCTCCAAGTTAAAAGAAAACGCAGGGCCTTTAGAACTGAGGAGATCACCTAAGGCACAGACCTGTTGCTCATGTTTTTCATTTATATTAAATAGTGTCTCTTGAGGAGGAAAAGTGACTTCTGTGTTCCAGGGGTTACTCAGAGAACTTGATCCAAGCGTTCAGGCTGTCCATTTAATTTGTTTGGTGTCCTGCATGTTTGGTGCAGAAGCAGGACATACACTCCCTGCTTTTTTAAGATATTTCATTCCATGTAAGACGTATATTTACTGAAGATGCAAACAAACCCATAGACGATGGTATGTGCCTGACAGAGTATCCCATCCCCGAATTTCAACGAGGAAAAGTGCTTAAAGGATTACTTACTTGGATTTAGCAAGGAAGAATGAAAATCGCCACGGGTCGGGGAATTATAAGGAAATGCGTGTCCGTGGGTGGGAGAAAGACCCGACCTGAGCGTGTCCCCGTCGCCGTCCCGCGGGGCGCCCGGCCGCTCTCCAGGGTGCTGAATCGCCGCCTGCCCCGGGGCGGAGGGGACTCCCCGGGCCCTCCGCGTTAGTCCCTGAGTTGTTGATCTCCTTGTTGCTCCTTCTGTCCTTGGTAAGGAGAAGGGATAACAGGCATAGGCTGAAACAAGAGGATGCAAGGAGGGGGAAAAAATCCACCGCCCCCTCCCAGCATGGATGTCAAGCAGTAGCATAGGTTACCCAGAGGGGTTGGGTGGTCTCCACCCTTGTTGCATGGGTGTTTTAAAGACCTGTCTGGCTAAAGCCCTGAACAACCTGGTCTGACCTTATAGCTGATCCTGCTTTCAGCTGACAGTTGGGCTAGGTGACATCCTGTGGTCCCTTCCAAACAGGATTGTTTTGTGATGCTGTCACTTTAAGGGTTTTCACCAGCAGGAAACAAAACAAGCTGCTCCCTGTCTGCGTCACTTTGAGAACCTTTTCTCATGTACAAAGATTGACTGCCCATCCTCATATCACTGTGAAGCAGCCTTTATTGGATATTCACAGCAGCTTTTATTGGATATTCAGTAGCCTGGGGGAAGAGGGGGAGGAAGAAATTACAGCACTCCCTTCTCACCCAACAAAGTGAAAAGGTGAAGACCAGCCCTGACTCTTGACTTGCTCCTGGAAGCTTTGCACATAGTCTGCTCAGTTAATGAGGAGCTGCCTGTGCTCTGGTGGGTGAGTGGTGGTAAATGTCACTTTTCCTCAAGCAATTTAGATGATTAGTACTTGGAGCCAGCCTGCATCTTGTTCCACAGGCTCTTAACAGTTCCACAGTAGGGTATGGTACCACCAGCCGCCTCGCATTTAATTACACAGCCCTGTTTGTGATAGCTGGGAGAGTTACTAATATGCCTAACAGCACAGCATGGCTCTGCAGTTGATAAAGACACATCTGTACGCTGAGCTGTACCCTTACTGAGTTAAGGGCACAGAAAAAGCTCTCTTTCTTGCTGTCACTTAAATGGTGTCAGGATTCGTGAAATCTTGCTTTCAGATTCCTACCAGACCCAGCAACAAAGACTGCTTGTTGCAAGCTCATTGGCTTCTGTTCGAATCCCTGTGACGTGTTCACAGATGTGTGCAGGCAAATGGGAGGGAGGGTGGAAGGAGAGAACTGAGGCTTTGTAGCCATGCACATGTGACAGCATGCATGGGACCTCTGAAGCTCCTCTCGGGCCAGCCCTCCTCTCATGACACATCTGGCATGCCCCAGACCGTGTTTTGGCACTGTCATTTTGAGCAGTCTGTCTGTAATTGAATTGCAAGTCTTGCAGCTTGTCTGGGGACTGAAATCTTGGCTTATTTTTACTTTTCCCATTGCAAATGGTAGGATTTGATGCCCTCTGCAGTGAAGCTATGTATGAGCGTGCACTGAGAACAACCTCTTGAAAACCATATCGAATCAACTTACTTAATAAATTGATAATCCTATTTCCTTCTTCCACTATATCTAGTAAATTTGGATTCTAATGTAAAATGTCTTAAGACTGAACTTTCATCAAAACTAAGTGCTCCTTCCCTTATGCCCAGAAAAGCTGAAGTTAGGATTAATTCATACGTGTATTAGTTTATATAAAATACATGGGTTGCACTTATTAGAAGACAAATATGTTTACAGTAAAAGTGTCCTTCAAAATATTATGTTGCATATGACAGCCTGACATCTCTTATTGACAGCTCTGGTAGCCAGATGCCAAGGCCCACAGGGTTTTATTTTCCAGTGATATCAGCAGCTGGGTCCACGGCTATGTATTTTTGGTTGACCTTGTCTGAATTCTCCTGGCCATGGTGACAGCTGTGAGGCTAATCTGGCTTGAGCCCAGTATAGCAGGCTTCTCTCTAATGTTGTATTTCATGGACTCTGGTTTCCTTGTCTGCCTTGCTGCTCTAACCTTCCTCTCCAAATAGACCAACCTTTCTAGAGAGCCTTGGTTTTGGAATGGAGGTGGGACCGGTTCCTGTGAGTGCCAGGAGATGAGCTGGGGAGCTCTAAATGTTCCTGGCAGGCTTTTTACCCAGGAGATCGCTGTGTTTGCTCAGCTGTAATGCTTCTTCCTTCCCCCTAACTTGCCTTGCAAGACAAACAGACATGAATTATGTTTATGTCCATAAAATGGCCCTGGTCTATGATGCACACTAATATGTTTAAAAGACAACTTTATCACAATTAACAGAAGGGTTAGAGACTTATACAAGAATAAATTAATCTCCGATTGTAGAGCTTGGATCCAGAGGCTGTAGAAACAAGTTAGTTAAATTCAGTGGGGTGACTGGGATTGTCACTTCTTGGGGGGGGATGGCACTTTCCTGGGACTGTATAAATAGGAAATCAATGCAGTGAGTCTCAGCTCTCTCCTGGGCATCCAGTTGTTCCCAAGCACCTCTTATCTTGGGAATTCACTTGCTCCTCTAGATGTTTCCCGAAGAGCAGGTTTTTAATGGCAGTTACATAATATGTAATAGAATAGTCCTTTTGTGGAAATCAAACTCACCGTAACCCTGCGAGGCAGGGTTGGGGTGGGGGGAAGGACAGGAGTTCTTGGTTGAAGGGACTAGTCAAAGCAGGAGAGCCTGAGAATGAATTTTAAATAAGTGTATTGCCTCTTAGACTGAGCAAACATATAATTAACAATAAGATAACAGGGTGGCTCTACAAGGCAGCTAATTGCATTTTCAAATGTCAGCTTGTCAGCTCTTATTTAGTCTTCACTCAATCTGGGCTTTGCCAGAGCAGTGTCTGGGTTTAAATGGCTTTTCCCTCTCCTGGCACCATGGAAGGATCTTCTCCTTCCTTGTCCTCGGAAACCTCTGCTAGCCCAGCTCCTGATTTGCTTCACCTTAGATGTGATCTCACTTGCTAGAACATGATATTAGCCGACTGGGTTACATTAAAAAAAAAAAAAAAAAAAAAAGAAATAAAAAAAGTCTTTTCAGGGGTATAAAAAATAACACCACAAACAATAGGAGACAGTCCTGCAGGTTGTGAGGGCTTGCAGTAGATCAGCTGCCTGAGAAAGTCTTGCAAGCACTTTCCTCTTGCTACAGGTGATAAGATACCATGATGTGAGATGTCTGTGCAGCTGCCCTAGAGCTCCACATCCTAGTAGGCTAGCTGGATCTAGAATAGAATCATAGAATCATTTATGTTGGAAAAGACCTTTAAGATCATCTAGTCCAACCATTGACGCTACTCTACCAGGTCTGCCACTAAACTAAATCTAGGGGCCGTCAGTGAAGATGGCTCCATAAGGACTGCTGTTACGTGTGCTTTATGACGTAGGCTTCCGTTTACTGATGTCAAGGTGGGAGCTGGCAATGTGTGGACAACCAGAGATTCCTTGGATGGGAAGAAAATTGTGTCACCTTTGCAACTTGCTGACTCTGCTGCTGCCAGATAGCTGAAAAGCTCTGTGCTGCCTGGCCAGGTCTCTGAGTAACAGCAGATTCTTTAAAAACCACATGAATTTAAGGTCGAAGAAGAGTTATGATGTATGATCCCGCAGTAAAGGGATGTTTCACAGGAATGACAGAGACCTCTAGAAAGGGTAACCGCCCTCCTTTTCAGCCCTTTTATTTTCTTGAAATTGCCACTTTCGTGATGTTCCCTGAGCTGAGGAGGTGAAGTGGGATTCCTGCCCTTGTGCCGACATCCTGCGGGCATGGGTGCTGCTTTTACAGCACGGGCTTTGCACTGTATCCATTCCTAGGCCAGAGCAGCGAGAAGAGAACTGCAGGTGTCTCTTCCTTAGTTACTTCAGCTTGGCAGTCATGATTTAAAAAAAAAAAAAAAAAAAAAAATCAGTAAGAAAAGAAGCAAACGCTCTCTTTGTCGCAAGCTGCTTTGTGCAGTTCTGAAAACTGAAATCTGGGGTTAACGCAGAGTGAGTGCTGCTGCAAGCGGCCGCTCCTTCCCGCAGGTCCCTCTGGCATTGGAGTTGCCTTGCCAAAAGTGGGATGAGTCTGCGTGCTGGCATTCCTGCTGCCGGCACCCTGAGTGCGATGGAGCGGGCTGGGGGTTATGTGGGGGTGGGTAACGGGGGCCTCCCCTCCACGCAGTGGCCGTTGGCTGCGCTCAGGTTGCTGGTTTGGGAAGATGAAGTATTTTGAGCTGCTTTGTCAGAGCTTTGACGTGTACCAGGGTTGACCCAGCCAGGCAGGAACCCTTTGGAGAAAACCTCCTGCAGCAGAATGAGAGGATAAGAAGCAAAGGAGAAACTCTGATGTTCCCCATGAGTTTTTGGTCTGTGGGTGCAGGGTGTCATTCCAGATGTGAGGCAAAACTCAGCCTCTGTGGAAAAGGCTGATGTGTGACCGCAGTCAGGAGCAAGGGGACATCTCAGCTCCACAATCCCTCCAAGGAGGGTGAGGAGCCACCTCCCCCAGCCCCTCAACAGCCTCCCCGTGCCAGGGAGTTTGCTTTGCTGTGTTTCTGGTTTCCATCAGTGGAAGCGCTGTAGGAAGCAGCGCCGCAGGTTGCTGTCGTGGGAGGGTGTTTAACCTGCACTGCCCAGCGCGGCCGTATCATGGCAGAGATTAGCATCACCCTCCTGTGTGAAGCAGACAGCACATACGTGGTGTCAGCTCCAGCCACGCGTCGTAGCAGCATATAGTGAGCAGCAGCATGTCACTTCCACTCAGTGCAGCCGGGACGGTGGCCTCTCAGCTGACCAGTGAGTAACGCTGGCGCCGGCCTCCCCTGCGCCCGCCTTAGTCTGTGAAAAGTAGGGAAATGGTACTAATGAACTTTTCAGTGTCTAATCCCTGACATGCTTAGGCAGGGGTGGTATGACTTGACTTAAGGATGGCTTTGGGCTGCCTGTGGTGGCAGAGAGCATCCGTGGAGCTAATGCCACCTACTTAAGGCTTGGAGGCTGGAAAGTGCTTTGCATTAATGTGTGTAGTCACGACGAGGGTGGCTTGTCGGGGACAAGTGCTGCCCTCCCTGCCCTGGAGCTGGCTGTGGGTGTAGGAGGGCTGGGCTCCAGGAGGAGGTGGAACAACTGGCAGGAGAGCAGCGAAACTTTCAGCTCCTCTTAATCGCTCAAAATCAGACCTCCTCTGTGCACTGCTCCTCGCTTTACTGCAGTGACAAACTCTGGGCACAGCCTCGGAGCAGCATGATGCGGGAGGGAAGGGAGCTGGTTATAAAGCACAAGTCCCAGCTCCATGCTCAGACCTCCAGGAGAGAGTCGAGCTGGCCTCTGGTGTTCTGGAAACCCTCATAGCTGCTGGCCCTGAGCACAGAGGTCGGGGTCACTGGGTATTTGTGCCCCTTCCCAACCCCCCCATCCATCCCTGGCAGTGATGGCCCATGAGACCCATTGTCTCCAGCGCAGTGTAGGGGAGGATTTTGCCTTCATGACTGCTGTTGATGGAGCAGCCCTGTGCAGAGTGATGGGGCTGCAGGGTGAGAATCCTGAGCCAACTGCAGGCGCCTGGTTTAACCTCCTTGTGGTCACAGCCTTGAAGACAAAACAACTGAAAAGAGAATTTTTCAAAGTTTTTGCTTTGCTTTCTCCACATTTCAAGGCCCAGTTCCATCCTCTGTTACTGCAGGATTGTTCCCTAAAACACAGCTGAAAATACTCTGTAGGACAAAACCTTATGCTAATCCCAGCTCTGCTACCAGGAGACTGTGACCATGAATCAGCCATTTAGATACCCTGCCTCAGTTTCCCCATAGGTGGGTAAGGAGGATTGTCCAGGTTGCAGGGAAGGGACTGGTATGTGTTTTCTCCTCATGTCAAGAAACCCTGAGGCCCTGGGTGAGCAAGAAATATTTATTCTGTGGGCTTTTGAATGCTTTAAATCACTGCCTTTGCCTGGTTCAAGTCAACATACGTCAATCAATTCGCAATAAATCCTGGTTCTCAAGCAGAAGCAGCTCTTTCAAAATAAAATAGCGCAGGCAAGCAGCAGGGATGTGGTACGTGCACAGCCATGGAAGTTACATGCAGGAAGCAAAAAAAAATGCTCCTCTACAATGGAAATGCAGTTTCTGCCTGATGATGTCTATTGTCCGGTAAAAAGGGGTTTGTTGAGCTGCGCTGGCGACACTCCTGGTATTGATTCTGAACAGATGCTGAGATGTGGGAAGGCAGATGGAGCCCCGCAGCGCAATTACCTCCCGCGATGGGGTGGGCAGCACTGGCCAGATGCCACGAGGGGTTGGTGTGAGGGTTCGAGTTCAGCCCGGGCTGCGGCGAGCCTTTCCCCACGATCCTGTGGTGGGAGAGGCTGTGGAGGGGGACGTGCCTTGGAGATAACACAGTCCTGGTCTTGGGCAAGTGAATCTGACACCTGACTAAAATCCTAATTGTCCTGGTGCCAAGGGACCCTGCGCTGCTTGCAGCAATGTGTGTCACCGTCTTTCTATTTCTGAATCGCAATCTGTGACAAAGCCATAGTTGTCTTCAGCATTGGGCTCTAGAGGGCTTTTGGAGTTGGGTTGCCATCAGTGTGTGCTCGTGGCTAATTATAGCCCCATGCTGCCAGCTGTGGCTCCTGGTGAGGGAGGGAGGGAGCAGTGGGGACCACCGCTGCTGGATGAAGCGGGATGGACCTGAACACTCCTGGTATGACAGTGTGGGCTTCATCCTGCTGCTCTGACCGCATCCTTGGCATCTCTCTGCACATCTGGGCTGTGGCCAGTGGCCAAAACCCCATGTTCAGGTGCCTTTTGGGTGCAAAAGACCCAGAGGGTTCTGCCCTGCAGCTGAGCATGTGGATGGGAGCCGGGGGGTGTACATGGGATGTGGTCAGAGGTTTTGGTGTGATGAGTTTCTAAGCCAGAAAAGATCACTGAAATGAGAATACAGCTACAGCTGGGATCCTGGTAGCAGAGTAGCAATGTTTCACGAATAAGTTAAAGATGCACTAAACTGTTAACTGGGACTTCTGGAGGGTTTTTAGAATACAGCCTCAAGTGTTAATCAGGCAGATAAAAGGCATCTTCCTTCTGGAGAGGAGCTGAAGCAGGAGAGGAGGTGATTTGCCTTTAGACATGGGTAAGATGGGAATTCCTGGATTTCACACTATGTTTCTACCCCTTCCTCATACTTCCTTCTCGCTCCAAGTTACAGCAGTCTGTAAGCTTGCAAGAGGAAGAGAAGCAATCCTGTGTGACAGCAACGCGTCCCGCTGTCTGCATGGGCAGCAGCTTGTCTGAAGTCCTGCCTCCCCCCTTAAAGAGGGGCAGCAAACAGGACAGCAATACTCAGAGACTGCCCTGAGTGCCAATACTAGAAGAAACCAACTGGTTTTCCTCTGCACTTCCCTTCGGGCCAAAGGCAGAAGCGAAATATGGTTAGTTTATTCTGGCCAGAAACTTTGCGGGATTGTCAAACTCATTCTGTGTGACTGTGCAGGAGGTCTGCAGGGCTAATCAAGCAGAAGGCAGCACTGTGTTCACTCCTGCATGCTGCCATTTCAAGGAGGAAGTGGGGCATCTTCTTTAATAAACAGCTTTATGCTAAGTTACACTTGTTTCCAAGCTGCTGCCCTGGGCATGTTTAGTCCCTGACAAAGGAGCTCTGGACTTTCCCTGCCATCACTGCTGACTTGTGGGTCTCCACCCCGTGAAAAAACTCATCCCCTCCCCAGCAGCTAATTAGCCCTGAAACACAACCAGTTCTAAAAGCCTCTTTGGGCTTCTCTGGGGGAAAAGAAGAACCAGCTCCACTGGACTCTTCCTGCTCAGTGTAAGCCTGTAAGCAATCAATGGGATTGCGAGGGTCCTGAAAAGAGAACATGGCTCATCTTCCCTGGGGAGCCTTTATTCATCCTCATTATTCCCTATCTCCCAGGCCTGCAGCTTGTGCTGTCCCCAACTTAAAGCAATAGAGATATTGGACTGAGTTAATCCCCAGTGACTTCATTCATCTTCAAGCAGGGATGAATTTTTGCTGGCAACCAGCCCTGCTTCTGACCACCTGCCACTGCTTTCTGTGGCATGACTGAGGCCATCGCCTCCTGCCAGGCTTCGCATCTCTGCCTCCGCACCTCTGTAACGCGCTGTCTGGGCTGTCCATCACTGAGCAGACAGCAGCCACTACGATGGGAAATTTTTCAGACTGCAGTGCTGGCAGTGTCCTGCTGCCGTCTGGAGTCGTGCGGAGAGCAGGTCTCTCGGGCTGCTTTTGTACTGTGAGGATGATGGTGCTAATGCACGCTGTGCACCAGTTTGTCTCGTGGGAGTACGCTGTGTTGTTGTAAAGGTCAGCATCAAGGATTATCAGCAAAGGTTTGGTGGCTCACTCTGCGGGGTCAGGGTAACGTCCTGGGGGCATCACTAGGAGATGCCACACAGATACTGCAGCCTCTGCAGCCCCAGCCCCATGGAGAGGTGCTGGAGACAGACCCAAACCCGCTCCGCTCCTGTGCGGGGAAGTGAGGATGCTGTGGCCGCACCAGGCTGGGCGCAATGGCAAGACCAGACCTAGCAATTCAGGGCAAGTGGCAAGATTTTGTAACTCTGAGCACTCTTAAGTCTGGCATCCTTGCAGGAGGAGCACTTCTGCAATGATAAGCCCCTGAGACGGCGTGAAGCGCGGAGGGTCTGGGGCAAGTGGCACAGCCGGCAGTGAGAACCTGCCATCGTAGCCGGCCTTTTGCAGCGGCTGCTGTTGCCTCCCCTCCAGACGTGGCCGATCGGCCTCATCCTCCACTTCTGCGGTGCTGGAGCGGGTTGAGCCACCCGAGCGGCTGCTCGGCACTGTGGCGGCGATGCTGGCTTCCACAGCCATCTGCTCCGGTCCCCGTTTCTCAAGTGCAGCCCTTGCACTGCATTTAGTCTCTTTGGTATCGTGATGGTTCAGCTGAGGATCTGCATTAGGCAGTCTTTGCAGATTAAATGTAATTCAGTTTTTAAAGTCAGATCTTGCTTATATCTCTCTAATGTTTATTCTTCAAGAGGCTGGATCATGTTTTAATTTCACCAGATAGCAGGGAGGCATTGCCTGAATGCAGGGGAAAACAGAGAGAAGTAACTAATGAATTGGTAGGAATGAGGCTTATGGTTTCAAATCCCAAGGCTTGGTCCTGCTCTCATTGTCCCATTGCATTGGAACCCTCATCCTTCTCCCTTCCAACCCCAATTTTCTAGTGGCTTGAAATCTCTTTGGGTTTGCTTGGCTTGCCGGTTGGGCATTGCCCAATCTCAATAATCCGGATCAGCAAGGCTGACTCTGTAATTATCTTGGCAGCTACTCTGGATTAATGAGAAATACAGATAGCACAGTGGAACTGAAATCAGTTTGCGGTGGTTACCATGCCCTTTCGTGGGGGAGAAAGGATTTGGGGGGTTCGTGGAGGCTGAGGTGCATCGTGCTTGTGATTAAATTAGCTGTCACAAATAACCTTCTGATCAGTTGTTTGAGGTTTAAAGTTATTAGAACGGTAATTGCTACTAAAGGGTAAGTTTTGCAGCACTGTGGGGAGGAATTGTGTGCTTTTGTTGGCGGAGATAAGAACATACCCCTTGGCATACAACATCCAGTGAGCATTAATAGCAAACACTTGGGAGACAGGAGCCTGAAAACAAGGGAGATGTTGCTGCGTTTGCTCTGAAATATCAGGTTCTGGGTACATCTGAGCTGGGAGGAAGGTGTGTCCTTGGAGAGCACCTTGGGAAGCAAGAGACTTGAAGTGCTTGCTCACAGAGGTGTCACCCAAACTGTCCCCAGGGCTTAGACCTCTCGGCATCGAAGCGCCTCCTCCCTGGAGGGCAGCCAAGACCACAAAGACTTCTCTACTCGCACCCATTTAATCAGGAAAATGGAAATAGCATTTTAATAAGATGGTAATGAAGTTGTGGATCAGATTGGTTGATTCCTCATTTGAAGCTACAAAGGGGAGCTTTGTTTTTTCCTTGGGTTTATCACTTCTGTTCTTGCCTGATTAGTCATAATCTTCTGCTGTCCTTCACTGGGAAACTCCCTCTTTTATTCTCTGCAAAAGTCTATCCTTAAGTTCGTGTACGATTCTCTAGGGAAATCAGGCCACCTATATTTCATTTAGGGACTTCAAACAATTAACCTAACAAAGATTCCTCTCTCTCTTCCCTCCTTCCCCCATCTGTTTCCTAATTACCAGTAGAACTCTGTTGCATACGCAGACTGTGCCCATGTTTTAATTAAATCACCTCTCCCCGATGTTTTGTGGTTGGCTCTTTAAAAGCTGTGTTTCGCTGCTGAGTAAATAGTAAAACAGGACGTGCTGTGAGGATGAGTGAGCCTGAAAAAGGTCTGAGATTCAGATTTTGGGGATTTTTTTCATGTCAGAGCTGGAATGCAGAATAACTTCAGTCCTTCTTGTGGATCAGAAAGTGTCAAGTCATCTGGTGAGGAAGGCTGAGTGAGCCAGCACCCCAGAGGAGGTCTCGCCCCAGTGCTCAGCCTGGAGCAGCTCTGGGATAAGCTGTCTTTGGGTCAGGGAAAGCATTCCTGGGAGGAGAGCAATTCACCGTTTCTCAGTTCAAGCAGGAAAAATCCCCGTGTCCCTCTGTCCTTGTACAGGCTGTCCCGCCTGCCCCATCCTTTGGACAATTCCCAGGGTGCCATGGCCCGTGCCGTGCCAGCGATTTCTTCCTGCAGGCCCTTTCTGATGATGGAGGGGCCGGTGCATCCATACTGGTGTTACTGGGAGGAGGTGAAGTGCCCTGCAATGGGGACTCGGGGTCTGTATGAGAACTAATGCCCGCTTGCTGCAGGGTTTGCTGCAGCCTTTGGCTCTCATTGCAGAGCCGCAAATGACTCTGCTCTGTCCGGCTCCAGGACCCTGCTGGCATCTTCACTCCCTTCTCCCCCCGCTCCCTCCCCTCTTCCTGCCCACCCTCTGCCCTTTTCCTCGCCCTCTGTTTTACCCTCCCCTGTGCTCTGAGTCACCTTGTCTGCACCGTGGGGGACACGAGGAGGAAAACCTGTTCGCGTCTGACTGCTCAGCCCACGCTGCCGGCACGTGGGAACGAGCTTGAGACGCGTCTGCCTCTCCCCGGCTCTGGGAGTCACCCCGCTTTGCAGCCCTGCCCGGGCACCTCTGCACCCCAACAGCCACCCTCATGGGGAGAGCGCCGCTTTCCCAGCAGCTGCGGTCTGCTTGGCGGAAAAGCATTTAACTGTTAGGGATGCAGTTAATTATATGCCGGGCAGGACACTTCAGGCTCCGCTGAAACCTGCTGGGAGGTAATTATCCTCTCCCCGGCTCTGAATGCCTTTGGTGCGCTGCGATGCTCCAGGAGTTAAACCCGCAGCTGATGCTGCCGGGTGCTGCGTCTCGGGCGTGAGCCTCGCAAGGCTCGGGGAAGGTCCCGCCAGCCGTGCCGGCAATGCAGTAAGTGATTCAGCAGAACGGTTGGAGCGAAGCGGGTTTGGGAAGGAGGCAGCTGCTTTGCTGGGTTTGCTTGGGCTTCGCCGCGTTCGAGCCTGGGTCGTGTGTTGGTAGACGGCTGGGGTGGTAGGGGATGGATGCATTGCAGTCCGGTGGGTGTTTGGGGCAGGGGGGGGATGGCCACGCGTTCCCAGCGCACAGCAGCTCGAGGCAGGACACCTTGCACCGGGCACACAGTCTCAAGGACAGTTCATGTTTGGGAGCAGGCAGGGTTTGAGGGACATTCGGAGCTGGGTTCTGCAGCACGCTTTGTGCTTTCTGCAAGAGCAGGACCTGGCAGCTCAAAGGGAATTTTCATTGTTTTCCACTCCGGCAGGAGGAAGGGCAGAAAAGTCCGTGCTGTCCAAAGCGTGTCCTCCCAAATGTGGGCCAGCCTCCTCCTCGGCTTCTCTTGCTTAAACTGGAGGGGTTTGCACTTCTTGGGTTTCATCTTGTACCTTGCAGTAAATAACATTCTCAGCAGAGTCTGTGAAGTCTGTGTTTGGGGCATATCAGGACTGTGGCTACAGGGCAAAGGGGGGTGTGTGCTTTAATTAATTCACTCTCCTGCACTTCAGGTTAGTACCAGCAGAGTTGGTACCCGAGCAATCAAATGAGGCTCCCTGCGATTCTCCTCACCCTTCTGTACCTTCACTGCCTGTTTCCATAGCTGTAGAATGGAGATGCTGCTGTTGGAGAGGGGGAAAATTGTGCTGAAACATTGGTGAAATACTTAGAAATCCCTGGCTAGGAAGTTTCCATCTGCGGGCTGGCTCTCGTGTCGGTGAGATCTCCGCTCTGCCTCCTCGGCAGCTTTGCTGCATGGTGTGCGGGTCTGTCTCACCGCCGCAGATGCTGCTGCCAGTGGGGCTGGAACAAAAGGAAGCTGCATCTGGGAACAAAACCCCGTCGTACCGGCGGCGCTGGCACCCAGGACACGGGGACAGGCCCTGGCTGGCACTCGAACCCTCTCCCCGCTGGCTCGGGGACCAGCAGGGGACAGAGTGGGTAGTGTCCTGCACCACAGCTCCTGCATTATTCATGAAGGAAAGTCCAGCAAGAGCAGGGAGGGAACAGAGAAGAAAAGTCGGAGTTATTAATAATGGCTATTGTGCCTTCTCCCCTTCACCGGCCCGCAGGGATGGGTGGGCTGGAGATAACACAGTCCTGTGTTGGGGGGAGGATGGGGAAAGGGTCTTGGGCAGCAGCCCAGTGATTTCTGGGCTCGCCCCCGGCCGGTCGGGTCCGCTCCAGTGCTGGTGGAGCCGCAGGGCTCACAGCTCTGCGAGGGGTTTAGCACATCCTCCCCGGCACGTGGAGACACTTTGTGTTTGGGATAGAGGAGACGGAGAACCTTAACCCGAGCTCTGGAGGGGAAAAACTCTATCTTAATGGGAAAGGCAAAGGTAGGCGGCTCTCTGCCTTTGGAGTAACTTGTGAGGAGGTGGTGGTGGAGGTGATTTTCTGTAAAAGCCTTGGATGTTGAGACGTTTGCAACAGGGTGAGCAGGAAGGTCTGTTACTGTGTCCTGCTTGAGGGCTGACCGGCGTGTCCCAAGGGCCTCCCCAAGGGCATGGCATGAGTCACCTTGGGGCTGAGACCTGCCAGTGGCTCCGTCCGCGTGCGGCTGTCCTGCTGCGGCAGCGGTGTGCTGAGAACGGCCGCCTGCACCCACACCTCCTTCTGCCCTTTTATTGCCTCATTCTGCCGTGGCTGGATGCTGCCCGGGGCAAGTTAATTGGGTTTTGATCTCTATTATCGCAGTGTGTCTTTTGACTTTCTTGCTTTCCGTTCTTTTCCAAGTCAGGCAGGGATGACGTGTGCATCTAACCCTCTAATTCCTGCTCTCGGGGCTGCTTGTCACCGAGACAGAGCTGAATAACGTCGCTGTGCCTGGATGGAAACAGCCCGTTCCTCTGCAGGGGGGAGGCGGTGGTGTAAATACCAGCATTCATCAGAAACATATGTACCTTTTGATTTAATTAGGATGCTTCTCTTTTAATCCAGAGAGCTTTAGGGCAAGATGTAAAAGTGCTATCCTGGCTTCTTGGGTTACTAATAAGCTTTGTCTTGCAAAAGGAGTTGGTGGCTCTGCAGTAATCTGGGTGTAAGCTGATTGTAGCCTCCTGCTCCCTTGCACTGTGCTGTGGCTTTGTTTGGATCTAAGCCGGTGTGGGAAGGAGGTTATTCCAGAGCACCTATAGATGCCCCTTCCCCAGGGCAGATGTCAAGCAAGCGGTCTGCTCCTGTGGTCTGCTCCCATGGTCTGCTTCCATGTACCACGGCAGGGGCTGCCTGCGCATCCCTGCGCTGCAGGCAGCCCCATGGCGGTGGCAGGAGCCATTAGAGCACCCTGCAGCCTCTGGGCATGAGGAGATGGAGATGATGGAGGTGAACTCCTTGGGGAAGTGATTAGTGTCTTCCTCCACAAACTGTGCTGGGCGTTTTCATTACTATTTAATGGCAGGCTTTGTCTGTTCTGCTTTGCCCAAACCCTCCTTGCACTGAGATGCTTTGGCTCTTGAGGCCCTGGAAAGCTCCGTGCATGGAGGAGAGCGCAGCCCGCTGGGCTGGCTTTATGCTTTGGAGGAATGCAAAAGGCACGTACGAGCTGGTGACCTGGAAATCCTGCTCCCTGCTCTCCTCCATCCGTCCAGGTGGACTTGTGAGCTGTGTGGTACAAGGAGGATGCTGCATCTGCGTTGCCCCCCCTCCAGCAATGGCTGGCACACCCCAGCACACAAATTCAGCCTTTCCCCCAGCCCTGCCCATACCGGGGGGAAGAAAGCTGCTGTCTGAGCCGCTCCAGGCTTTGACACAGGCCGCAGGGGCCGATGGTTTGGGTGTAATTGCAGGCATGTTTCTCTGGAGAGGCTGTGTTGAGTTATATACATCAGTGGTACCTGTCTGTTGCTGTAATTTGATCTGATTAAAATGAAAACCTCTCAAAAGGTTGACTGGGAAACCTATCCTAAAAGCCCTGATAGCAACAACTGTGTTTCAGTGCTGCTGGGTTGTTTCCAGAGTATGCTCCATCAGACATCTGTTGGGGGGACTCTCTTTCAAGGACCCAGAGCTGTCTGCAGGTCAGTCTCCCCTGCACGTAGGCTCAAGTCTCAGCCTGTCTCCTGCTGGTGTGAAGCATCTGAATTTAGGAAAGCAGTAACCGAAGTCTCTGGATAAGCTCGGTTTTCCTGCCTTTTGTGTTCCTCCTCTGCTTGCCCTGGCATCTTTCCTTCCATACCCATAATTGTGAGGTACAGACCCAGCGTTGAAAGGCAGGTCAAAATTATACCCCCCGGGCTCCATGCTGGTCTGGAGTGGTGGAGATGCAACAAGAGCCATTACTCACCGGGTAATATCTAGCAGCCAGTTTGCTGGGAACTGGTGGAAAGGGTGTAAAGCGTGGCAAGCTCGCCTGCATCCCAGCGATGACCCGGCAGGGTGGTGTTAGCATCCCCAAATGGAGCGGGACCAGGCGTGTCTGGAGGCTGATGTGAGGAGCTGATTGCACTGCCGGCGCTCGGAGTATGGCAAATAGATTTCCATGCCCCTCTCTCTCTCTGTAGGAAGAATTTACATAAAACTGTACAGAAAATAATTAGCATAAAATGGCTGAAATGAGGTTGTCGGATGGGTGATAGACTCCCGGGGGTGCAGCGGGGACCCTGGGCAGTGTCTGGCGCCTCTGCACACACACTCCTCCTGCCACGGCTCAAGCAATCCCTCTGCCTGCTCCGGAGGGAAGGGGAGAAGCTGTCCCTGAGAGTGCAGGGGGAACCAGCTGCGATTCCCAGTGGGAAACGCTTATTGAGCTCTGGTAGGGGGTGGGAATGGCGAGGAGGTTTCTGGTTTCTCAACCATCATGTAACTGTGGCAGAACATGGTCCTTTAATTGAATCAACTTCTTATATATCCTGACCGGGTGTTTTCTTTTCCGTGTCAGTTTATTTACTGCAGGAAGTAATGGGATTTCTCTGCCCCTCGCTGGCCAGACCGCACGTGGGCGCAGGAAAGGGCTGTGATGGCAAATAAGGGCTGTGGGTGCCTGGGGGCAGAGGGATGGGGCAAGGGGTGGCTGAGGGCTGCCCCTCTCCCCACAGCATTGCTGCATCCACCAGTCTCTGTCCGCAGCCTTGAGTTACCAAGATCAGGTTTGGCATCTGGAGTTTAAAAAAAAAAAAAAAAAAAAATCCCAATGGGTTCAGAAATCTTTGATGTGAGCAACTCCTGCCGGCTTAGGCTGCAAGGGGAGCTGAACTGGAGGAGCAGGAGAGGGGGTCTGCAAGCAGTGGGGGGGGGACCATCCCCTCTCCCAGCTGCTCAGAGACTCCCCGCAAGAAGCTGTTTCTTCTAATGAAGAACAACAACGAAAAAAGCACTCAAACTGGTGTTTCAGAACTGACATCGCAAGAAAGGGCTCTTTTCCTTTTTTAATATTAAATTAACAGCCTTTTGCCAAGGGGAACGGAGAAGGAAGGTCCTCTGCCTGCCTGCTCCCAGGCAGGGCTGGGGGGGAACACGCTTCGGAGCGCTTGTTGCAGCTCTCACTAATTTCTCATGAATAATTTTTGAGCTGGGGAGCGAATTCCCCCCCTTTTCGCGCAGGAGGGCGGTTCTGCACAAGGACGGGGGTTGCTATGGCCACGCACACGTGCTGTGCTCCTGGGGGATGCGAGCGAGCGGCTGGGGAGAGCGCGGGGGGCTCGCGACCCCCAGAAAGGGGTCTGACGGTGACACGGGCCCGGCTGCGAGGCTGTTCGCTGCTCCAAGCCATCCTGCTCTGACCCTGATGTGTGATCCAGTGACACCCTAAAGCCCAAATGGCTTTTGTGCCTGCCCGTGTGCTCTCAGGCAGGGTTCGCTCCTGCACGCTTCGCTCCCCCTGCATGGAAATCCTCGTTTTTCCAAAACTCAAAGCTCACCTCCCTTGCGTTCCTTGAGATTTTGATGGTGGAAACCTGTTAGTTGGGGTGGATGAGGGACTGATTTGATTTAATGCCCCTCTAACTGAATCCTCTTCCTCTGGTTGCCGAGATGCTCGCAGCGCAGCTCGGGTTGGTGCTGGCTCGCTGGTGTCCTTGTGCCTCCTGGTCCTTCTGCGGCCGTTTTCTTCTCCCTTTCCCCTTTTTCCACCTAAACTGGCACCGGTGGCAACCTTTTGTATTTGGTCCCTCTTGCTTTGCAGTGGAGCGGGCTCGGTGCTGTAGAAAACACTGGGGGCAGGAGAGGTGGGAGCCCCGATTCCTGCCCTGCCTGCACCTTGCCCGGGGCTGGGGCACTGGGTTCGCTCGTGTTTTCCTCAAACTCTGCAGCTTTCTCAGCCGATGCAAAGCAGGCAAAGGGTTACAGACGCCTGCAGGTTTCGGCCAGTTTTCTGAGGCATGAGCAAGGCTGGGAGGCAGATATTATGGGAATTGTATGCATGCCTGAGCAGGAGGGAGGCTCGGCTGCTTGGCATCCGCTTGTCACATGGTGCCTGTTTGGATGCCAGAGGAAGGATCCTGAGGTTGCCACCCAGAATAGATGCTTGTTCTTAAGCTAATTGCACCCTTTCAGTGATTCTCAAATAATAGAGTGCCAAACTTTGCTCTGAAAATTCCTGGAAAATGCCTGACACTTTTCATTATGCCTTGGAAAGAACGCTTTAAAAGAGCTAACTAGCAAAATAAACAGCTGTTTGTAATTGTGAGATCATAAAAAAAGAGTGGCTTATGAGCAATGGAAAAAAATTTCTGGCTTTATCAAGCTGCTTCAGTGGGCTGGGTTCTGACAGGCTTGTGATTTCCCAAGTTACTTTGGGGAGCGCTCGCCGAGCGAGAGCGGGCTCAGGAGATTAGGGTTTGGGCATCTTCCCGTGTCTGAAACTGTCCCGAGCCAATTCCTCTGTCTGCATTTGTAGAAGTAATGCTTCAGTCAAGTTTTTAAAGCTGCATTTCCTTCTCAGATGGTGATAAACACTCAGGAGCTGCCTTCCCAGCCCTGCCGGCCGTGCGGGCAGCACTTGCCTTCGCAGCCGCCCACCTCCTCCTGCAGCCAGGCAGCAACGCGCTCCCTCTGACAAGAGCACCTGGAAAATGCTGTTGCTGCCTTTATATATATATTTTCAGGCAAGAAAAAAACAAGTGGTCCTGCTTGGGACCAAGCCAAAGCTCATTAACAGCAGCTCCGTGGTACCTTCTGATGGGGACGGTGTTGCTTTACCATCAGCGAGCACGGGCTTCCCTGCAAACGGGCGTGAAAATCCCATCTTTAAATTAGAGCGTAACTCTTGAGCCAGGAGCCTGGTTGAATTGGGAACAAAGATGCAGCTGGGGGGATACAGGATCAGCCCAGAAGTGATCAGAGTGGTGGCTAGCTCTCCCTTTGTTCACGCTGGGTTTGAAATAAAGCTCCTTGTGCGATAAGTGCATTGCCTTGAAGTGCAGCTTGTTAGGAGTGAAACTAGCAGCAAGGCTGGAAGGCAAAACTGAACTCTCTCATCGCTTGTTGTAGCTTAAAAACAATTGAAGCTGGCTTTTCCCCTCTGTTCTTTGAGGGGGTTTAATAAATGAGCTGTGAAAATATCTCTGGGGAGAGATGATTTTTTAATGTAGCTATCTTTTAAGCGTATGCTTGTCTTATCAACATTTCTAACAAAGTCTTAAAGTGGGGAAATGTCTAAATGGGTTAGGCTCTTCAGTGCCGTTAGCCCTCAATGGGATTTCGGCGCGTAACCCTATGGTAGCAGGAAGGAACCAGCCTTAACCTTCAAGCCACGCAGCGGTGGTACTGGTGCATACGTTAATGGTACTGGCTCTTGAGGGCAAGCAAGAACTGCAGGCTGGGAATGTCGCAGCCAGCACCACACTGAATATTGGAAAATTTGGAATCAGTGTATTGCAATTTTTTTCTTCTTCTCTTTTTTCCCCTTCTTCTCTTCTCTTTTCCCCTTCTTCTCTTCTCTTTTCCCCTTCTTCTCTTCTCTTTTCCCCTTCTTCTCTTCTCTTTTCCCCTTCTTCTCTTCTCTTTTCCCCTTCTTCTCTTCTCTTTTCCCCTTCTTCTCTTTTTTCCCCTTTACAGTGATCCAGCTCCACCTGGTTCTCTGTATGCATTTTGGTCAAGAAACTCAAACGTACTCTGTTTTTAAAATCAAAGTTAGCGTGTAGCTTTCCACTGGTTTCTGTTCCACTCTGTCATGGTTTAACGCCAGCCGGCAGCAAGGACCACGCAGCTGCTCGCTCAGCCCTTCCTCCCCCAGGAAGGGTAGGGAGAAAAGAGAGAAAAGGAGGGGAAAGAGGAAAAAAACCCTTGTGGGTGGAGGTAAAGACAGTTTAATAGAACAATATCAGAAAAGGAAAATAATAATAACAATAATGATACAAGTCACTCTCAATGCCTGGTGAACTGGCACCATCCCGGGCAGTGATGGTGAGTACCCACCCCCTGTATAACCTCATTTGTGTAATATATGGAATATTCCGTGGGCCATTCAATCATTCTGCTAGGCTTCTCAGATTCTATGGGAAGCTGAAAAAAAGTCCTTGAAAACTATAAACCTCGCTGGGCAACAATTAAAACAATAAGTATTATTGACATTCCTTTCGTACCAAATCCGAAACACAACAAGACAGACAGTTATCTCTGTCCCAGCCGAAACCAGGACTCTCTTAAAACCGCTACACAAAATCCCAAGCTCGCAGGGTTCCTTCAGTGTAAGAATAATGTTGCTTGGAAAATGTCAGCAGTTTGTTCTAGAAAAAAGAGGGAAAGAAACTCTTTCAAAAACCACGTGGAAAACATTTACTATTTTCCATATCGCTTTAGCCAAAGTGGAACGTGCTCTGCATTTCTGTATTATCTTCTGTCCCCGGGGATGTCAAGGGAAGGAGGTTGGGAACAGTTTTGGGGTGTTTGTGGTTTTTTGGGGGGGTTTTTGTTTGTTTGTTTTGGTTTTTTTGTGGGTTTTTTTGTTGTTTTTTTTTAAAAGCTCTGGGACAGGTCGTGCCCTGAGCCCGGTGCCTGGCTTGAGCGCTGGTTCTTCCCGAGCCCTATTCACCAGGAGCGCAGGCAGCCAGCCCGGCTGGAGCGTGGCCAGCGTGCCGGGGCCGGGATGCTCTGGGATGCTTTGGCTGCGCGGTGCTGAGCACCAGCCGCCCTGACGCTCCCTCCGCGGCTCCGGCCAACGCTGACCTCGGGTGTTACTCAGTGGGAGCATTTCTCCTCTCCTCGGGTACCGTCAGGGGGAAAAGCATTTGAGCGTTGTACTAGAAAATCAAAGGCAGATTTCACTTCAAACTTTGGCATCCAGAGCTCAAGAAAATTGCTGGTTCAGCCCTCTGTTCCCAATCCCTTCTCATTACCCCTTGTTTCTGTCAGCTACAGTGTTTTAATGGCTTTTACAAAGATATTTTTTGTTTAACGTCTGCAGCAGTTCACCTCCGTGAGGCAGAGCTGGACGGGGTGAATTTGAGATGAGGTGAGAGACAGTGGAGTAGTTAAATATTGAAGTTTTCCTTTCCTTTGTTTTCTGCTTGTCTTTAAACTCCATTATCCATCTAGGGAGGTTTTCCCCTGCTTCGAGTCCTTGTCAGCAGGAGGAAAATCGTATTTGCGAGGGTTTGTGGGACTCAGGTTTCGTATCTTCCAGCCTGTGGGATGCTGGAAACAATAATTTTTTCACCAAGAAAGGTTGGACCAGATGATCCCTGAGGTCTCCTCCAACCTGGTATTCTATGATTCTACGATAACGGTCCTTAGCTCGTGCCCCCCCCGGCTCACACCGGCCTCCCAGCTCAAAGCCACTCGCAGTCTCAGGGTTGATCTTGCACAGCTGGAGATCACAAAGCAAGGGTTAGTCCGGCAGCTGGTTTCATTTTTATTTTTCTTTCTCTTATTACTTATCTATCATTTATCGCTGACACCTACGCTGTTCCTGTGCCCATCCGCACCTTCTCAGGGCACAAACCTTCCCATTTTCACAGCTGGGGCCGGAAATGCTGCTGGCATGGCGTGGGCATGGCACTGGGCACCAGTGACGGCGGGTTTGTGGGGCAGCTGGGGAGCAGCTCCTCTCCAGCAAAGCCTTGCTGCCTCTTCAGTTTGACTCTCTTAAAAGAAATACTAAGCACCAGCCTGGTCTTTCAACATGCACACACATCTTTTTTTTTTTTTAATTTTTTTTTTAACGACACAGTGAGCAGCTAATCCCTGTCCTGCATCCTGTGCTCAGTCCTGAAGGTTAAAAGCTGTTTTTGTGCCAGCTTCATTACGTAGAAGCCAAATGCTTCTACCAATTAACTTATTACTGTTTTGGAGGGGGCTCAAAAGGCAGATGGAGTGACTGTGCCGGCAATATTAATGGCCGTGTTGCAAAGGGTGAGAATTTTATGCCGAGTAATGTGAAAACTTGTGAAGGCATTGCTGAGAAATACCAAAGAAGGGTGTTTCCCTTCTAGTTCTGAGCTCGGGGTAATAAATAATGTGTGATTTCACAGCATCTCTGCTCTACCAGGCTAAACCACCCCGTCTGTCGTTAAAGGCTGTCAATATTTCACCTCTGAGGACGGGCAGCGAGAATGGGGCCACCAAAACGTTACAGGGGGGTGGTGGAAGAAATGTGGGACCATTATCTTTGGGTCGTCGACTGCTTCTGTTAAGAAAAAAAAATGCTTTAAAATGTTGTTGGTGGGGTCTGAGGGAGGAAGGGGGAGTGAAGGTGCCCAGCCTGCCTAGGTCAGGGTGCAGGGGGACG
Source organism: Burhinus oedicnemus (assembly GCA_008921705.1). NCBI lineage: Eukaryota > Metazoa > Chordata > Aves > Charadriiformes > Burhinidae > Burhinus > Burhinus oedicnemus. The sequence continues at coordinate 800,443 of VFFE01007207.1, forward strand.
CAGCCAGAGCCATGGGGCTGGCTGGATTTTAACTGCGTAACTCATAAAGTCTGCGCATCAAAGTCTCCTCGATGAATATCTGTCCCATAAGGTGGAAGCTCCCTGACAGGCCATTTTCATGAAATTTGCAGAATTGAATGTCTGTAGCAGAGGCCGAGAGGTCTCCAGCTGGATTTGAAATGGGCCAATGGGTTGGGGAGTTACTGGCTGTGACCAGCTGAGAGCCAGGCAGCACGGGGAGGGTTTTTCCTTTGGAAAACTGGCTGAAAATGTGGGTTTGTGATACTTGGTTTGCCTTTTTTGGAGAATCATTACAAGACACACTTATACCTGCAGAATAATCCAGTAAAGGGTAATTTTTTGTGAAGTTTATGAAGCTGTGGCAGTCATTGAAAATCAGATTTCCCAGACGCGAGCTCAATTGTACTGTAGTAACGTGAGTTGTTAAGGAAGTGGAGAGGAGAGGTAACGATCTCCTTCCTGTGATTCCCCATGTGTAATTAGGATCCAAGTGTGCGGCAGGGCAAGGAAAACTCGTTACACAGCATTTTTGCAAAAGCAAATCCAGTGCTACTGAGAGAGGCAGATTTCCAGACAGCCTTGTGGCATTTTTATAGAAGGTTTTGAAGAACTGCCCTATCTTTCTCGGTCCCCTCCCGTTTCTCCAAACTGCCCTGTGCTGTAGTCTCCCTAAAGGTTGTACGTCAGATGGCTCGGGGATGAAATGTCAGATTTGCTGCCTCTTTGCTCCGTCACCACTGTCGAAGCGCCTGGGATTCGAAATTAAATGTCAAAGGTGTTTTGCAGAACATGGGAACCAGATGTGCTCCAAGACTCTGTCCGGGGAGAGCAGAGCAGCTTAATTACCTGCCTTGACTCTTTTGGGGAGTTTTGTCCCTGGATTTGGGCTGATACCCAGTGTAAGGATGTGGTCCTGGAGAGCCGTGCTCCCCGCAGCGGAGGCTGCCTGGTCTAAGGGTGGTGGATGGAGGACACGGTGTCTGGCAGGTGCCTGCTCACCCTGATGAGCTGTAAGGTGATACAACAGCTTGAGGGCCCTCGGCCAGGCTCTGGGGAAGAGCCGGCATCTGTAAATACAGCTCGCTTACGGGATTAACCATCAGCAGGCGTGTTCCTGCCTTGTTGGTGACACCCATGCGTTTGATCCGGTTACAGACTGGGGCAGATGGTGTCTGGGGACCTACTCGGGAGGTGGGGGCAGCTCAGGTTGATGGGGTTGGGTCGGGAGCATTGCTGAAAGCAGCCAAAAAGATGGGGAGGCTGTAAAGGAGGAGCAGAGCCTGCATATCCGGGGAAACACCCATGGGGCTACAGCAGGTGGGTCCCCATGGACCTCAGCATCTCCGCTGGGCACGGCCAGCCCGTGCCCTGTTGTGTTCCTGCTGGGAACGTGGCATTTCCAGCTTCTCAGAAGGTGCATTCCTGCGGAGGCGGGCGGCTGCACAGTCCTGCTTTGTTCCCTGAGCCCTCTGAGGGCTCACAAGAAGGACTTGCCCTGTGATGCTGCCCAGTGGCTCCTCAGAGCTGGTCACAGCATTCGGTGCCATTTCTGCCTCCTGTTCTCGGGGGCAAACCCCTCCTTGGTCCTCCTGGTAGCTTTTGGCCCAGCTCTTCTGGGCTTACAACACCCCAGGAAAATTAAAGCTTTTGTGCCCAAGTCCTTCTTCAGTTTTGAATACTATAATTTCCACTGGGAAATGTTCAGCACCTGAATAATTGCACTCACTCAGTGCATCCCGAATGGCACCCATGACCACGAGCAGGTCTGGAAGAGCCCGGCTCTGCCCCCAACCTGGCCTCGCAGCCTGCACGGCTTCAGGATGGCCGCCCTGGAGCAGGTACTTCTACTTTTCAACCCTAAAACCCAGAAGTATTCACCTTCCTTCTGGTTGTGCTGTGGAAATAACTGCATTTCCCTGATGGAGGTGGAGTTTGGATTAATAAAATCAGGGGTAGTCTGTACTAATGCAATTGTTTGCTTTTCCATCTTCTAAATAAAAAATCTTGGTGAATTGTTTTGAAAGGAAAGCCCATGGGACAAACAGTCTCTGTTTGCAGGGGCGCAGGCAGGACCAGGGCTCCCCAGGTCCCTCTGCCTCCGCGTTTGCCCAGGGATGCTCCCACGTGGCTCCCCCAGCTCACCGTTATCCCCGCGTGCACTTGTGGCAGTGCTGTCCCTGCCTGGCCAACAAACCCGGGGCATTGGGAACGTTGGCTCTGGGCAGGGGCACAGCAGCTCTCTCTGATGCTGGGGACTGCTCTGGGTTGTGGTACAGCCCCATCTGTATCTGTGACCCTGCTGAGCCTGAAAGCAAGTTTTCCTCCCAGTCAAAGGACTCAACAGGGCACTGAGGGTTCCCTGCGAGGGAGTTAGAGGGGAATGGAAACATTAATGGCTATTTCCCAGGCTCTTTAGTGATCACAAGTGACCAGGACCTCAGTAATGTGAGACAGAAACACAAATATTCCAATTCATTTAGTACCAAAGTGGCTTCCCAGTGTAGGAGCAGCCAAGGGCCATTTAACCCCTGGGCACCCTCGCGCTGAGGGTCAGGCCCTTTTGCTTGATTGACCGTTTCCCTCTGTGAGAAGGGAAAATCCTTCTTGCGGTGTCAGGGCGTGTGCATCTGTGACAGTGTGCATCACATCCCTGGATGCAGCTGAACGGGGCGGCTTGCCCTGCCTGGCACTGTGTGCGGGAGAACACAGGTGGCTCATGTGCCACGTACCGACGAGGGGCTTTGGTGGCACAGTTCAATAAGTCACCATTTAGTTATGATTTGAGGGTGGGAGAGATGCTGCGGCCTCTAGGAAAGACCTTGGCATGGGAAGGGGAGAGGCTGGGCAGGGGCAGGGCAGCTCTCCAAGCTTATGAGACCCCACGGGACCCTTCTCCTCCTGGGACCTCCGTGTGACAACTGCAGGCTCAAGGTCTCGCTGACCCTTCCAGCTTTTTAACTGAATGAAAGCACAGAGGGAGGGGACCTTGCCCGGGCAGCGTGTCCCCTGCCACGTCTTGCGGTCTCCTCCGGCCACGGGGATTGACTCGGCCAGCTCACAGCTATTAAACCCTCGCGGCAGTCTCCTCCGGAGCGCTGCTGGCACGGGAGCTGAGACACAGCTCCTGCCTGGGTCACTGTTGTTTGCTATCATGAACGAGAACCAGCAGCAGGAGGAAATTGCTGCTGGGATAAGTCGCGCCTGACGCCCTGTGCAGGGTTGAGAGCTGCAGGCTGCCCTGCAGAGCCGGGTCTGCGGTGTGCTGGCTCGCTCCTGTGTCTGACGGCTCCTTGGGCGATGGGAGGTCAGCGGTGGGGTCGTCTGCCCAAAGTGGCTTTGCCCATCGCCACAACCACTTCCCTGAACATCTCAAGGTGCATCTCTGGTGTGGATGAGGTGCAGGTTATAATGAATGTACAAGGAGGGAAGCAAGGGCTGGTGCCATTAATGAATACAAGCCAGACCATCTCCTGGCTCCATGTAATTATCGTAGAACCACAGAATGGTTTGGGTTGGAAAGGACCTTAAACCTCACATAGTCCCACCCCCTGCCATGGGCAGGGACACCTCCCACCAGACCAGGTTGCTCAAAGCCCCGTCCAGCCTGGCCTTGAACACCTCCAGGGATGGGAATTGAATTCTCTGAATTAGAGAAGGACGTATTCTTGCCTCTCTCGGGGTGTCGCATCCATCATGTTCGCTGGAGAGGCTCAGCCTTCTGCAAACCCCCAGGTCTGCGTGCTGCTCCTCGGGGTCATGCCCTGCAGAGGGAAGCCGAACAGACTCACATGGGAGCCAGAGGGGGAAAGGCAGCTTTTCCCGAGCAATTGCCGGACAAAGTGTCCTACAGTTGCTGTTTATAGCTGTTGCTCTGCTTGATTAGCAGTTGGCTAATCACCAGGGGCCAGATGCTGCTGTCCCTGGGAGGGGTGGCCAAGGGACACAGCGGGGGGAGACATTAACCGCTCGCAGGCTGGGTGTCCCCTGTTGCTGTTAGCTCTGTCGTGCTTCCCCCGAGCACCATGGGATGGCTGGCCTCGGAAAGGAGCTTTGCTGTGAAGGTGGGGGACTGGTACCCTGTTGTCTCCACCTCTCCTGAGAGTGCCAGGGGGGGCTCGTGGGTGCTGCTGCTGGGGTTGGGTTTGCACGTGGGTGCTGCTCCATCAGGAACTGGACGAGATGCCCCAGACTGTTCCTCACAGGCACCACCCGAGAGCCACTGTGGGGTCTGGCTGTTGGGGCTCCTGCTTTGGTGTAGAAATGGTGATTGAGAAGCTCCTGGACCAGCCCCAGTATCACCCGCTGCTGGGTGAAGTGCTCACAGGCAGGGTCCCCTGCAGCATTAAAACGGGCTGCCAACACAGTGCCACCAGTGTGTCCTGTGCCCTCAAACTGCCCCTTAAAGCTTCTCATTGAGAAACTTCCCCAGCTGTATCTTTTTCTTTTTAACCCGTATTTTTGACACCACTTCCCTTCCTTGTCTCTCTTAAGCAAAGCAACATCCCAATTAAGTAAATGACCGTGTATTTTTCCAAATAGGTTACAACATAAGAAGAGTTGTTAAATATTTTTCCCCCAAAAACAACAAGCAAAAATGATTGCTTTTTCTTCTTAGCTGTAACCCACCCTGTGTTTCTTAAATGTCACGTCATGCCCAAGATGCAGCCCGTGCAGAAACGATGCTCTGGAGCCCCTTTGTTTTCTACCAAGGATAACTCCGATGAATTGCTTTTTTTCTTACTCGCTTCTCTCTCTTGCTGATGAAAGGAAAAGATGTGGAAACAAGCAGCTCCCTGGGAGGGTGGGAAGCTGATTAGTGGGGCCGGTGTGACCCAGTGTCCCGCGGGTCCCCAGAATGGCCCCAGCAGCCTGCGGATCAGCTGTCGTGAGGCCAATTCCCAGCTGCTGCGGGGGCATGGCACCGGCTTGGGGGTGATGTGCCGGCTGGTGAAGGCCATGGCGTCGTCTCCCATGGAAAGTTTCATGCTTTTCCATTTATTTTTTTTCCCCCGACTGTGACCGGTTTGTAAAGGTTAAATGGTATTTTCTGATTAAACCGAGTACTCCGGTGATCTCAGCTCATTTCCCACTCGTGCCGTATCTTTTGTCTGACCTTGGGGTAACACTTAACCTCTCTGGGCTAGAGTTCCTCTGTGTAATAGCATGGCAGTATTTCCTTACGTTACCAGAAGGACAGGATGATAAATTAATTCACATTTATGTAGTGCCGAGATATGACCGTGATAGATTAAGACTCTGTCCCCGGAGTTATCCGTGCTCTTAGTAGTGATACGCAGCTCTGCAAGGGAATGAATTACCTCCTGAAAGCGTAACCACTGTCTGCACTGCAACGCTGCAAAATGCAGCCACAGCTCTGAATAGCAGCAAGTGCCATTATCCCTTTCCTCTTGCAGTTTTTAAATATTTCTGAAATTGGAGCACGGGTGCAGCTGGTCCCGACTCGGGAATGCTGCAGGAGGAAGGTCGGGTGAGCTCTGGCTGGCTGATAGCTACTGAGACACACTAAAGTATAAGCCTCCTTACTGCCGGCATCGGCTCTAAAGTTCAGGGGACTGATGGATTCGTTCCCACTTCCCACGTGTTGCCCTATGCGGAGTCAGAGGGATGCTGCTGCGGCTCTTCCTGGCATGTGCTGGTGGGTGACTTTAGGAAGCCATCCTTGTTCCTGGTGGTATCACGGCGCTTTCTCTCAATGCTTGTTTGTTTGCTCGGCTCTTTTAAAATGCGTACAGCCTGCAGGGCTTGGGATTGAAAACTCACCCACGTGCGAGGCAGGAGAGTTACAGGGAGTGAAAGGAAAACGCAGCATACGGCAAAAATCCCGTGGAGGAGTGAGACAAGAAACCAGGGGCTGTGAGATACAGCCTGCGTGTGTGTTCCTTAAAGATGTGCTGCAGCGTAATGGGAGGAGTGTATGGGCAGTTATCCCGAACAAATCAGTCTGCCTGGAGTTTTTACGGAGCGTTGGCGGTGATGGTGTCGAAAGCGGCTGTCCCTGCAAACCTCTGCTGCTTGCAGGTCATGTTTTGGGAAATGTCCTATTGTTCACAGGACAGGAGCAAAGATGTGTTTGGGGACTCCTTTGGGTTTACAGTGGGTATAGAAAATGATAGTCGAGAGACGCTGGACCATTGGTGATCTTAGCCTAGGACCCATTTCCCGTGACAAACCTGACTTTCCATCTTGCCTGTGACTAGAGGGTACATAGGTGTGAAGCGTTAGTTGCTGAAAGGATGAGTAAAGTTATTTTTTAAGGGGGAGAAGACGAGATACAAATGAAATTGGTGGTGTTTGCTCGGATGGTTGTTTGGCAGAACAATTGTGAAAGCCGTACCCAACCTCAGGAAGAGACACAAAGCGCTTCTCTCTCCTCCGAACAGAGGCAAGCGGGAAGCGCTGCCCTCCCCATGCGCTGCTGGCTGTCCCCGGGAAAGGGCACGGTCCATCCCTTGGGATGGAAATGCCAAATGATCGTGTCTTGCCTTCTTCATGATCGATTCTTTGCGTCTTCATACTTTCTTTCCTTCTTTCCACTGACTTCTGCGCTGTAATGCAACATTTGCTTTGAACGGCTTCTTACGCATGTTGTAGGGATGTGGCTGGGCGTACGTCACTTACTGGTGTGCGTCTTGCAGTGATGTGGTTTTGCGAATTAGGACAAAAAGCCAAGTTTTGGCCAAATCAGCTGGCGGGGGGATCGGGGTCCTGGCTTCTGCTGCCTTGGCCAGGAGCAGGTTCTCGCTGATGGTTGCATCTCTGCAGCAAGAGGAGACACATGATCACTTCTTTGCCTCTTCATGATCATTTCTTTCCTTCTTTCCACTGGCTTCTGTGCTGTAATGCAATATTTCCTTTGAATGGCTTCCTAAGCACACTTGTAGGGATGCGGCTGGACATACATCATTTACTGGTGTTCATCGGCATACGAGCAGGGAAAGAAAAAGCTGTGTGGATGCGTTCGTCCATATTGCCCAGGTTTGGCGTTGCGGGGTGAGTCCTGGCTCCCTGTGTGGCTCCTGATGGGGATTCACCCGTGTGGAGCGGTTCCTCTGGTGGGCTGTCAGGGTCGGCTGGCACCCGCGTGGTGGCTTTTACCAGGTGTGGCAGGAGGTCTCGGCACTGCCGAACAAAAGTGAGGGGGGTAGGTTTACGGCCTGGAAGTCAGCAACCTGGAAACTCATCTGATGCATTACGTATAGGGGGGAGGAAGGCTGCGGAGAACCCGAACGGAGCAGGAGCAAAATGAAGCCTTTAGTTACTTTTAGGGAATCACGTATGTACGTTGCCTCTAAATCAATGTTTTTCATTATCTGAAACCAAAAGGGTTTTCTCTTTGTGGAAACATTGCTCTGTGCTATTCAATCAGTGTTAATTAAGTGGCTGAAATGCATTAAATGTTGCAGTAGGAATCTTCTTGGGAACACTAGCTGCTCGACTTTTACTATTCCTCTTACAACCATAAATAAGGATAAATGCCTAATTGCTACTGAAAGCGTCCTGCTGGACCTAATGAGCTGATTAAAACCAATCCTTCATTGTGGAATTATTTAATTTTATTTAACTTCCACCAGAGATTCCCCTTGCTTACCATTTCTGTGTCTGCTCTACAGCCCCCCTCTCTGCCTCGAAGAGTTCATGCCCGTGGTCGTTTTGCAGGAGTGGGACTACAGGGAAGGGATTTATTTCCATCGTTATTCCGGAAGGTCTCATTTCATTAAGCTGTTAAGAAGGAAATGAATTTCAGCCCTTCCCCGGTATTATCTGTGCACCCAGGGGAAGTCCCCAGGCTCTGCTCAGTGTGCCCAGCTTCCCTGGGGTAGGATGAAGGGCTGGGGCAGGACATCCTGCACGCTGCGGTTTGCAGTGATGTGGTTTTGGGAATTGTGACAGAGAGTCATGTTTTGGCCAAATGAGCCTGGGGTGGGGGGGGTGGGTTTGAGGTCCCAGCTTCTGCTGCCGTGGCCCAGAGTGGGTTCTCGCTGGTGGTTGCATCTCCGCAGCAAGAGGAGATATTTTCATATATCGTTTCCCCTCTAGTGCTGCGAAGCCATGGAGCTCTGAAGGGGGAGCCCGGAGCCTGGCTGGAGAGTAAGCGAGGGGATTACATGGCATGTGGTTCATGTTCCGCTAATGAGCGGAGCATGTCGGCAGCCTTGGCTGGCTGCTTTCTGCTGGCGGAGGGAGCCTACGATAGGCAACCCCCCCACTCCCCCGCCCCCCCTCTCCTGGCCATGCCAATCGAAGCCAACGGGAAACTTGTTGGTGCCGAGCAGATGGGAGCTCTGGCTCACCGGTGCGGGGGAAACAGGGATGCTCCGGGGCTGAGATGCGAGGATTTGCTAGCGCAGCTCTCCACCATCTGTGGAAAGGAGAGATTTCCCCCATCTCAAGGCAGGGAGGGGGCAACATGCATGTTAAATCGACATGTGCGTGGAGAGATGGAGATTCCAAGTTTCTTCTGCATGGCTGTGAAGGTTTGCAGCTCTGCCAGGCTGGTACGCAGCCCCCTGTGCTGGCTTGGCGATCCCAAGGAGTTGTGGAGAGAGGAGGCAGTGCCTGCAGAGAAACCCTTCTCTAGTGGTACCGTCCACCGCGCTCCTGATACTGGAGCAGGGCTCTGACGAGATGGAGAAGGACCTTAAAGAATTTTAAAAGCTGATTTCCCCCCCCCCCCCGCAGATTTTGAGTGGCTTACAGACAAAGTGCTTGGATACGTTTTCTGTCTTAATTATTGGTATGCGAGTGGTGTCTTTACATAAGGAGAAACTTGAGAGTGTGAAACTTGCAGCGGAGCAGGGCAATGACCCTGTAACAGCATATGGGCCAGGTACAGTTTCAGTGGCATCCCATTCACCACATGGCTCTTCGGATAATCAAGGCACATTTGCCTGGTGGGTGCCGTGACTGTCAGCACCCCTTGGAGAGGGTGTCATGGGGGGCTTGTCCCTGCTGGTGGGGGCACATGGGGCTCCCCGGGGCCAGGCTGGGCTCTGCCAGGACACACGAGCATCTGATACTCTTCGTACCTCCTTTTGACCCCACTGACCCTTGGGGCAGTTGCTTACCTGGCTGTGCTATCATTTGAAAATCCAGATTTTTTTTCAATAAACGTTTGACAATGCAGCAGAATCCACCTCTGCCTTTAAACAGAACAGAAAACCCAGGATACCAGGATATGGTCCTCTGCCTGTGTATTTTGTAATGCCGGATGCCTATGCACAGCAAGATGTTTCCTTCTGGAAACTTCTTTGTCTTTCAATCTGTCCTGACTGCTGCACAAGAATAAAAATTGTGGCTATTTTTTCTGTGGAAAGTACAAATCCTCTCCAAACCCCCCAGTTCCCATGCTGGTCGCCCAGCCCTCAGCTGGGGCAGGCACTGCTGCTGTTGAGTCCCAACATCTGTATTTTCAGACTGTCCCATCATGGGTGTCTCAGTCATCCCCAGGTGTCCATACCTGTTTTTGTCTTTCTTGCATTTAATTTTTTCCCTCCAGTGCCTGTTCAGAGAGAGGAGGGAGGCTCCGAATGGAGCAGAGTTAAGGTTGCACACCCATCCCTTCATTCCAGATGCGCCCCATGCTGTGTGGATATCTGGTTGGATTTTGCCAAGAGGAGCCGCCTCTAGTTTTAAAGGTCCTGTCCTGGGGTTACTCATGCTTTTGTCCGGAGAAAAATGTATTTACGAAAGTATGTGATGCATCTGGAGGGAGGTCTGGGCCAAGGTCTGGGCTGTATTTCTCAACCCAGACTAACAGTTTGTGAGAACTGATGTTGCAGTAGGTCATGGGGCACATGGAAAGCACCAACAAGTCTGAAAAACATTTCTGAACTCTGGGTAAATATTTGGGGAAAAGGCATCTGAGTCCATCTCACTGCTGTATCTTGCCTGTAGCTGGAGGAAAGTGGAGCAGGGACGTGGCTTTTGTTGGTGTCTGGATGCAGGCTCAACGCTGGATGAGAAATGCATTTAAGCAATTAAATTCCTATTTGAATGCATCATAGTCTTGCAACTATATTTGTGTGAGATTTTGGCCTGCTTTGTGTTTTTACTGAACAATATGGGCCCAGATTTCAGATGGGTTTTGGGTCCAGCCACCTCAGAGGCTTCCTGAGCATCCCTAGACTCAACCCTCCCGCCTCCACGGCTCTGGCCGTCCCAGGAGGTGGCTGCAGATATGAGGTTGAAGGGCTTGTTCTGCTCTTTGGGCAGGAGCCAGGTCTTTTCTGTGTTGTGCAAGGGGGCCGGAAGCAACGATTAAGAAATGCTAAGTCTGGGAAGAAGAGGTCTCATCTGCCCCTTTGCATGGGCCATTTCGGTTTGAGTCAGTCACAGAAGCAGATGAAGACATCAGACAGCTTCACAACTCTTGGCATCCCCCAGATAAGCACGTTTGTGCCCCTTCTGCAGCTCCAGCCCTCTGTGCTGGGGAGATGTCCCTGTCCCTGAGCGAGGAGCAGCCCTGACAATGTGGGCTGTGTTCTGCGTGGCCGGGGGCTCGCGGCACTGCCTGTCCCCAGGACCCACCTACACGCGCAGGCACGGCGGCAGATTGTTCCTGATGCGCGGCGAGTTGCACCCACATCTGCCCCGAGACAAAGGGGCCCTGGAGCAGCCCGGCGTTCGCTCCTCGAAAGGCGGGGATGCATTTTGTGTGTGCCGTGTCATGGGTTTTATTACTTGCTCTCGGTCGGTGCTGCTCTGCGGGGAGGTGCGGTCACCCGTGCCGTACGGGCCGTCCTCCCTGGCCGGTCCACTGGCACTGGAAGCGCCCGGATCATTCCCACGTAGCTGTGCCCACAGGCTCAGTCCAGAGCTGCCGTGTCCCTGCTGCTCCCTTTTGCAGCTCAGAAGTGATCTGCAAATTTATGTCTTCCTGTGTTGCAGGATGGAAGTATCCGACACAGTTATGATTTAGCAGCAATTTGGTTTATTTGTGACGGTGGGTAGGATATACTCCTTTGCATCAGTTAGATGCCTCCTGTGTATACTGTGTGTGCGTATATAAATATATATATATAGATATAAAAAACAGTGTTTGGGCTCAGCCCTTTCTGAATTCCCGTTTAATGCAAAATGCGTGTACGTACAGCTATCTCCCAAGCATATGTGCCAGGAATTTACTCCTTCATGTCACAGCTATTTCCTTCACACTAACTAGTACCCAGTCTAAAGAAAACAGCATATTCTTCGCTTTTCAGGCTCCACGCAGCATGTAGAGATGTGCGTTATTTAAATGCCTGCTGTCTTGCACCTTCCCTCCCATAGCACATCTGTGAATGACGAGGGGTTTAAAGCATTTTGTGATAGTGCTGTGAGCATAGTAAGGACACTGGAAATCCTAGCCTTGCTCAGCCTCCGGTTGCAGTATTGGCTGATTCAGTTCATAAGTCAGACTTGTGCTTAGTAACCGAAAGGCATAAAACCAGCTGGTCCATTACTCATTTTAAGCTGTAACTGGAGAAATGAACCGCTTTAAAAAATGAAGGCTACAGATCAAAATGATATCTTCCCTTAGACAGAAAGCTAAAGAAGTAATTTGAAAAGCTTTGTTCAGCATGACCTGATCACAGGACTGCAGAAGTCCTGGACATGACTTTAATTACTGGCCCAGTCCTACAATTATTCTGTCCTTCAACTATTTTTATTGCGACAGCTGGATTGGAAAATCCTTAGAACGAGCAAAAAAGATCAAAGCAACACTCCCCTCCAAGCCCCTTCACAACCTACAATCTGTCATCTGGTGTAACTGGGACATGCTGGGATGGCGAGTTCCTTTGGGCTTCAGCCCAAAGCCGGGACACGGAGACCCCGATGGCACGCGAGCAGGGCAGTGAGGAGGGCCGGATGGAGCAACTGTTAAGCACATCTTGTTTCCCCATAAGGGTAATGGGGAAAAGTGTCCTTAAAAGCTGTCTTGCGCTGGGTTCGAGCCTGTCTAGGGTTCAGGAGACCTTCCTGGGCCATGTGTCAGGGCTGTTTATTTTCCGTGACATCTGCTCCGCTCTGGCTCCCGGCAGCGTTCCCTGCGGTACCCAGAGCCCCCCGGCAGCCCCGCACTCGCCGGGTTTTGTCTGTTGTGCTGGGTCCCCCCTCCCTCCCACAGTCGCTTCGTACCGGGCTCGGGAACAGCTGAAGGGGTAACAGCATCCAAAGCCGCAGCCGGTTATTTGTATTTCCTGAAGACGGGCTCTCCTTGCTTGCCAAATGGCCTCTCTGCGCTGCTCTCCTGCCTGGTGACATCCCGCCTCAGCCAAAGGCTGTGCGAGGGCCGGGGCGGAGCGGCGCGGAGCAAGGCTGGGGATTTTCCACTGTTTGCTGCCCTGGCGTTATTTTTGTTCTTAGCCGAAAGAGCTGTCTGCACGTCTGATGCCCTTTTTATAACTCCATCACAGAGAGTTGTAACTCAGCCGTGATGCAACCTCTGGGCCACAGCAGCCTTTCTAAGGGGGCTTTTATTATACAGATGGGATAATTTATCCTCCTTTTCCCTCTTTTTTTAATCTGCATTTAGTCTACAGGTTTATTAACAACAAAATAAAAGGTATCCTTATGGAAATTGCCAATGATAACCTGACAGTGCCCAGGGGGTTTGGATGGGTGCCTTTGGGAGCCCAGTAGCGGCGTGCTGCACATCTGGCACCAGGGACCGTCTGGGGAGGGAAGCGGCTGGAGCCTGGATGGACACGGGGTCATTTATAGAGACCAGTTGGGAAAGGTCCCGCCATGCCCTGACTCCTGCTAGGGCTGTGCCGGCTTGGGGACAGGCTCTTTGGTACACGAGGGGGTCTCTGGAGCTGGTCCCCTCCTGTTGCTGGGCTACATGTGGAGGCAGAGCTCATCCTGGTGCCCCACCAGAGGGAGCAGACGTTTGCTAGGTATTTCTTGTGCATAAAATACAATTATTATTATTTTTTTAAACAGTAAATCATTCTTTTTATTTTCTCCTATGGGGACTGTTGGCTGCTTTTGTATTCGGTTGCTCTGAGTAACTTTCCATCAGTCCTAGGGGAGAGCATGGTCCTTCTCCTTCTATCCAAGAGGTCTCTCCAGGGTTTGAGCACAAATAACCCCTAAGGCTGATTTTCTGCCAGCAGAACAACGCAGGGGTTGGGAGGACAGTGGCTGCAGGCTTGTACCTGGGTCACCAGAGCCTGTAAATTATTTCTGGCACCGTTCACACCTCCATCCCTCCCCACCAAATAGTTTGGGATTGGAAACTCTCTCCACAGTTGCCAAAAGGAAGATGACAGAAATGGAGCTGTAGACAGCTCAGTAACCATCGGGTTTGTGTTCGTTTTGCAGCTGAGGATCCGTCTGCACGTGCCGCTGGTCTGCTCGCCCCGGGGGACGCAACTGAGGTCCTAACCCTGCCCAGGCGTCCAAAATGGTCATGCAAAGACACCACCTCACCTGCGCAGGAATAGCGTTGGCTCTCTACCTTCATCACCTCGTCAGCGCCATCGAAGTCCCTCTGGATTGTAAGTTATGGTTTACCCCTCTAAGCACTCCTGCTGAAACGGTTGAGGAGGTAAAGATGTCTGCAGCCCAGGCTGGTCCAGCCTAAGGTTTTCTTCTCTGTTGTTTGTTTGGGGCTATTTTGCTGCTTAAACCACGCGCCCTCCAGAAAGTCATCTAAGTCACTCTGATTCAGTTAATCTATCTCAAAAGCTGAGCAAAGGACTCAAAACCACGTATCAAAATGGGACAGAGCATCTGGACCAAGCTGGTGAAGAAACTGGGTCCTGGCAAGTCTTCAGCCTGTTGATTTCAGTGGAGCATCCCAGGACTCCTGGTGTTCCTACAGAGCACGGGCAGGCTTTGGGAAGCTCCTTTGGGGGGTGCTCAGGCAGACGCTGCCACGATCTGACACCCAGGTCCCCGAGGGTAGTGGGGACCCGGGCAGGTCCTGCAGAGCAATGTGACTTTTCTCTTTCTCTCTGTTGGGACTTTTCAGCTAATTACGAGATGGGAGTTATGTTTTATTCAGAAGAGCTGGGGGATATGGAGCGAGGAGGGAGGGGGGCATGGGCTGATGTTTCTGCTGAATGGGCATCTTCAGGCCAGCGCATGGGAAATGCCTGACTCGTTCGAATGCGCTTGAGACGGGGGTTTGTACTGAGCGCTGCTCAGCCACTGTTCTGGAAACCAGTTTCATAATTTCTGTGTTTCCCAGCTTCCTCCTGTAGTGGCTGTTAATAATAATCAGCCTGTCGCTGCAGGGAATCTCTTCCGACAGTGCAATGCACAGAAATCCTCCAGCGAGCAGCGCATTAGCCGAAAAAGCACAGCTTTTTGCTGGGGTCTAAATTCAGGCTGAAGTGCCAGGGCTGCTCTTGATAGAAGAAATTTCTGCCCTGTGGGTTTTTGCTCTGTGGAGTCCTGGGTGTGCTGGCCGTAGCCGTGGTACCTCAGCTGATCCCTGACTCTGGGCAGTAAAATGGGACGGAAAAATTTGAGGCAGTGGCTTTTGGCTGAAATTTGGGAACAACTGAAGAGAAAGGGTGAGAAAGCTCTGATTTGCAGAGGGGAATAAATACTTATATTACTTGAAAAGGGGAGGGTCCCAGACTCGAGTCTGAGCTCCTGCTCTGCTCCGTTCCAGACAATTGCGGATGACAATATGTGTTCCCCCGGAGTCAGCGCTGTAACACACACAGGGTGCTCTTGTTCCCTGCAATGGGAATTTTAGTTGATGCACACAGCTCAGCGGTTCCTTTAGGCCTGGCTTTGTTAGCGTCTCTAATATTGCAGAAATGCAGGCAGCCGGCATGGAAGTAGGGGCCAGCGCAGCTGGGGGAAACTGAATGGGTCTGCAAACAGCCGCCTTCTGCTATTTCTTGTGCTTTGCATCAGGAAAGGTGTAATTTTGCTACTTAAATGTAACACGACCTTAGAAAAGTAAGAGAAATGCTGACAGCTGGTGGAGAAATGCTCAAGACAGCCTGCAGCAGCTGAGCGTTTCTCAGCAGCTCGCCGTTTCTCTGCCCACCTCCTCCTCCTCCTCCCTGCCGCACAGCGCTGAGCCGCAGGAGAGCATCATCCCCTCCAGTGCTGGTGGGAAACTGGGATCCTAACTAAGAGCATCCTTTTGCCATCCTTTCCTGAACGGGTCCCTTGCACGACAGATATTTGTAAATAACGTGTGTGGGGGCCGTTGCACACAGCAGTGCCAAGAGCAGGTGGGTGAGGAGCATCTCCCAGCCCCGGGTGAGCGTCAGGGATCCTGCCTGTCCCCATCCCGCCGATCCTTCCCAGCCTCCCTCCATGGAGACGTGGGGCATCAGCTTCGTTGTAGTTCCATCCTGACCTTCAGAGCCATCAGGGGTTTGTTTTCAGCTCCTGTTTAAGCCACCTGGTGATCAGGGCTCCTCACCCCCTGCCCGTCTGCGAGGCTGAGTGGATGAAAGCATCGCCTGCGCTCGCACGGCTGCAGGTCTGACCGGGTGGGGTGTAAACAGCCCCAGCTGCTCCGGCGTTGTGCGGGGGCTGATAAACCTGCAATTCACAGGCTCTGCCAGTGCACGAGCTCTGTCCCCCACATACCACCGGCTGTGAAAGTCCTCCCTGCTCCATGGAGATCAGCTCCTTCATCCAGTGCTGGGATGTGGGCTCAGCCCGGGATGGGGGGGTGGAGGTGCCGTCCTTGCTGACATCCCTCGGGAGTGGGAGATCTCCTCAGGGAGGCATTTTGCTCCCTGGATCTTATGTTTTAAGGGCCGAAGCAGCTCAGGAGAGGGCAGATGTATGGGCAAAGGCCCAGGGTCCCCTCACGGCAGAGGGAACAGCCCTCGTTCGCCCTGTCTCAGGGGGAGCTGCAATATTTGATCTTTCTTTTAAGCCTGCCTAGGTGCTTTCTCCCTGCCCCAACCCTTACAAGTTTTCTTTTTTGGATAAAATCCTACCTGCCCCTGTCCTGGGCATATCTATATCTATATCTATATCTATATCTATATCTATATCTATATCTATATCTATATCTATATCTATATCTATATCTATATCTATATCTATATCTATATCTATATCTATATCTATATCTATATCTATATCTAATCATCTATCTACCCCTATATTACAGGCACCTTCTCTGATTTCTAGCATCACCTAAAAAGGGTTTATCAGGCACGTATTGGCCTCTGACTCAGGGAGATGAAACTGGGAGGGCTCAGGGTAAGCCTGGCCATGGGGAAGGAGGGAACGTTGGTAACTCCTATGCGTGACCCACTGGACCGTGGGGCCACCAGCGCCTGCAGGGAAGTGGTGCGAGCACACCGAAGCCTGTCCAGGCACCCCGTGCTCTCTTTTGGCCTAAACCCCCTGCTGCAGAGGCAGCTGGCAGCTAACAGGACCGTTCAGCAGCAGCTCCTCCCACGTGGGCAGTAAGTAGGTAGATTAGAACATGCTTGAATTGTAAAATGATTTGTGTGTACTATTTGCAAACCCTACAATAACTGTACGTGTTTACGTTTGTGTACATGATGTATATAGGTTTGTTCTTCAATTAACCTTCTTTCTTTTTTTCATTATGCTTGCACTTTGGAAATAACAGCAAATATTCAGAGTGAATGTAAGTGTTCCCCTCGCTCTCTGTGTGTCTGCGTCCGTCTCCTCTGCATGGCCGAAACAGGGCACGAGGGCTCTGTACTGAGCAGGGGGTGACACCGGGCAGGTGGTGGCTGTTGCTTGGCACACGGTGTATGTGGCAGCGTTGCCCGCTCCTGCGGCAGGGCTGGCCGGAGTCAGGATGAGCCACATGGCCGGGAGAGGCACGGGAGGTGCTGGAGCAGCGTGGAAGGAGTGCTTGGGCTCTGCTGCTTTCCCTGGAGCAGGTCTAGCAACCAGACAGTGTCTTTTGCGATGCAAATATTGTTTCTGCGGAGGCTTGTTATCGCTAACGCTGCATCTCAGGAGAGAGCGGGCTCCTCTGCCTTGCACGAGCGCATGTGCCAAGCTCGGCTCCACGGGCTGACACGGTTGCAGCATTGCTAGCTCTGCCCTTCTGAACACCAGTGCTGCCCTCCTTTGGGGTAAACCTGGGAGGTTTTGAGCCTTTTTCTTGCACAGGGAGTACCTGTAAACGTCTTCCAGTGGTTCTCTGGCTCCCTGTCCCAGCTGCAGCCCCTCTCTTTGAGGGACACAGCCAGGATGCCTTTCGGTCCGATTCAAATGACCAGAGGTAGCAGGAAGATGTAACTGTGAAATTTCTTAATGAGTGAGAAACAGGAGCTTCCCGGGACTGAAAGGCAGTCGGAACAGTGCCAGCGGTCCGAGGGGTGATGAGCAGCACACACCCCTACAAGTGCTCATGGCAATTTCCTCAGGTGTTGAAGGGCTTTAAAGCGCAAACTGCACGTCCCGCCTGGGGAGGAATCTGAAATCCCGTCAGGATCTGCTGCAGGATGGCAGAGAGGGGGATTCACCCTCTTTGCATGACCCTCCTCACGGCTTTTCATTTGCTTTGCAGTGCCTCAGCCCCCCACAATCACCAAGCAGTCCGTGAAGGACTACATCGTTGACCCAAGGGATAATATCTTCATTGAATGTGAAGCCAAAGGGAACCCCGTTCCCACGTAAGTGCATCTACAGCCCCTGTTGCACTGAAGCTCTGCTGTTCATTAGAGCTGGCTCTGGAGGAGCTCCCCTCCGGTCAGGCTGTGCCATTTACCCCACCAGCTAATCCAGCTGTTGGCTCGCACAGCGCAGGTGAGGATCTCACCAGGCAAACATGGTCCATGGTTACAAAACCAGCCTCTTCCCCACGCTTGCAGTTTTTCCTGGACGCGGAACGGGAAGTTCTTCAACGTGGCGAAGGACCCCAAGGTGTCCATGCGGCGGCGGTCAGGGACGCTGGTCATCGACTTCCACAGCGGGGGACGGCCGGAGGACTATGAGGGCGAGTACCAGTGCTTCGCCCGGAATGACTACGGCACTGCTCTCTCCAGCAAAATCCACCTCCAGGTTTCTAGTGAGTAAAAGCGGTGGCGCCGAGCGAGCAGCCAACAGCCCCGAGGAGAGCAGGGACTATTTGCATCGTATGAGATTTTGTAGGAGAGGCGTGGAGAATATCCATTGCTCAAACATCTCAGCCTGCTTTGTCTGTTACCTGTGTCAGGCCGTATCCGGTCACAGGACTGAGATGAAGGCACGAGGGTTATGGGAAATAAGTCGATATAGACTTAAGGGAATCTTGCACACGTAGAAAAGAAGTTTGCATTGAGGCCACTCCATTGAAACCAGGTCAGGTCCAGTGGGAAGAGGTCTGTGAAGTGACTACCCTCC
Organism: Burhinus oedicnemus; assembly: GCA_008921705.1. Classification (NCBI taxonomy): domain Eukaryota; kingdom Metazoa; phylum Chordata; class Aves; order Charadriiformes; family Burhinidae; genus Burhinus; species Burhinus oedicnemus. The sequence continues at coordinate 818,767 of VFFE01007207.1, forward strand.
CCTCCTCACGAGGTGTCTTTACTTCTTGTGGCAGAGTCTCCCCTGTGGCCCAAGGAGAAGGTGGATGTGATAGAGGTGGATGAAGGCGCTCCACTCAGTCTGCAGTGCAACCCGCCGCCTGGCCTGCCTTCTCCCGTCATCTTCTGGATGAGCAGCTGTGAGTCAGGGGAAACCCCTTCCCACCTTGAACCCTGTGGGCAGCCTTTCCGTCACCTGCAGTGTTTATTTAAAATAACTCTGTTTAGGGTTGGTACTGCTAGTTCAGAGCTTGGAGACACCCAGATGTGGCCTGGGTCAGGGGTTTCTCCTTTGTGCCGCCGCCTGCAGGAGGATGTGACTTGCTTTAAATGCCTGTTCTCCCCTGCAGCCATGGAGCCCATCCACCAGGACAAGCGCGTCTCCCAGGGCCAGAATGGTGACCTCTACTTCTCCAACGTCATGCTGCAGGATGCCCAGACTGACTACAGCTGCAACGCACGCTTCCACTTCACCCACACCATTCAGCAGAAAAACCCCTACACCCTCAAAGTGAAAACCAGTAAGTGTCACGGTGATCGCTCAGGATGGGTCTTCCCTGGCCTCTCTCGGGCAGGGTTTTCCATCCAGACACCTTGTTTCTGTCCTTGACAGCACTGAGACCTACCAGGGAGAAGAGTGGCTTCCTTCATTTTGTTTAGGATAGTACAGGAACCTGTTTGGATGAGGAATGGTGGTCCTCGGATGGCTAACCTGGCAGGGACGGGTGGCTGCTTTCCCCCCAGCATCTCAGAGCTTTGCAGCTGCATGGGTTGAGGGCTGCAGAGGTAGCTTGGTGCAGGTGTCACTAAGTCCGTGTGTCTGGGATAAACTGGAAAGCATTTCAACACTGATGGGGCATTCCCCCCATCTTTAGGGAAACGTATAATACCAGTTGATCTTTCCCTAGTTTGAAAAGCTGGAAATAGCCTTGGTTTGCTCCAGGCTTAGGTTTACGTGCTGGTGCTGCCCAGGGGAATTGAGTGTGTGTCAATATCCACAGCTCAGGGTTTACCTACAGACCAGGAGCTGCTGTTCAGCTCCTTGGCTCTGGGCGGTGCTGACAGGAGAGCTTTTGAGCCTTTGGGGTCTGAGCATGTACACGTGAGACATGCTCAGCATGGCCAGCGCTCTCAGTGTCACCTGGGTGAAGAGCATCATCTCAGGGGACAGGAGGAGCACATGGGTGGCTCTCTCCAGGCATGTGAAGAGCCTTTCCGTGGGCAGGTCCAGCCACCAGCAATCTCTTCTCCAGAAAGGAGACTGCTTGAAGGAAGGGGAGTTCCTGATGGTACCACATTTCATGCCAGCTGGCTGGTGGGCATGCTGGCAGAGGGGAACTGAGCCGAGTGTGGCAGGACACGAAGCCCTTGGGTCGATGCAGGTCCTGCAGAGCACGGGCTCTCTTCTGGGGTGTGTGTGCACAGAGGACCAGCACAATCAACATTGATGAGCCCCAGTCATCAGGCAGGAGCCATCTCCCATTCCCAGTAAGGTCTGACTGGGAGGAAGGGCTAGTATGTGCTGGCAGATGGGAGGTTGTGTTTTGGGGAGCAGGCTTTTGCGCGAAGCAGGCACGAGGCCCTCCCGAATCCCAACGTTAGGAGCTTAATTTGATCTCGCAGCAGCTTTAATTAGAAGTAACGCTATTAAAACGACCTGAAAGCAATGTGAGAAGCAGACGGGGCCTGGAGTGTTTCGCACTTTGATTGTAACAGCTTCTCCTCTGCGCAAAGCAGGAGTGGGGAATCAGCAGTATCAATACTATAAACAGGCTCTTTGCCACCGGTGAGGAATGTGTGTAGGTGCTTCCTTCTGAATATTATTTGTCTGTTTACAGAGCTGGCCAAACAATGCCAGCATTTACCTGTAAGGGAAGGACTGAGTCCTAAATTAGTGTGAGCTGGAGAAATTCTGGCAAACAAAGATCTGTGGTTGGCTGAGCCTCCAAAGGCTCCAGCCTGACACAGTTGTCAGGCTCTAGAAAACACATGGAAGAAATCCTGGAAGATTTCTGTGCAGACAGATACAAGCTCCCCCTCCTGCTACACTCAGATGTCACCAGAGCGTTTTGCTCCCAGGCTGTGTAGAACTGGCTTCCAGTTATACTGGACCCTCCCTTTAAGTTTTCCTTTGGAAACGCCTGCTGTATTATCAGATGCAAATGCCACCCCGTGAGCTCCCAAAAGGCCCTGATGATTTAAAGAACTGAGGCTCTAATTTCTCCTCTGTTACTGTGCAAAAAATTCTTTATACATACGGTGTTCTAAGGAGATGAGCTTGTATTTGTCTCAAGCTGTTCAATCATCTCAGCCTTAAGCCATGAGCACCGGCTGTCTTTAAAAAAAAAAAGTTCACCAGCTGCTGAAAAATCATTGCATGGGATTGCCATGCCCTCGGATGCAAGAAGAGACAAATGCAAAGGCCTGGAGGAGCGATACAGCCCGGCCTTTCCCTGCAGAGCGTTTCTCTGGTGTACCCAGGTTCAGGTAGCTCTTGGGCATCACTGTTGGAGGGGTCCAGAGGAGGCCACAAAGATGCTCCAAGGGCTCGAGCCCCTTTGCTGTGAGGACAGGCTGGGAGAGTTGGGGTTGTTCAGCCTGGAGAAGACAAGGCTCCGGGGAGACCTTAGAGCCCCTTCCAGTGCCTAAAGGGGCTCCAGGAAAGCTGGGGAGGTACTCTGGATCAGGGAGTGGAGCCATAGGATGAGGGGCAATGGTTTTAAACTGAAAGAGGGGAGATTTAAATGAGATATCAGGGAGAAATTCTTGACACTGAGGGTGGTGAGACACTGGCCCAGGTTGCCCAGAGATGCTGTGGCTGCCCCATCCCTGGAGGTGTTCAAGGCCAGGTTGGATGGGTCTTGGAGCAACCTGGTCTAGTGGGAGGTGTCCCTGCCCATGGCAGGGGGTTGGAACTAGATGGTCTTTAAGGTCCCTTCCAACCAAACCATTCTGTGATCTCCTGGGCTCTCTTAACCGCGTGGCACAGAAACCTGGTGTGTGGCTGATAACTTAAGGCTCAGGGCAACAAATATATGGTAGCCAACATAGCCTCTTGCATCTGCTGTTGGGCAGATGATATGGTAACATGGCTGTGCCACATTCTGGTGGAAATCAGGGCATTCTCGCACACTAAAACAGCGTTTGGGGTAACGGTGGGAGCTGAGGAGGGCAGATCCTCCTGCAGCCGTGGGCCAGGACGGCGCATCCCCCAGTTCCTCGCAGAGCACAGGGGGCAGTTAGGTTTCTTCTTCAAGGACAGGTGATGGCTGGGGGTGGTTGTCAATAAACGAGAGCAGCGTGTCACTGAAGAGCTGGTATTTTGCACGTAACACAATCTACTTCAATTGCCTTGTAATTAAAAGGGATTTTACAGCAGATTATGCTTTTAGAGCCTAATTATTATTTTTTTTTTTTTTGTTCATCTGTGCCATGCCTTTCTGCATCGTTACGCTGCTGCCTAGCTATGTCCAACCTATGCTTCATACTGGAAAAAGTAGCTGGAATATGTTTCCCTCATAGTTAAGAACCTGAGAGAAAAAGCATTTTTCTTCTCCAAATTGAACTGATTTTTTTTTTTTTTTCAAAGATACAACTGTCGTTACACTGAGAAGAAAAAACACTTCAAGGAAATGTTTATGATACAATTTTCGCACATTTATTTGTCCTCCCATCTCATAGGAGGAAAACAGCCCTCTTTTCCTCTCCTTTATTGCTGTGTTATGTTGTTTGTGCTGGAGGGCAGCTGTGCTCAGAGTGCTTTTGTGTCCCTGCTGTTGCCTGTCCGCGTTGCTCTTGTGTTTCGGGAAGTTATTTTGTTTTCTGTCCCCCGTCCCCCCGCCCCGCCTGTCCCCCTGCCCGCTTTGTGGCCCTCGATATGCTCACGGTCTTTTGTTTATTGCAGAGAAACCCCATAACGAAACGTCTTTACGAAATCACACTGACATGTACAGTGGTGAGTCAACGCTGGCTTCTGGAGACCTTCATGATTTAACCCCTTTCTGCCTAACCTGACTTAATCTCCCGCGCTAACCGGGCAGCGAGCGGCCGCGGTCGCAGCATCGTCTGCCCTTCGTCTGTGCCCACGCACCCCTGTGTCTGCCCCTGTCCCCGTTTGTGGGTTATCGCCTCAACTTTGCAAAAACGGGCAGGACGAGATGAGCCAAACAGTGACAAAATCCCCTCAAAACTTTTCGCCATTTAAAATTACTGAGTTTTAAGCTAATGAACTGGATCTGCAGAGCCCAGCTTGAGAGGTGTTTGGATTAATAGGATCTGGCCCACGTGAAAAGGTCTGCGTGGCTGAGCGAGCCCAGCTTGCTGCCTCGCCGAAGAGGTGGCTTGTCCTCAGCAAAGGCTCATGATTTAAAGATAAGGCCCACCATGCCTCTTCTCTGTCTTCAGAAAAAGCATCTATTGTATTTGTGGCTAAACACAGGCAGTGACTAGGAGGAGTGGAAAAAAAAGAAAAAAGAGGAGTATTTGGTTTTCTCAAAAGCTGGGTGCTTTCTTTGTGGTGAGGTTGTACATGTGTTGGATGCTTTTGCGAGGCTCTTGCCCTTTGTCTGGGCAGGGAGATTACCTCCGCAGCCTGCGTTTGCTGGGAGAAGCCCGTCCCAAACTCATAAATTATGCTTTAGACACAAAACCACGCAGCTCCCCGGGGCGCTGCCCTGAGAATGGATTGGAAGTGTCACGGACGTGACGGGAGAATGCGGGCAGAGTTGGGCAGCGGCAGGGGTTTGGAGGGGAGCGGGGAGATGGGGCTGTCTGCGGGCGATGCTGAAAGCGCAGGCACTACCAGGAATGCGAACACCGTGCCAAAGACCACCACGGAGTCCGATTGCCCCAAGGCCAGGCGCTGTCACGGGCAGGATTTGCTTTCTGCCCCTCTTGCTGCTTACGGGGACCAGGGTTGTGTGACAGCGGGATGGGGACAACCCCAGCCATGTCCCATGCTGGTCCCCAGCCATGCCCTACAGTGAAATCCTGCTCAGCCATTGTCTCATCCTCATCCACCCAGAGCCACAGGTTTGTTTGTGCCCCACACGATCCAGGGCACATTTTCTTCTCCCACGGGGACTTTTGGGGACAAGGAGGGCTTTTGCCAGCTAAGAGCACAGAGAGTTGCAGTGTGGGAAGAGGAGGATGAGCCAGGCGAGGGCAGTGGGTTCGGTGTCCCTGGCGAGAGCCCTCCCATCACTTCCCCGCCGAGGGAACCGGAGTGTTGGCATCTCGCCGGCAGCCAGGAGCTGGGAGGTTTCAGAGGATGCTGGAGAGCTGGGGAAGGCTCAGCAGAAGTACCAGCCTTGGAGGAAGGGCTGGTGGCAGCAAATGGACTGGGCATAGCCTGAAAATACTTGCAGAAATGGCTGTGAAAGGGGATTGCCAGCAAAATTAGCTTCAATGGGATCTGCATAAACTGCATCACCGAGAGCCGAGTGGGAGGAGGTGCGCCTTCACCGGCACGCAGGGCCAGGGACCAAAGAGAAATGCAGTGGCGAGCTCTTCTGTAAAGGTATCTTGCACCTCAGCAGCGTAAACGATGTTTGCGTTTCAAAGGGAATGCCTTCACGCTGGCTGGGCATCATTCCTGTGTTTGCAGCCCTCGCTGGTTCAGGAGGGAAAAGTCACCGTGGTGGTTGTGGGCTTCTTGATGTCCCGCTGCATGTCTTTGTTCAGGGAATAAGGGATGCTTAATAGTACCTTGGTTAGGAAAATGAGATCTTATCTGCACAGATTTCTATGCATAGGTGCATAGGATAAACTGCCTGCTATTTGCACTATATGGATCATTTGCACTTAATGTCTCCTGGAACATTCTATGGGTCCAGTGGATTCAAATCACCCACCCTGTGCAAATCTGAGCTCCAACTCAGCAATTTCTTAATAGTTAAAGAACTGATGAAAAAAGTCTTACCCTTAGCCCTTTTTTCTTCACGCGACCCCCGTGTTTCTCCCTGGAATGACCTGTCTGGCTGTAAGCGCCACTGGAACCAGCTGCAGCAAAGCAAGGAGCATTAAGGGTGGGGAGTGGGGAAGAGGGACATCAGTCTCCCACGTATTTTAGGTATTTGGGAGACCTGGGGCTCTCGGCCCTCTACCTTGGGGTGCTGGTCCCCAGGGTCCGGGCTCAGCTCCGGAGCCAGCTGGCAAAAGGCTCTGCGGAGCTTGCAGGGAAGGTGGATGGGACAGGCTGCGCGGGGATGGGCTGGGGGCACGTGGCAAAGCGGCGGGAGGCTGCGAGTCCCCTCCCCTGCCCATCTGCGATGGATGTGCCCCAGCTCAGCTTGGGGACGTGGGACCTGCTGGCGTGGACGTGGGGCAGGAGCGGTTTGTGGGACGCTTATCCCAAACTGCACCCATGGGCCAGCCTAATCGTGGGAGATGTGACCGAGCCCTTCTCCCCACGGCTCGTAGCGGGTGCAGCAATTTTCCTGCTGCAAAGCTTAATTGCCCAGGCAAATTAAGAAGGAAAAATTATCTAAATGGATTAATCGAATATTTTATTAGCGGAAGTTTCTCACCTTTTTTAAAAATGGAAATGAAAGTCTGTTTTTTTTCTTTTTTCTTTTTTTCCTTTTGGCAAACCTGCAGGATGTTTTAAAGCTGGCTAGCTGTGCAGGAGGCGAACAGATGGGATGTGTCTGGATATGCATATTCCTATTATCGCCTTTCCATAGAAATGCAAGTTGATGTACAATTTTCAAATGCCGTCAGGTCGGGACTGTGGGGAGGGGGCACTTGGCTGCTCTGGGGTGAGAAGTGGCTGTTTCTGAGATACCCCGTTTGCAGCTGAACGGGTCCGATTTCATAGAGGCAAGGACAACAGCAGCAGCGATATATTGGAAGCAGAGTCTATTTTTGAGCAGAAATAAATACCCACGGGATTTATTTTTCCAGTTCTGTTCCATCCAAACAGATGAGTGAGACGTTGCTATTTGTCTGACAGCTTCCAGCTGTAGCTGCCACAAGTTCAGAGCTGGAGCGGTACCTCCGCCTGAGAGAATTTCTGGCCGCTCCCTATTATAAATGGCAAAATATTTATTAGTAGTGCTGTACTAGGGCAAAAAGCTTATCAGCTATGCAGTGTTGTTGTTAGGTTTATTAAACAAGTGGATAGGATACTAATTTATCTCCCTTATTTTTAATTTTCATCATTAATATATGGCTCATAAAATTTGGCTTGCGCTGCTGCTTATCTCTTCTAGTTATGCTCCAGGCTCCTGAGCAAATGGGTTCATTGTGGGAGTGAAGCGTACAGCCTGTTCAAGCAGATTGTTGGCTAATAAAAGCCAATATTGGCTTATAAAATAATATCCCACTCTCCTAATCACATGAGAAGAGAGAAGGTCACAAGTCTGGCCGGAGGTATAGGAGCTGTTGATAAATAACGACTTTAAATCCAGCCACTGGCTCTGTCATCCCCCCGCAGCGCCCCAGCACGGGCCGGTTGTTTTAACCGAGAAAAAGCTCCTCTCCAGAAGCAGGCAAGGAAACAGCAGCGTGTGCCTGCCCAGAGACCCGGCCCGGCAGGACAGGGTCAGGATTTGCCCGCCGTTGTAATCATTAACCAAATAATTGACTAACCAGCTGAGGAGCACGTGCGGACCGGTAACCTGTGGGAGCGGTGGGATGTGTGTGTGTGGCCGCGCTCCGGCAGATGTGGAGCCTTTTCAAAGGCACGGTTTAACTCCTGGGGTTGGGGTTTTTTTCCCCTTGTGAGCCTCATCCCAGGCTTTCCCTAAGGCAGGCTGACGGGAACTCCATGAAGAGCCCCTGCCCTCTCTTCCTTCCTTCTTCCCACCCCTTTCCCCTACCAGAGCTCAGGTGGAGGCTTCCCCAATAGACGTGGGCATCCCCCAAAAGCCCCATGGCGCTGGGCACATCTGGCTGCCTCCTGCTTGCTGAGCAAACGAAACTTTCGGGGCAGCAGGAGAGGGCTTGGTCTGCACCCCAAGATCCCGCTCCTGCAGCGGGGTGGGCTCTCCCCACAGATCGCTTCAGTATTCGTAGTGACCCTGTGCCAACCCTGGCCATTCTGTCCCCTTTCCTAATCTCATAACCTCCATCTCTGCTACTGCTGCTTTCAAGCCCATCTCATCCTGTTTTGTCCTCACTGATCTAGATCTAGTTTAATAATTCCACTTATTAATGGAATGTATTCCATTAATAATTATTCCCCGCCCCCTACAAAGAGACCTTCGCTGTGTGTATCTGTAGAGAGTTGTCTTGTGTCTTCCTCTGGTTCTCTCCTGTTAAACTTTCCTGTCCAGTCCTGAAATTTGTCATTTTGGTCACCAAGTTGTTCCTTTCCAAAGGGCACTGTCCTTCCAGGCCCCGCAGCTCCCAGTAAGGGTGGGAAACCTCCTTGGTGCTGCTAGAGCCCCAAACAGCGCCAGGATCCTCTGTATTTCGGGGATCTCTGAGGCAAAGCTGCTCAGTTGTCCGTGTAAACCCTTCCTGTGTCCATTTGTTCCTTTTGTCTTTCATTACATGTTCCGTCCATCAGTATTTCCAAGTCTCATCTGATTTCAGCCCACTTCTTTGTGCTAGAGGCAGGGGTGGGCAGGAAAGGTGCTGCTCTGGCGGGAGCTGATGGTGTGGGGCTTTTCCCCCATGGCTCAGCTCCCTCTGCCCATTCTCTGCTGCTTCTTTACCTCCTTGCCTCCCAAGCATCCCCTCTCTACCCTTTTCTCTTTTTACTTTAAAAATTACCTTGAGCCCTTCTCTACTTTCCAGGTACGTTTCTGGGCGCGTTCAGTATCCCAGGCTTGGCTGGGAACTTGCCAGCTTCCTCCCGAAAACACCGTGTATTTCTGGCCCTGTACGTGCCCTCCCCATCGCTGCAGCGAAGGAGAGTTTAAAAGCGCTGTGTCTTGTTTGTTTGTTTTTTCTCTCCTGCTGATTTCAGCCCGAGGGATTACGGAAACAACTCCCAGCTTCATGTATCCCTACGGGACCTCAAGCAATCAGATGGTGCTCAGAGGGGTGGACCTCTTGCTGGAGTGCATTGCTTCAGGAGTGTACGTACCACTTCCCGGCTGGTGGAGATGGGGAGAGGGTGGTCTCCAGGTGTCCCTGGTGGGATGGCCTGTGACCAAGATGCTGAATCCCCAGTGGAAATATCTCTGGCTAGGAAAAGGGATCGTTCCCTTCCTTTTAACTGCTGTTAACAATAATCCTGTAACCTACTTGAAGCATAAGAGCGTGGAGCAAACAGGAGAGCTGAGTTTTGCAGCACTGTTCAGAGAAGCAGGTGTCCTCGGATACTTGCTGTCCAAGGATAATTCCCCACTGGTTTGTCCTGATAGCTATTTGCAAATCTCCTGAGTGCTCCTCACCACACTATAAACTGTGGGAGAGGACACTGGTGGTCCATGTGCCTGCAGAAGCACCCTGGGCTTCCAGCCATACTTGCTTCTTGTCCAGACTGACCTAAAACCAGCGTGAGATGTGAGCCCAGCTGGTGTAACTCAGACTTCGGCAGCGCTCCTGGGGCGTGCTGCCGGGCGCTGCCTGCACACGCTGCCAGACCAGCGCTCTGCATCCCCAGGCACGAGGCGTGAGACGGACCCTGCTCCTCATCAGCTGGTGATGCTCGGGGTCCTGGTTTAGGGGCTGCGGTAGGAAGGCGGGTGGCCCAGCGGTTGGATCAGTCCTTCTCCCTGGGTGCGAGTGGTTCCGAGTGTGGAATCCCACGCTGTTTTCTTAGGAGTACCTTTCTTGTCTTGCAAAAGCATTTATCTCCTCCCATCTCCTTAGACCAGCACCAGACATCATGTGGTACAAGAAAGGAGGAGAGCTCCCAGCAGGCAAAACCAAGCTGGAAAACTTTAACAAGGCTCTTCGTATCTCCAATGTCTCTGAGGAAGACTCCGGGGAGTATTTCTGCTTGGCGTCGAACAAGATGGGCAGCATCCGCCACACGATCTCGGTGAGAGTGAAGGGTACGTCACCTTTACCTTGCCATCTTTATTACCTTCGCAACCAGAAGCTGAGGGGACGTGCACGGGAGGGGATGCTCTGATTTGTTTTGGTGACTGAAAGGGGGAGAGGGGGCTTTCTGCGGGGGCTGTCTCTGTGCTGTATCCAGCCATACTTGCTTCTTGTCCAGACTGACCTAAAAGCCATGTGAGATGTGAGCTCAGCTGCTGTAACCCAGCAGAGCTTCATTGATATAAATGGTTGTGGTTTTGTGTGGCCAAAGCCGGGGGGAAGAGGACTCTCCACTCTCACTGCACCCAAGAAAACCCCCTCGAAAGGATGGTGTTTTCGTTGTCTGGGAGCAGCGGAGAGGGGATTTTGGATGAGGTAGTACTGCTGTGTTATTTATAACTGGTGCATTGGTGTATTTTAAAGCTGCTCCATACTGGTTGGATGAACCCCAAAACCTCATTCTGGCCCCTGGCGAGGACGGCAGGCTGGTGTGTCGAGCCAATGGAAACCCCAAGCCTGCGATCCAGTGGCTGGTGAACGGCGAGCCTATAGAAGGTGAGCAAGGAAGAATCTGTTCCTCCTTTACAAAAAAACCTAGCTGAGGAGCTTGTGGCTGGCCATGAGAGCCAGAGCTGCTGTCGGGGTGCCAGGCACCGCGCTGAGCAGTGTGCGTGGGCTCTGGCATCGCAGCACATAAACCACCTGCTTGTCTGAGACAAGGCCAGTGGAGCCATGTCTTTGTAGGCTGGGGAGGTCACGTACCATCGCCTGGTTTTATCTGGGCTGAAATGGAAAGATGCGTAATGATATTGAGTCTTGTGAATTTTAATTCAAAATTTAATTTAAAGCTTCTCCCCCCAACCCGAGCCGAGAGGTGGCTGGAGACACCATTGTATTTCGAGATACCCAGATCGGCAGCAGTGCTGTGTACCAATGCAATGCGTCCAACGAGCATGGCTACCTTCTCGCCAATGCCTTTGTCAGCGTCCTGGGTAAGTACGTATGGAAGATGATCACCCTATACTCAAGTTTCCCCTGAAGAACGTCTCTATTTGTTGTTAGCTACTCTGAGACTAATGTACCTTTGTACATGACCTCTGCAGCTGGGCTTTGGAGCAGAAGTCCATTGCCATGGCCCTACAAAGCCAGACAAGGCTGAGCAAGTCCTGTTGGTGCTAAGATGTAAGCTGGTTCATGTAGCAAGGCTAGGAAGGGAAGGAGAGACGAGATGGAATGGAGAAGCTTTACTGAGTCTTGAAAGTGCCAACGAGGAAGAGTGAACAAAAGAGAAGGGAGGGTGGACGATGAGACTGGAAAGGGAGCAGTGGTCTGGAAACTGTTTTTTTTCTTTCTCAATGGCTGTGCTGTTTGCTCTTTGCAGATGTGCCTCCACGGATACTGGCCCCCCGCAATCAGCTCATCAAGGTGATTCAAAACAACAGGACCCGGCTCGACTGCCCCTTCTTTGGCTCACCGATCCCCACCCTGAGATGGTAAGAGCTGCAGCACATGCCCTGCCAGTCTGGAGGGGTGGGAAGGGAAGGTTCCCTGCTCTTTCTTCCCTTACAATAGCACTTTGTGGTGTTGTGAGGTTTAAGAACGGCCAGGGGAACACACTGGATGGAGGAAACTACAAGGCACATGAGAATGGGAGCTTGGAGATGAACATGGCTCGGAAGGAAGACCAGGGCATCTACACTTGTGTCGCGACCAACATCCTGGGTAAAGCGGAGGCCCAGGTTCGCCTGGAGGTCAAAGGTAGGGGCATGAAGGGCTTTTGGTCAAAACGGTCTCTTGGATCTTCTGAAACTTGCAGCAGAAATAATAGTTTAGGTTAAGGGAGGGTTGGTTGTGTGCTCCAGCAGTTTGTCAGCAGGACAGGCACTGCGTAATTTGGAGGTGGAATCCAGAAAAGGGCAGAGATTCCCTTTTAATGTTGAAAAAACCCAAGTCTGTGGATATCCTGAAGCTGCAGAAGGGCTTAGCCGTGCATATTGAGCTGTGAGATGCCATAAGCATTGCAAAAAGAAATACAAAATGTCTATCAGAGTTAACTGATGGCAATAAACCATTTTCTGAATCAAGTTTCCACCGGGGCTTTCCCTGTTCAGCAAAACTGATTGCTGACTCAGAAAACTGGGTATTTTTTAAAGGGTCAGCATGAATTAATGGCTTGTTAAATTAATTTATTTTCAAGCATTTGTGTCAGAGACAGTTCACTATAGCAAGCTCGACAAACACTTGATGTGCATGCTCATCTTTTCCAAGTAACGCCACTCTTCATTGAGTTCCTGAGCTGAGACACAGCAGTTTGGTGTTTAATGCTTCCTTTCTGACTTTGTGCAGACCCAACCAGGATTGTGAGAGGACCAGAAGATCAGGTGGTGAAGAGGGGCTCCATGCCTCGCCTCCACTGCCGCATAAAGCACGACCCTACGCTGAAACTCACAGTCACCTGGCTGAAAGACGATGCACCCCTGTACATTGGAAACAGGTCTGTCTCTAACAGTTTCATGGGTCTTCTCTCCCAGGATTGTCGGACTTTTTACAGAACGTTTCAGGAGACACCAGGGATAATAAGGACAAACACCGAGTTCCCATCTAGGCAACATCTGCTGTTCTTGTTACTTTTAATGATACTAGCTCCTTTCAACAGACACTGCCTAGCAATTAGAATTGACCTATCAGTAAATCAAGACCTTGACTATAGGTTTTATTTAAAGATATTTTAGGACATCTTGATAAAACGGGTGGGTTAATAACAAGCTACTTCAAAGTTAACGTTTATCTGCTGTGAGTGGTACAGCTGTAATTTCCTCTCCATAGCTGACTCACTTCTCGTGAAGTGCGATCTGATCATGGGACACGAGCCAGGCAGAGCTCAGGCTGTTTTCCTAAAAGTGTGATTATTCCAGATATATAACCAGACCACATTCGCTGATTCCTTAGGAAATGAGGTTTCCAAGACTAACTCAACACACCCTTAGCTGATAAAATGTTCAGACCAAAGACGTACTCCTTGTTCTGTTCAGGCTCTTATATGTATTTTACCAGAGAACCGTTAGACCTCAGTGTGCTTAGGCAGAGTTTTGTGACTATCATTCTCATCCCTTTAAGGATGAAGAAAGAAGATGATGGTCTGACAATATATGGCGTGGCTGAAAAGGACCAAGGGGATTACACCTGCATAGCTAGCACGGAGCTGGACAAGGACTCGGCGAAAGCGTACCTCACCGTACTAGGTAAAGCTGTCCTCCCAGCGCACCGACACAGAGCCAAGTGCTTTATTTTTAATACAACAGATTGACTTCAAGGTCAGACCGAAAGGGTGATCTGTGATCACAGAACTGTCCTCCGAAGCAGCGATGCTGAGGGAGATGCTGGCAGAGCAATTGTTCCATTGCTGCAGGACTCAGCAAGGACGAGCTGCCTAACCTCAGCCTCAGACCTAATGGCATTGAATTTGAGTCGAAGGAAACTTGCGTTTGAGACAAAAAAAAGAGCAGTTATTACATACAGCTAAAAATATCCAAATGTGGATGTTGAAGCTCTGTGAGAACAGCCCTAAATTTGTAAGTGAATTTAACTGAATGTCAGGCTGCTGAGCAACACTGGAAACCCGGGGGCGAGGGAGCCGCTCCTAGCCTTGCAGGTCCCCTTCGCAATATGGGGAGCGACAAAGCTAAACCCATTCCCCGTACCCATTTATGTACACTGCGAGATCTACTCGCAAAACACAGATTTATCAGCCCCTGCTTCTGGCCACCTCAGGTCTTGCTGACGTGCTGCATTCACGGGAGTGTCCCAACCTGCCAGCGCCGCTGGCGCAGCCCCGCAGTGCCCTGCAAAAGTCAGAGCACAATATGAATCTCGTATCCCTAACAATTTGACTGGGCTTGATTTATTTCCCTTCCTTTTCCCCTAATAGCTAATTAACTCTATAGCAGGCTGATGTTTCCCCTTTGCCGTGTACTAGCAGTATGAATAAAGGTGTGCAGAGTGTGCCTGGGGGTCTCTGGGGGAAGGAGGTCCCTCCTCTGGTCCCCAGGCAGGATCGGATCCTTCTGAAATCTGTAACTGCGTGTGTAACTTTATATTTGCCAGGTGCTCCTTTGGCCACCCAAGCTTAATGACTAAACTAACACCGTTAACAACCAATGTCTTACCTTGCAGCTGTCCCTGCTAACCGTTTGAGAGACTTACCTAAAGGTAATCATCACTAATTCCTTGGGTTTATTTTATTTTGTAAATTGATTTTGTTTTGCCTTGCCAATAACGCCAACAGAAAATCTAGGTGTAGCGGCTGAAAAAGCTGGGAGCTGATGCTTCCAAGTCCTGTCCATGTTGTCCTTGAAAACCCATCCAGATGGCCGCGGGTAGGAAGGTCCTGTGTCACATCATTTTGTGTCCCACAGTGCCAGTGCCAGAATCACCTTACCCATACCTGGAAATGGTGAGCCCTGATGGGAGGGGAAAAAAAAAATCCCATTGAGTCCCTTGACCTTTACCTGGAAAAAAGTTATGACTGTTACTGTTATCGCATGAGCTGGTTCTGTGCGACCATGCGGGTTGTGACTAGATAAAGAAACCAGAATCGTGTCCAGAGCATTTCTAACAAGAATGGATTTTCATTGAGGCTTTGTGTCCTTTCTGTTCTATTTGTTTGCGTTGATATTTTGGACAGCTGTGTGTAGTTTGCTGTAAGATCATATATCCCCCTGCTAAGCCACTATATCGTGCTTCCACCACCAGATAACATCAGGGCGCAGGTAGGGTTTCAAGGCAGGGCACAATTAGTACGTGAACACGTTTGTATTTAAAAAATTGCACTGATCCGCCAAGAGCTGCAGGACGTGAATCGTGCCACAGAGCACGTGTCCTCCCATGGGTCTGGGCTAAGACGGCCAGGGCTTCCCCTCCCGGGAGAAGCGATGGGAACTGGGACTCCCAGCTCCTGGGACGATCCCAGCCCAATTTGTCTCGTTACTCGGCCAACAGCACGACCCGACCAGCCCCGTGACTTGGAGCTGTCAGACCTGGCCGAGAGGAGTGTCCAGCTGACGTGGATTCCTGGCGATGACAATAACAGCCCCATCACAGGTCAGCTGCCGGACCCTCTGCCCCCAATCCCTCCTGCTTTCTTCTGCACGGTGGAGGGAAAACTTTCCTTGTGAGCTGAGCCCTTAACCCCACCTCTCCATGCTCTCCCCCAGACTACATCGTCCAGTTTGAGGAGGACCGGTTCCAACCTGGCATGTGGCATAACCACTCCAGGTACCCCGGGAGCGTCAACTCTGCCGTCCTGAGCCTCTCTCCTTACGTCAACTACCAGTTTCGGGTGATTGCAGTGAACGACGTGGGCAGCAGCCTGCCCAGCGTGCCCTCCGAACGATACCAGACCAACGGGGCACGTGAGTACTATCCACCCGGTCCCTCTTGCCGCGGTGACTTGACGTTATTCTTAGCATCTGGCCACCGCTCTCTGTGTAGACTCTTCCCTCGTGGTGTATGATCACAGCTCCTGTAACAGAAACAGATTTACACAGGTGAGGGAGTCTCGTCCATGCATGTGCTGGGGTGTAATTTTATATATCGCATCCTCAAGCCCATGACTGATATTCTGCAGAGCAGCAAAACTCAAACGGAAAGATTTATGCAAAGGTCGCTCCAGCAGAATCTGTTGAAAGAAAGCCTGGGTTCACCTTACAGAGAAGCTTTCTAAAGAAAGTCTTTCATCCTTTCTGACCACAGGAAGCTCAGAAGTCTCTTGGAAAATTTGACTGAAGTGTAAACTGGCCACAAGCAAAAGGCATTTTGTTCCAAAATTGCTAATTCATTGTCCACTGCTAGAGCTGGCCAGGAGCCCAGATCGATGCAGGAGTAAAGTGTGCTCCACTCCACAACCAAGACTCGGGTCTTTAGTTTGTGTGCCCAGTGCTTTGTACGTTGTAGAATACTTGGGATAATTCCTATGAGGAATTCACAAGAAGCTTAGTAGTTTTGCTGCATTTCTTAATTTAACCATTGCAGAGATACTTCTGCAGCATCTACTGGCATCTAGTGTTGGCTTTCGACATTACTCTTGTTTCAGATTTCAAAAGTGTCAGACTCGGCTCCTGGGGTTACTTCACAATGGCTGTCTTTCAAAGATTTAGGACATTTTGAAAAAAAAGAAAAAAAAAAAAAAGACTCCTAAATAAATGGCCTCGTTTTCAAGAGTTCCGAGAGTCTCATGTTCCATTAACCTGAATGGGAACTTCTGGAAAAATCAGGCCATTAACTTCTGTCTTGGAAATACTTTTGGCTTGCACAGTAAAGGGTTTTTAACCACTCAAATGGTCATTTTTCAACACTATAAACTGCTTCCCCCCCCCCCCTCCCCAAATGTGAATTTCAGGTCCTGAAATTAACCCAACAGGAGTTCAAGGTGCAGGGACCCAAAAAAACAACATGGAGATAACCTGGACGGTGAGTTCTTCTTTGATGCTTGACAGCCACCCAGCATCTTACTCTTATGGCCACAGATGCTAAGAGATAGAGAACTCGGCATCTCTAGCATGTGTGAGATACCGCACAGCATACCATAACCTTAACGATCATAACGGAAATAAAAAGCAGAAGATGAATCTGCAAGAGAGGTCATTGTTAGTGCCTAGAAGAAGGTTTGTGATAAAAATAGTAATTTGTAACAACGTAAACCAAAGAAAAGATACTGGATCACAGATTCAGGTTAGGGAGGATGCTCAGAGTCTGATTCCTTAATCAGTATATAGGGCTTACAGACCAGCTCTTGCTTTTCTTCATAGACCAGCAGGTGTCATCCACAAATAAGCCAGCATCTGTAAGGAGGATAGAAACTGCAGTGGCGGTATGGACCGGAATATAAGGATATGGTTCTTGGTCCTGCCATGGGTCTGGAGGGCAAGGACTAGGCATTGTCTCTCTCTGGGAACAAAAGTATTGACCTCCTTTGAGATTTGCTGATGGAGTGTGAAATAAGAACCAGCTGCTGAACAGAACTTTTTGGAGGTCCATGGTAGAGAAATACAGTTGCTCTTTCTCCTTCTCACTTTCTTTTTCTGTTTTGGTCCATTCAGCCTCTGAATGCAACTCAAGCTTACGGGCCCAACCTCAGGTACATTGTGAGATGGAGGCGGAGGGACCCCCGAGGGAGCTGGTACAACGAGACGGTGAAGACGCCAAGGCATGTCGTCTGGAACACACCCATCTACGTACCCTACGAGATCAAAGTGCAGGCAGAGAATGACTTTGGTAGAGCACCGGAGCCTGACACCGTCATCGGCTATTCAGGGGAAGATTGTGAGTATTTTCTCAGCCAGAGATCGTAAGTGTTTCAGAAGGGCAGGATCAAGGTCAATGGGCTGGCACGTGCGCCTGGGACGTGTTAATAGCACTGCTTGATTTGGCACAAAAATCCAGTTCCAGGCATTGGAATAAAGAGGTTTGGCCATTAGATTCTGTTCTGGGCTCTGCCTGCAGCTGCCTGCATGACCCAAGTCACTGAGCCTCTCCCTTGCTCTCTTCAAGAGCCAGAAAACACTCTGAGTGGGGAAGACAGTAAGATTTCATTTAAGATGAGCTCTGGCTGTATGCCAATAAAACGTATTAAATTTTTTTTGCCCCTGACATCTGTAGAGCACCGAGTTTATCCCAGATGAGGAGTGCTATGGAAGGCCAAAAGGGTTCATCCTGGACTGGATTCTTGTGCCTCTGTGATAAGGCCCCAGCTAAGCCCCAGCTTGGGCTCCTGTTTGCAACTTACCATGGGCTCAGCTTATCTTTCTTTAAAACTCTCCACCTGGTCACACAGGACAGCGGCCAGCTTGTTTAACATTCTTTTCACCTTCTTTCTGGGCTACCGGTATCACCTTCTGTGCCTGTAGCATCCAAGACTCTGAACTACGATTATCCTTATCCTGTTTGGATAATGTGGTTTGCTGCCCACAGCTTTTTTTTTTAAAAAAATAAATATATATATATATTAGTTCGTCACATTGCAGCCTTGGTGGGGGTCCCTGACTGTGTGACTTTGGGATTAGCGAGAAGTAAGGTAGCTAAGCCAGCTAACCATCCATGACTCCAGCCTTGAAGTCAAGGGAACACAAAAAAGGCACAGCAATTTCACAAAAATCTGCAATCTTGGTGCTGAGATAGCACACGTGACACATCCTCCGACTGGGCATCTTCTCCCAGAGGAGACAGGGCAACTGGAGGGAAAATAGGCAGAAATGGTGGGAGTCAGGGTAAGAGCTGAGCACTGGAAGCAAAGCTGGACCTAACTGAGAGGCTGGAAAAGCTCCACAACCACCCAACTGCACCGTCATCTCTGCGTTACCTGCCTGTGCGCTACCAGGGTTTTTTTTTCTAGTTTCAGTTGAAAACTTGTGCAATAATTTTGGGTTTTGGGAGGATCTGAATGAGCCTGAACATGTGCGCTTTACATGGAGGTAAACCAGGGAGACCAAAGCTCCCGTTATCACACCCCAAACACAAATGTGTCCCTGCCTGTATCCTGAGGGGTGGGACAAGTTAAAAACAAAACAAAACAAAGCAAAAATACTAGTGCCTGCCCTGTCATGTCTGAAGTGCTTCACAAATAACTGCAGATTTCTACATACAAGCAGGTGACCTGTAAAGAGGAGGTAAAAAAACCTAGCTGGATCAACAGCAGGTTCTGGCCAAATTCAGATTAACGGCTGTGGAAATAACAGGTAGTTTTGTAACTTTTGGCTCTAACAGTGGCCAGCCAGGTGCAGCGGGAGGGGGACGGATTTGCCGGTACCCTGCGGTGAGCCAGACCCCTTCCTTGCTAACGTGATCCTTGCAGCAGTGCGTAGGAAGCCCTGCTATTAACGATCACAAATATTCTCGTGACGGCTGGCTGAGTAAAATATGGGGGGTTTTCCCCTCTCCTGTGGAAGCGCTGCTAAAAAAAAACCCCAATAGTCAGCTTTTAAAGCACGCACTCGTCAGGGAGAAAGTGAGGGGGACGGAGGTAAGTGATGCTATTCTGTGTGTTCTCACGGTGGCAGGGTCTGCTCAGCCCCAACGAGGGCAGCCAGGAAGGCAAGAACTGGCCTGTTGCTGCTGTCTCATGTCATCAAATTCGGAAATCCTCGGAAACTGAATTTAAGGAGGGAGAAAAGGAGACGATTATGAAAACGCTGCCAGGGTGCCTGCAGACGGCAGAGCTGGCACGCGGGGCCACTGCTCGCTCTGCAATGGGAAACTCATGGCAAGGACAAGGGGGGCAGAGGGGCATCCGTCCGTCCGTCTGTCTGACCTCCAGGGTACCGCTAGGTGCCTAACGTACACTCTCCTTTATCCCTGAACGCTCAGATCCCAAGGCTGCGCCTACGGATGTCAGGATAAGAGTTTTAAACAGCACTGCCATAGCTCTGACCTGGACCCGGGTGCACCTGGACACCATCCAGGGACAGCTGAAGGAGTACAGAGTGAGCAAAACCGAATCTCATCGGCACTGACTAGTAACACAGCTAACCTTCTCACAAGGCGAGGTGGCCCCGGTGATGGAGCTGCCTGCGATGGGGATGACCGAAAACTCTCCAGCCCTTAGGACCCTTTTGCCATGGCTGGGTGCAGACCACAGGGGCTGAGCACCAGAAATGATGTGCCTTGTTTTGCTCTTCGTGATGCCTGGATGGGGCTGGGGCCATCTCCCATTCCTCCCCCATCTCCCATTCCTCCCCGCAGGGCTCGGTGCTGGATTGGCCCTTCCCAGTGCCAGCCCGCAGGATCTGGGGTGCTCAAAGCAAGCGGGGCTGTCCTTGAGCACCCAGAGAGGGACTCGGGGTGGCCCTGCCCATGCAGCGAGGTGTCTCCTGGCCCTAGAGCTGCCCAGAACCACAGGCTGGCTGGCTCAGGGAGGAATGACCTCAGATAGGTACAAACAGGCTAGTTTTTGTGTCATCCCCAAAGTACCTACCTCATCTGTTAATGAACACCAACCCCTGCAAAGCCTAAACCCAGCGGTTTGTACTAACTGGCAACTAAAGACAGCATGGATCCTGTTTGTTCATTTACTGATAAGGTAAAAAACCCAGTGTTTACGTACAGAGGACAGACCCTGTTCCAAACAAGCAAAAGCCTGGACAGAGCCCCTTCTAGCAGAGTTTAAGCCGTTACCAAAAGCGTGTGTCCTGCAAAGAGTTGTAACATTTCAAATCCAGTAATCCGCTGGGCATAAAGAAAGCTCCCTGGGTACTGCTTTCATTTTTATCTGCCTCTGCTCTGTCATTCTGGTCTCTTTTCTGAATGAATCTTATTTCTGCATGAAATAAGATTTGCAGTCGGGGCTTCGAACGGGAGACTTGCCAAGTTCAGACTTTCCTTTGTGCCTGGACGCGTCCCACCCTTTTCCTTGTACACCGCGACGGTACTAACCCAGGTAGAACGGGAGAGTCCCTCGATGCCTCGCGCTCGGGAGCTGAAACAGCTCTTTGTAGTCTGAGCTTAGCTGGTTTTGCTCTGGGACCTTTGGTAAGCGCTTAACCCCATGCTCAACCTCTTCCTCGGGTAACACCACTGACCTGCCTCGCTGGGGGGAACGTGGAGCTTCATTAATTGCTCTAAAAGGCTTGTGCAGCTCAGAGCTGCTCTTTGGAAAGGCAAAGTTTTTCTGTGCTTTGATAATGAAAAAAACAAAAACAGTTGCACTTAAATGGGAAAAGCTTCACTTGCCATGCATGTTTCTTGAAGGCCTATTTCTGGAGAGACAGTAGTTTGCTGAAGAACCTGTGGGTCTCCAAAAAACGGCAGTATGTGAGTTTTCCTGGAGACCGAAACCGGGGCATAGTGTCCCGGCTGTTTCCTTACAGCAACTACAAGCTTGAGATGGTTGTAACCAACGGGCGAGGAGATGGGCCACGCAGTGAAGTTAAGGAGTTCCCCACACCAGAAGGAGGTATGTTCCCGGGGGGGGGGCTGTGCAGGCACCCGTCCCTCGGGCACGTGCTGGGAGAGGTTTGGGTGGTTCAGCTCCGCAGGGCGGCCCGGGAGCCGCACTGCTCTGCGGCAGAGCCACAACGCTGCCGGGGAGATGCGGTAGGGACCATTTTTAGCCGAGCCCGGACACGCATCTTCTGGGCAGCATCACTATCACGCGGCACTGCCTTCGTCACCGCCGGGTAGGTGACATCTCTGCAGCTACACCTAGAGCTAAGTCCTGGCACTGGCTCCATCAACCTAAAAATCCCCTTCAGGTACTCTGAACACATCAGCAAGCATCTCTTCGGCTGAACAAGAGAGATGTTTGCAAAGCCTCTTCAGAGGCACAGCACCGTGCCCTTGATTTGCTGCCTGACCGGCAAATGTCACCGCACCTCCTTGTGCTGCGGGTCGGTGAAACGCGAGCGAATATATTCGTCTTGCTCAGTAAAAGGCAGTAAAATCTCTGTAAGACCGCAGTACTTTTGTTCTGAAAGGACGTCGCTAATACCCCCGTCAGGCTTTTAAGGCAAGAGCGCCTCATTCTTCTGTTTAAAGAGCTTGTGTCAAGGATGAACTTGAGATTTTAATTTTCTTGCTGTCACAGGAGCTATTTATAGACACGCCAATAACTTTTTGTTGGAGCTGCACTTTTGGTGGCTGGCAATGAATCTTCCCATAGCACAGATGTTTTGGGCACAGTATGTTACAAAAATGCACAAGGAGGGAACAGCAGAGACTGGGAAAAAATCTTGTCTCAACTAACACAATATGCTACAGGGTCTTCCTCTTCCTCTTCATCCTATTCCTGCTGTACAAGAACAGCATCTCTCAGGCCTGTCTCTTTCTTCCTTAACATTTTCTTGGACGCTGTCACCTTTTTCTAAGGATTTTCAATTGACCAGCCACAATTAAGCTTGTTTAAAAAGAAAGGACTCTGTTCCAGTAGGGCAGTTTTGCAGTCGGGTGCATTTCGATCGAGCTGCTGACCTGTGTGCTAGAGACACGGAGCATTTGGGGTAGATACAGGCATTCGGGTAGCTATACACGTCTGCGGGTGCCATTGATTGAAATATATAGCAAATTATACTCTTGTCATAAGTAAACTGCTGATTTGGTTTTTTCCTATATCACTAAGGGATTTTATTGACTATATATTGATGTTTAGGAGATTGAACGATATTCTGCAAAACTTCTGCTTAAAAAACTAATGTTTAAAAAAAATAAATCGTAAGCTCTCCGATCAGAGAGCCGAGTTCTTTCCCCAGTCAAGGCACTGCAATTATGAGTAAACCAGGAGAACAATTTAATTCAAGAATGTATGAATGACGCTTTCCTTCCTTTACTACCTTTGAATAAGCAGTCATAAGAGCAGCCATTCCTCAGGGTAAGGACCACTGTGTACGTGCACCAGCTCCCTGTGACAGGTCTCTAGACATTAATAACACAAAGGTGCTTTGCAATAAGAGAAGCTGCTATGCTATTTTTCACTGTTCCAACAGATAAATAGATGAGATGTAAATGTGGGGCTGGGTGGGGGCTGTAAACAAGACCAGTAAAGTGTAAATATATATATATACACAAACACCTATAAATGTATATATACACACAAATATATATAAAAACCATAGAGAAGTGGGACTTGCCCTGTGTCACAGCTCCGCTTCGCGGCTGTAGCATCTTTTGCGGGTGCCTCCCGAGCCGCGCGCTGGAGGGCAGCGGTACCAGCGAGCGCAGCGCAGCACGGGCACGGTGCTGCCGGTGCTGGGCTTGCATGCAGAGCTGCTCTGGTTTCTGCTCCCTGCACACACGCTGCTGAAAACCCTGGGCTGGTGCATGGTTTCTGGCACAGATTCTTGTTCAATCGGTTTCTGACTTTTAGTGTGTGTTTGTGTTATCTGCGTGTATTTGAGTGTCTCGAGTGTATCAGCCTGCGATGTATACGGTATTGTAAGGTATGTTATCTTGTATGTTTTTTCTTCTTTCCCTCTCCTTCCTGGTCCCATCCTCCTCCCAAGTGCCCAGCTCCCCCAGGTATTTAAGAATCCGACAACCTAATCTGGAAAGCATCAATCTGGAGTGGGATCACCCAGAGCATCCCAACGGAGTCCTCACAGGATACAACCTTAGATATCAAGCCTGTACGTTCCACATGTTCTCTTCTTAGTGATAATCATTAAGTCATTAACTATTTTCCTTGCTGCTAATTGCCTCCTCACCTAGCACGCAAAGCTCTCCGTACAGACTTTCACCACCAGATGAGAGGCGCTGGTGTTGGAGACGAGTCCTGGCGCAGCGCGGGGCAGCTGCGGTTAACCAGGGAGGGAGGCGGGTGCTCAGCAGTTCTCCAGACTCGACCGCTCAAGGGAAATAAGTTTAATTTCTGATTTAGAAAGACCTTTAAGCGCAGCCTGAGTAGTTTATATGCTCACTCAAACACAAGCTCTTGGCTATATAAGAAACGCTGCCCGGAACGCAGCACCCTCTGCGGAGCCCAGCACGATGCCTGAGGCAGCACAGCCTTCTCTGAGACCTCGGCACTTGTGCTATGCCCTTCTTTGGCCACCTCTGCCACCCTGAATGTCCCCGCTAGCAGGTTCCCCAGCCAGTAAGTCACCAGCTGCCCTAGACGAAGTGTATTTAACAGCTCTGAGGACATGTGGCCCCACACCGACTGCCAGTCGGTCCTGGGGGAGAGGGGACGAGGTAGGGTGTATTTCTGAAACAAGGCTGAAGCCACCACGACCTGCCTTTCCTTCCCAGTTAATGGATCCAAAACGGGCCGAACCCTGGTAGAGAACTTCTCTCCCAATCAGACAAGGTTCACCCTGCAGAGGACAGACCCCATCTCGCGCTATCGCTTCTTCCTGCGCGCACGGACCCAGGTGGGAGAAGGAGAAGCCATAGTGGAGGAGTCACCAGCCTTGCTGAATGAAGGTATGTGCAGCAGCAACAGCTTCTGGCTTTGCTGTGGGGTTAAGGGGGTGATGGTACATGTGTCGGCCAAAAACTGCAGGTCAGAGATCAGGTGCTCCACAGAACCACCGGTAACTGGTGCACAGCTACTATCTACCGCAGAGACGGATAGATGACTGACCAGGACCAAATACCGCAGCAGAACTGCTGGTGACTGGGGGACTGTCCTGTGCTCTGGGAACCATCTTGCTGGCCCCCAAGCAATTAGCGTTCCTGGCACACCCTGCTTTCCTCTTGCAAAAGGTGAAGCTCTAATCTGCCCCTCTGCAGTCTCTGTACGAGCTGAATTAGGGGCAGATGTGGGTGATTTTTACATGGCTCGAAGGGGGTGCAGCAGCTGCATCCTCCGGGCAGTGACCCCCAGGCAGGGGCTGCGGTGCCACTTCCCTGTCACCCCATAACCAGCAGCTGACCTGACCCTGCAAAGTAAAGCCCCAACTCCCAGATTCGTAATAAGATAAAATGCCCATTGTGGGATATTCATCAAACTAAGTGAAAGTTCAGGAGCCCTGAGGGAACTCAAGGAGACAAAAGCTGGCTCTTTCCTTTCTTTAGCATTTGCTAAAAGACCTATGATTTGGTTAGTGCTCTGATTTAATGGGGTTTTTGTCTCCTTTCCTCCATCTCCCCCTCCCCAACTAATGGCCCTGAGTAGGAAAAGTAATTTCTAGTTATGACCCAGTGGAAATGAAATGCTTCCTGACACCTCTTAGGTGGGCTCCAGCATCGCTAATTGACGTGACAGGATGGGAGATGGGGCCGCATATGCGATGGAAAAAAAAAAAAATCAGCTAAATTACACCCTGGCAAACCTGAGAGGGGGAATGTTGTTGCTTTAGAAAGGAGCTTTGCTGAACAAACTGCTAGAGCACAGGGATGGGATTGAAGTTGCCGGTGCCGACAGTCAATAGTTCCAGTTGTTTCATATACATTTGCTTTACTCGGTTTGTTTCCATGTGCTGGTAACGGCGACGGTTAGGAGAGCGCAGCTAAATAATAGCCATAACCAACCGCTGTTGTATGTTGCTTAACTGATCTGTATCAGGAAGGAGCAGGGGCGGCGTACGCCAGCCTGACAAGGTAAGGTTCCCTGGCCACAGGGTCGGGGATGCGGATGGGTGGTGGCACCCAAGGACCGGCTGCTGCCACTTGGCAGAAGGACAAAGCAATGGCTGTAAAGCAATGAGAAAAACAGTCAAATCCCAGTCTGAAGTTATAGAAATATGGCAAAGTTTGACGTCAAAACACGAGACCCTGAGGTACAGCACGACATAGGCGGATTCTGCTCGTGACAGGCGTGTAATTACAATTAGCAGCTCTAAATGCCCACTTTGGTATGAAGGTACCTGCCGTAAAGCTAAGCAAAAGACAAGTTTGGAATTAAAAAAAAAAAAAGCAGATTAAGAAAATTAAACCCATTAATGCATTCAGAGGTTGTTTTCTGCTTGCCAGACTCATTCACCTGAGAAGCTTAAATAAAATACATCTCTCTGATGTTCTGCACCAGGGGCTCCAACCCACACAAGGCAGGACGAGCACTGATGACAGAATTACACTAGAAAAAACTAAGGTGAAATTCAGAGTGTCAAAACCAGTCCTTGCTGGGATTAAGTATAAGCACTTGCTTAAGCACTTTGCTTAATGGACACACTGGCGGAGCTGGTGTGTGTTTAACCCGTAATCTCCATCTCCAAGGGGTCGTCCCTGCTCTCCCTGCCCTGCGCAAGTGGAAGGGGCACAGGAGGGTGACGGGTTGCAGCTAATGCATTTATTCCCTCTCTCTCTCTCTCTCTCTCTCAAGTCTCTGGTGACTTTGTGCAAGTGGTCCCGAGTCTCTTGTTGGTGTGTTCTGGTTGTTTTATATATTCCTCTGTTTTCTCTTCCTTTCTCTTCTATGCTCTCTTCGTATTCCCCTCTCTATCCTTGGCGCTGCCCTCTGAAGCCACGCCAACCCCAGGTACCGTACCAGCCGGAGGAGGTAACAGGCATGGGGAAGGCTCACTCTGCTCGCTGGGGTGTGCTGGCAATTAAGCATGCACTCCATTAACCCTTTCAATGGGAAAGTGAAGTGTCAGGAGTCTAAATTGGACATACAAAATGACGGCGGGTAAAACGAAGCCCCGCAGGCAGCAGGGATTAGGGCAGGCTCCACGGGGGGGTTGTCTGCAAAGATTAAAATATCTCTGAGCGGGGCTTAACAGCCTCCCAGATGCCTAATGATAGCCAAACCCACCAAACACCGCAGCTGCCACAGACTGTACAAGCAAAAATGAGAGTCAAGTGTCCCAATTAAAGAGGTTTTTTTAATCCCAGGGCTGCACAAAGCCCTCTCCCTTTTTCAGCCTCAACCTCCCTGCCCTGCAAAACACAGAAGAATGTTTACCTGTGCTCTGCCCCGCAGTATTTAAGCTGCATTTTTACAGCCGGCAGCCTGCACTGTTGCTGCTGCAGCAGCTGCCTCCCTTGGCCGCGCAGGTCGGGGTGGCAGCGTACGGGCACCATGAGCCCCAACACCTCCCCGTGGTTCTTCTAGGGCTGCCAGGGCTTTCGTACAGGAGAATCCTTTCATTTCCAGTCCCGTTGAAAGGGTTAAGGACAACGTTTGTGCCACAGCTGTGCATGTCTGCATGCGAGGCTATTGCTGGCTTTGCCCTCCATTGCGAATTTCTATAATGGTGTTGAAGCAGGGAGAAAACTTTTAACTGGGGGGGGGCGCACAGCATCTCTACCTGCTTTCAAGGAAACTCAAATCCGCAGTTACCCAGTTGTCAACCCCGCAAAGTCCAAAGCATAAAGCACAACTTCTGGTTGCCCAAAGAAGGACACCCACCTCTTACGAAAGCTGCAGACATGACTTTTCCCTCCCTCCCCTGCGAGCCAGTATTTCAGCAGCGGGGACAGCCCCGTGACGGAGCTCAGAAGGGGGCCAGGGGCAGTGCCAGGGAGCGCAGCCAGCCAAAATGCACCCCGAACGCTGCAGAAAAGCTTTTGGTCTGGAGCAGCAGCACTCGTTTGCCCTGCACCGAGGGCACTGTAAGAGGTCGTGCTTTGCCTTTGCTGGACACGGCCCCGGGGGCTGCTGGGGCTCCCCAGGGAGGAACAGCTTCCTAGGGAAGACTCTTCCCAAGTGATACAGGGGCAGGACCTGCTCTCTGCACTGTAGATTTTGCTTTCCTACCCCATAGATGTTTCTCCTCCTTTTATTTTGTTGCAGTGATGTTTCTCTACCCAATATTATGTTGCATTTTTTCTTTTTTTCCTTTCTGAGTAGATGCCAATCTTTTTCTTACTATACTTTCTCGTCCTAAAAAAAAAAAAACCCAAAACCCAAAAAAACAACAAAAAAACAAGGGGGTAACAGATTGGTCTGCTTTGGGTGGTGGGAAACTGAAAACAGATGTAACCTTTCAGCTTAGAGGAGTTCTGTTCTCCGAGTCCGGGAAGGCTGTTTTGCTGCTATAGCTTGTACTTCAGCCAGGGTTTAGCTTATCCACAAAAATCTGGATTTTCTTTGTGGATCAGGATCACCTTCTAAAGTACTTTCCTACTTTCAGTGGATATGGCTGAACTTTGAAAACACAACACGATCTCTTTATCTTTCCAGCATCATATCACTTTAGGCATAATTTCTTACACTTACTGGAAGCCAGATGAGTGAATTGCCATTTGAAGGATAATTCTACAAGAACAGAGCCCACTGGTCCCCCAGCCCTCTATTTTTTACCTTCTGCTAGGAGAAATAGTAAAGAGAAAAGCTAAGCCAGAGCTGAAAGACGTCTTAAGAGTCAGTAACTGGAGCAGTAGGTCACTAAGTGCTAACTCGGCCCCATCCACAGCTTCCTCACCGTGCTAGGCTTCAGCAAGAGAAATGGAGGCAGTATAAGCCATAGCACGATCCAGCACACATCTTTGTCTTGCTCTTGAGCTGGATGTCATTTCTCGTTAGGACACAGGGCGGGTGCGGGAGCTGTTACACAATTCGAGCCGTGTTTGTCCCGAGAGGCTGTTTCTCTTCCTAACAAGTAGGGGATTGGAGTGAAATACTGCTTGACCTTTCTCGGAAGATTTATCTCCGCTCAGTGACCTAGATTTTTGTAGATTTTATGGATTCACAGTGAAAGTTGTCTTAAATTGCAGTAAAGCGCTCTTTGCCATGGGCTGCTGGCACTAAAAAAAAATAAAAAAGTCTTTTTTTTCCGGGGTAACCTTACATATACAGGGTCATAGCTGGTGTGTGTGTGTGTGTGTGTATGAGAAACTGGACCAGCTTGATGAAATCAAAGTGAAGTGCAGGGACTTTCCCTTAGGAAAGGCTTTACTTTTCCTAAGCCAGACCAGGACAAAGGGAGAGGTGATGTGGGAAAAGAGGGGATATCTGAAAAGGGCTTTCATTTATGCTATGAATGAGAAAAAAAAAAAAATCAAAACTGGATCATATACTACCCGTGTGTATGAAAAAACTTCATCAGGGACCATAAAGAGTATTGGTCTTAGACTTTAAGGAAAAAAACACTGACTTTTCTCTGTTCCCTTCTTGTCTCTCTGTAATTATGAATCAGAGGAGAAAGATCCTATTGTTCATTTTAGAAATGGACAGCAATAGAAACAGAACTGCTGAGCCCTCTCTTTTAGAGGCTACTCAATCGCTCCTTTCTATTCTTGAATTTCTTATAGCTATCAGATTTGGAACACTTTATGGTAAAGACTTTACACTTTCCTTCTGCTGCTAAAAACTGGGAGAGGATGAGAAGAAAAAAAAAATCTCTGAAAATGTATTTGGCTAATCATCAAAATTCATGAAAAATTAATCAAATTTCTCCAAGCCTAATTATTTTGTAGACACACCCAAGGGAAAGCTGTTACTACAGCCTAAAACACATTAAAAGCACCTTTAAATAATTAAAGAGCAGTATGGATGTGTATTGTTTCCTGTATTTTGCAAAAAAACCATGAAACTACTCCCTGAACTGCTACACTACTCGGAGCAGGACTCGAGTCCCTCTTTAAATATCCCCCTTTTGCTTTTATGATTCTTCCTCTCAGTTGTTTGGTGTTTGTTTGTTTTGGTTTTTTTTCCCCTGAATCTGAGCCTTGCACTTTTTGCGTGAGGTTTGGTGTAAGGTTTGGGCTCCTTTATACTGGTCCATTCAGAGTCATGGGAGCCAAGCTGCAGCAAAGAGCACAGCCATCCTGCTGCAAGCGTCTCTCTCATTACTTAGCTTATTAATTGCTACAGCCAGACCACTGTGTCCCCTGTCCATTATAACAGCGTATCTCCTCCCCACCGAGAGCCTCTCGGTCTCCATTACCTGCAAGGGTAATGCATCTTGCAGACGGAAAAAGCAATCTCTGCCTTGCAAAGATGAGGCCTATTAACGAGCTGAAAGGTCGTTTCGATGTTTCCAGGAAGATGGGCTGGGCTAGGCTGGGAGCAGGAGAATGGGAATTGCTGTTGCTGGTTTTTACTCGGGGTTTGCTGGGCGTACTGGAGCGATTTCAAGTGTGCTCGAAACACTGGGTTGCAGGGTGCTGCTCTGCCCGGCAGATGGGAAGGCGGCAGCCCCTTCCCTGCACCACCTCCTGCTTTCAGAGAGCCGGGAATTTTTTTCCCCATCACACAAATGCCAGATGGTCGGTCCTGTACCTGAGCTTGAGGCAACTGTTGTCAAAGCCCTCGAGTGAGCCTCACGTGGGGAGCGCAGAAAAATAAATTCAGCTGCCCTGCAAAGCTCAGAAACGTTATGCCTGATGAAGTTTTGCAACCATGTTTTTAGAAGGATGTGTGTCATTTCTAAATTTTTCAAAACCAGCAGTTCTGGAAATGCCATCTCCCTTCCATCTGGCCTTCCATCTCCTCTGTCCCCCCCCTTTTGCTGCCAGGAGCAGTGATCTGTCACCCCTTAATTAGCCCTGATGGGGTGAGCAGCGAGGGGGGACCCCGGGAAGGGCCGCAGCCCCCCCGCAGGCTGCCCCCCCGCCGCTCCCCCGTGGCGGGGTGCTCTTTTCTTCGGGGGACACCACAGCGCTCTGATCTCCGTCAAAGACCGCCTTTACCTCCCCCAGACTGAGGCAGCTCTCATCAGGGGATGGATTTCAAAGCCTCGAAAATGCCCCTTATCTTCTCTCCCCCAAATCTCCCAGCTGAGCTTTTCTCCCGCGTGCCAGGGTTCATATTCAAACACAAATGAAGCTGTAGCTTTGAATCCCGGGGCAGCTTGGGACCAAATCCCCCCCATGGCTGCGGGAGCCCCGGCTGGCCGCAGCGCCGCCTTCCCACCGCCTGCTCCCATCCTGCCGCCCGGTGCTGCCCACAGACGCTCCCCTCATCCTCCCCTCTCCGAACTAGTGCTTTCCGGACTCACCCCATCCCACTTTTTACATGTTCTGAGTCCTGCCGGGATAATTTTTTAATCCCCGGTGTGGACACCCCCTCCTCAATCTCACGCAGGGACCTGCTCGGGAGCGAGCCCGCGTTATCCTGATGCAATGTGATAGCTCTGCTCGCAGGGATCGATTCCGCTAGAGTGCGGGGGCAAATCCCGCCCGGCATCACTGCCGGCCAGAGCCGAGCAGCACGGCTCAGACCGATGCCGAATCGCTTCGGTCAACGCCGTGTCCAGGAGGGTCCTGGCACTGCAGCGTCACCTGCGTGTGTGCGTACCTGCATGTAACACAGAAAGATGATAACCCTACACGAGGGAATAGCGAAGCTTTGACTTATCCCAGATAATCTCTTCCCATCGAGGGTCCAGAGGAGCAGTAAAGCTGAATCTCTCCTTCTGCTAAAGCCGTCACAGCAGCGCTAGGTGACACAGTCCATCCTGGAAGGTGCTGGGCGGGAGAGGCGTGATGCAGAGACCTGTAACAGGCCTGGGAATGGGGGTTTCCCACCAGCTCCTGCCTTTCAGCGAGTTACTTTGTGCCTTGCGGGGTCCAGTTTTCCTTAGAGGGGAGCCAGGGCCTCACCGGGGAAATGCTGAGGCTGCGTTAGTTAATAACTAGCGTGTCTACGGCGCTGTTTGATTGTGTACATTGGAAACCTAGTGAGGAGCTGCAGCTTAATCGGGTTAATGGTGACATTAACCTAGTGACACTAATCCTTAACCTTCCAAAAACCCCGCTATGAATCAGCAAAGATGGATGTTAATACTTCTCAAAGCAAGAAAGGCTTTGGTAACTTATAGCCTTAGGACACAGCAAAGCCCTCGATCCGTAACCGGGTGAAAGAAACGCAGAACAGCAAACACCCCCCACACACCACCCGGCTCAGGGCGGAGAGGGCTTTGCTACGCCACAAAACACCCGAGGACAAAGCCATGCCATCTCCCACCCAGGCTGGGTCCCCTCCCTGTCACCAACCGTCCCCCCCCCGTTCCCCCCCTAGCCCCTGGCCCGGCCGTGGGGCAGCCTGCGGGCTCTGCAAGGCGGGTGCTTTCTTTCGGTGGCTGCGCTGCTGCATGGGGCTGGCTGCGATGCTGCGGTGGTACCACCGTGGAGAGGACACGCTG
>VFFE01007207.1:850194-863107 GCA_008921705.1 Burhinus oedicnemus
GCTGAGTTGCTTATTAAAGATGCAGACCTGAAGTGAGAAACACGGATTTGTGTTCCGGCTCGTGGCACCCCACACCTCCCCAGCCAGAGCAGCCTCACGCTGGGCAAGGCTGGGGACTGCAAGGAAAGGGACTGCACGCACGGAAAAACTGGTGCAAGAAATACAGATGCAGCTTCGCCACTATATACGAGGTCTTAGTAACGAAGCAAGATTGCTGCTGCAACGCAAGTCCCTATTAAGCGACTATGGGAGAAAACGCCGCTGATTTAAGGCAATTAAGTGGGGAGGCACGCGCTGCTGTGGAGCAGGGAGAGGAGATGGGGGGGGAAAGAGGAGGTGGAAAAGGAACCGCGCGTGTCCCCAGCCACCCTGGGGACACGAGGGAAGAGGCTGAGCCGTAATGCGGGCAGACAGGGCAGCGCTGTGGCAGCACAGGTTGTATTTGTACGAGGGATTCTAGGTCATGTCCCCAACCCCACAGTGTCACGTCCTTGCAGTTTCCTAAAAGTCACATAGCTGGACTCGTCCCAGGGACTGCAGTTATTAATCTGGATTTTGTCAAACCAAAACCCGAGCTACAGCCTGAAGTAAATAATAATAATAAAACCAAGGCGTAATTTATCTGACGTCACTTTAAACACACACTAAACTAGTGGATTAGCTCTACTTCACCAGAAATGAAGTTCATCCGCTCTCCAAAGCAACGTCGACAATCCTTAACTTCAAAATCAGAAACGAGTGACTTCATTGCCCCACTGGCTGTCTCTAGACCCAGTAACGTGACAATGTTCTCTCCCAGTCTTTCCTTCTCGGTTGTGGCAGCGAGTCCCTGTGCACTCATGCACGCGTCTCCCGCATCCGTTTGGGCACGAGTTTAGCCAGGAGATTTCCCTTCTGACCAAAATCCTCAGGGATGTGCCACAGAAGTTTTCAGACTCCAAAGATAAGCTGAGTGCAGTTGGACACCATACGCTATGAGCTTCTGCTACCAAACTTTCCCCAAAAGTTTAAAGTTAAGGATCTTGAAAGGAACAAATACATCCTTGGGCACGCTTACAGGTTAAGATCACAGCATTAAGTTTAGGAATGATTTTCTAAGGTTTTACCAACACCAGATGCTAGATGAGGTCTCATTTGTGTATAACCCGAAATACTAACTCCTGTTCTAACCTGTCCACCAGCCACCAATGGATCGTCCATATGGGACATAAGAGCTATGGCTAATAGTAACTGGGCAAACATCACCTGGAGCCACAATTACTCTGCAGGAACTGACTTTGTGGTTAAGTATATCACCAGTAAGCATCAGATCGCGTGGGGACTCTATAGGGTGGTGATGCCATTAGAGATCCTGCCAGCTCCCATGGTTGCAGCCTATTACTCAGTCTTAATTACCGTGTGTGGAATGATGCTCTGTGTGCACGTGGAGGATGGGAGAGGAAAAGGCAGGTCATGGTCACGGCTGTTTAGAGTGCACCAGAGCTAATGCTGGGGCTCCACAAGGGATTCCCTCTCCTTGCACCCACTGTCACAAGATGTTTATGAAACATAGATGAGCAAGGCTGTTCATTTGTGAACTGTTCATTGAGCTGGGCTGTATGTGGTCACAATATAAAGAGCCTTTATATGAAAGGGGACAAAACTTTAAAGGAAAGTGAATCAAACCTACATAAATTGGAGAGCAGTTTTAAATGCCTTTGAAGACAGGCTTTTTGAACCTGGAGTTGGCAGAATCCTCTATGATCCCAAACCTCCTGTTGTATCAGATATTGTTGTTTCTTAAAATTGTAAGGCTACGTACTTAGTCTGGAAACTCAAAGCCAGCATCTCTGGTTTTAGTAATTGTTTAGAAAAGATGTTTACATGTTGTTGGTTGGGTTTTTTTATTTTTATAGATATGCAGTGATGACAACTGCTTATCTCTGACTTTATTTCCCAGCCATTGCAACCCTCACATCATCTGGTATGCCAGTCTTAAATCGGCATTTAAAATAAACCAACTAGGCATAATCATTGACAGCAAACCACTTTTGGTCATTTACAACATCGTTTAAGAGATGACCTTGATTTCTCCTTGAAACAATTTTTAATGCGCAACCAGTGCCTGGTCTCGCTCCGCAGCCTGCAGGGCTTCGGTAGGCAGCGCAGGCTGGGCTAGGCTCAGCCTTCCCCTTTTTAACTGGTTTCCATAATTCAGGATACGCATCCACTTTCCAAGCCCCAAACGCCAAGTATCCCAGCTCCCAAACCACCCACCGCCAGCGCTGGTTTTTCCCCAGCACAAAGCGCAGGCGATGCCCTTCCAGAGCTGTCCTGGTTTGAGGTAAAACAGGACCAATTTTGTTCAGTAACTTTTCTTTTTAGCTAGGCCTCTTCTAATAGGCCCTGTGCTAGGGCCAAACTAGCTAGGCCCAAACCACGACAAGAGCCCATGTGCTGAGTCAGTGCTCGGGAAGGGCTGCAGCAGCAGCAATGCCTTGGGATACCCTCATCAGGATCTGGCCGAGAGGAAAGGAATCTCAGCCCTTCCCAAACAGCCGTGGCTCTCTTCCCTTTCTGGTGACGTTTGAAGCAAGCAGCACGCTTTTGGCCTCAAAGCCACCTTTCTTCCTTCCCCATAGCACTGCTGAAGCGGGAGGTGCACACCTCCAGAGCCACAAATCAAAGCCCCGCTGTAGACTTTCTTAGAATTCGATGGTTTAATACTCAGCATTAAGCTCATCAGCCAATGATTCCTGGCACAGTGCAAAGAACAGGTCATCCTTGGAGAGAGCCTGGGAGCAACCAGCCCACGAGCATCCCTCCTGGAGCTGAAAGGCTCGATCCCTCTCGCCCCCAAAAGCAGCAATCTGCCGGCTGAGGCAAGCAGTCTCGCAGCATGTTTAATGCAACGTCCAACTCATTCAAAGCCTCCTTAACCTAGTGGCAAACCTGGTGTGTGGGTACCGCTCCCAAAGAACAAGAATTGCCTCATTTACCGAGTCCTGTAGCACCTTCACCCAGCTGAGCGGGACCAGGCAAATTCCAGACCTTTTGCAGTAAATACCCAAATATCCAGACCTGAGGCTGGGCAGATAAAGGACCTGTCGGGTCTTGAAAGTAGGGAGAGATCTGAATAGCTACCAGTTTTTCCAATACAGCAAGCAGGGATGCAGGGTAACCCACACCATATTCCTGCATTGCCGATTTTCTTCTATTCTCAGTGAGTAATAACCATGAAGCCGTTAATAGCTCCTTGACCATCAAGCTGTATTATTTCTGCTCAGCGGCTAGGGGTAGCATAATGCATTGCCTGCAGTGTCAACACGGTAATCTCTCCGAGCCTCCTGCGGCTGGGTTTGATGTGCGGTTTCTGTTTCTCAGGTAACAAGACAGAGAAATCTATCCCTGTTAAAGCTCAGACCCCTTCCTCTGTGCAGCTGGCGAATCTGACGCCGGGAATGATGTACAAGCTGTGGGTGTTCCCCATATGGTCTAGCCCCAGCGAACACTCGTACATAACCTTTACCACCAGCTCAGGTGAGACGGGCTTCAGCCCCGCCGCGGGGTGCATTTCCAAGGCATGTCACATCCATCACCGCCGACGTCATTCGCGTGGTGGCGGGAGGTGGTTTGACCATGACTGCATGGAACAACCCTCATCCACCCCCTAGCAGCCCCCCCTCCCCCCCATCTCTGCCCTTATTAAGGAGCCATCTCCAGCATCGCTGGGAGGTTGCACGGAGGAGGAGAGCCCCAGGAGGGGATAGGGATCCCTTTGAAGGAAAGGGTCTTTAGCGAGGGTGGAGAACATGCTCATGTTGTCATGAGGCTCTGCTTGAAGCCCTCCCGCTGTGTATTCGTACCTCCATGCGCACATTGCTACTCATGGTGGCGGTGGTCACTTTGGCCACAGAGAGCGTGCACATGTCTGGCAGAGGGGCAGGCGGGGAGATACTGGCAATGGGATGCAGATGAGGGGGAGGACCGGGATGGGGAACACGGTGCCTGCAGAAGACCTTGGTCAGAGTCACATGTGGCATATGCCTGGGGCTTTCCGTCCTCCAGGTATGTTTCCTCTGGCAACTCCACATTTAATTGTGCAAGCAATTTTCCAGGCTTAGGCACCTGAGTGATTTTTTACAGCTTTCTAATTATGGGCTTCCTACACTGCCCATCGAATGCCAGAGAAATACCCTTATTGACTTCCACAGGCACTGACTCGGGCTTTATGCATTTATAAAACTTCACCGTTCACACTCGATGAGTTTTAGTAAATCAAAACAGCCGTAACTTCCTTTGTATTCACCCGGGGGTTTTACTGTAGGAATCTGTGCACGGCGCCTGTCAAAGCACGGGTCTAAACACTTAGCTGAAAAACCAAGGAGCAAGCAACACTGGAGCAGCCCGCATGACAGGTGTAGTAGGGAGAAGCTGTGATTTTCAAAGAACTGACATTATTTTGCTCGGCTCCAGCCACGTAATGCAAAGTTCAAGCGCTTACCAGGCTCTTTCCTGAGAAGCGCAAAAGGAAAACGTAGCTCACAGCAAGGGAATGCTGCAGGGGCAGGCGGGGAGCCGCAGCTCCCCCCACACCCCCTGAGCACATCTTCTTTGGTGTCCAAAATTTTAGCAAGGCGTAACACCGCCACGTAATTCTCTGACGTGCTAAGATGACACAGGGACAGATGGCAACTGCTGGTATTTCTGCACATCCAATGCTGCCCAACACTGGGAAATAACCCGTGAGTGCTGACCTTGGCTCTGCCCCACGCTGAGGTCTGATGTGCCTCCCCAAACTGCTCCATCACCCCGCGATGTGGTCGAATCCACAGCGCAGCAGCCCCTGGAACGTGCTTGGCTTTGCAGAGGAGCCAAGTTTTCAAAAAGGATTTATTTTCACCAGGGTTTTCCCCCCTCGTCGCTCTGCTGCTGGCCGTGCCGCGTGGCGCGGCTGCCTTGCCTCAGGAGTTCTCAACAGTGTGCTTTGGCAGGACTCGGCTCGCAGACACCCAAACTGTCTGCAGGTTTCCAGTCCCCAGGCTCCCAGCCTGTTCCTACAGTGCAGAGGCTGATTCTGACCCCAGACAATAAAAGAGCTGATTTTTCAGCTCAGGCTCTCTCCAGAACAGCTCCAGCTGCAATGTTCCAGCCTCAATTTTGTTTCTGCTTCTGGACCCTCCCCGACTCAGAAATCGCCACCAGCTCGACAGCCCCCAGCTGTACCATGCAACATGTCTTTCTGGATAGCTATTTCCCCATCCGGACCCGTCTCTCTTCTTTTCTCGCCTGCTTTTCACCCACTTTGGGACCTGGGGGGGAGAGCGGGCAGCCCCCTGCACAACAGACACCAGGGAGTCATTAGAAGAGGGGGGGGGAAAGAGGAAAAAAAAAAAAAAAAAAGCAATATCCTTGGCTGATTGATGGTGGCAGTCTCAGCATATCTATTTTCCCTAACTGAGGGGTTCCTACTGATATTATTATTAAGACTAAAGGATGGGGCCACCTTTGTGCCTGTGACAGAGGCCAGTGGGTGACCTGAGCCCTATCCCTGCGGGATGCACAGTGCTATTGCCGTCCCTGCGGGCGTAAATGCTGCAGATCCATTTCTTCACGGGCTGGATACTGCTGACACAAGTGTTCGGCCCCCGCTGACAATCATATGCCATCAGGAATGCTTTTGACAAAAAAAAAAAAAAACCACAAAAAACCACTGTTCGGGGTTTTTGTGGGTTTTGTTTTTTAATGTTTTGCAAATAGCTATTCTAAAAGTTTCTTCGGTTTGGGTGTAGGTCAATAAGAAGTAGTCCACCTGCGCTGCGGCTGCAGGACACTGCCCTCCGACTTTGCTTCTGATGAACTGACAGCTCAATAACTCAACAGAGTGCCTTCCAGTAGCAGAGGACACTTTGAAACTACAGCCATAGCTTAATACAAAGAGGTCTTCTAAATTTTTAAAAAAACCCAACCCCAAACCGCAGCCTGTACAAACACTGGGAAGAGGATCACACAAGGCTGGAGCCGGTGAGACTTCTCATACCCAGCCATCTGCTTTATGAAGAAAGACAAAAGCTTTGCTGATCTTCTGTTGGTGGAACACAGTCTATGCTATTGGCACGTAAACTATGACTGTTAGGTAACGTGTTTTCTGCCACAAAATTATAATTAATTTAAAAAAAAAAGTCACTGCGGTTGCATTTCAAATCAATACCTATTCGATTACACAGCTGCTTCCCACTATTTCCCCTTGACGCTGGCCTTACGTTAAAGCAAATCAAAACATCCTCTCTGACAGCCATGTACTTAATCTTCTCTTTCTGAATGCTGCAATGACAGTCACTCGTTTACTCT
This sequence comes from Burhinus oedicnemus, assembly GCA_008921705.1. Lineage (NCBI taxonomy): Eukaryota > Metazoa > Chordata > Aves > Charadriiformes > Burhinidae > Burhinus > Burhinus oedicnemus. The sequence continues at coordinate 856,525 of VFFE01007207.1, forward strand.
AACTACAAGATTGCCGTGACTATAATTTTGTCGTCATGTGTTGCTTTTTTGGGAAGGATGGCAATTATACCTCTACCTTGGCGACAGGCAGTGCCACGATCCTCCTGCAGGATCCCCTGGTGACTCAGTACTCAAAATCCTCCCTCCCTGTAAAACAGCCCAAATCCATGTGGTGGCACAAAACCCACCTCTTGGGCTGCTTTGGCATTTTATGCTTTGAAGACCCCCCTTATTTCTCCCTTAGCGTTGGCTTCAGTACAAATCCCATCCCATCAGGGCTGCTAATACGATCTTTTTCCATTTCAAAGCTCTCCAGTAAAGCTTTCTTCCCCTTTCCTCCCCAAGCACTCAGCTAATTGAATCCAGTTCTCAGCTCTGCTCTGTTATAATGTCATCCCCTCCGTCATATAAAGTGCATCTTCAAGGACTACATAGCTCAGGTTGTACTAAAGGTAAATATTAGATGGAAGGGCAGCATTAAAGGGAAGAGCAGCAGAAGGGAGCCAAGGCACCATCAGGCAGCTGCTTCCAGCCGCCTTCCCCAGGAGCTCGGTGCCGCTCACAAACACTGAGTGCTCAGGGCCCGACAGCATTTCTTTAGCAAATGGTGCTCTTTCTTGTCGTTCTCCTCTTTTATCTGAATTTCCTTGTCACGGTTTGGCTGCAATTACCTACGGACAACGTGGCTTAGATTTCATCCTAAGGAGAGTACCTCTTCTCTTGGGTTCACTTTTGATGGAATAGGTATGCGCTTACAGTCCTAAAATGGCGTGGGTTAGGAAAGTTTGCCAATTCAAGCTACTTTTAAAGTCATTGTCTCTCTTCCAAAAGCCTTTCATTCACAAGACCTTAACAGAGGGCTATCTTTTGTGCTTTCTTTGTAAGCGCCATCTTGGTTTTTGTCACATGGGCACCACAAAGGACGCTCGCTGCACCGTCCTGCCCATTTCAGGCAAAGCCCTGCTAAATCCCAATTCAATCCCATTCGGCTCAGATCTCCCACGCTCCTGCCAGGAATACCTATCTCTGTTTGCACTGCAGTCTGGTTAAATTTAGCCCCCCTGCTGCGCTGAAGGTTATTTTCTCCTCTGCTCTGTCTTGCTGAATACGAAGTGCATGTCAATGAGAGCCAGGAAATGGCAGCTTGTTGCTATTTATAGGACACAGATTTGTCTGTCTGACCCTGTATGGGAGCTGCAAACAAGAAGTCAGAGTACGTGAGGGAGGACACGGCAGTTATGAGCCAGAGCGTTGTTTGGGGAACAAGACACCTCCTTGCTTGGTATTATCCATATTAATATTCAATAGCCTTGCGAGGGTGCTGGATGCAGTCCTATAAAGAGCTTGCCCCAGGAGACGAGACTTCCCAGTGCTATCAGACCACCTCCTCAACCATCTGGGACCCAGTTCCCCTCGCCGTGTCCCCTCTCGTGCATTGGTCAAGTCTTGGTGGGCTTCCACAAGTCCCCTCTCAGCCCTGGAGCCCCCCCTATGGCCACCCAAGGGCAGCAGGACCCCGGCGGTGGTGGCAACGGAGCCACTGCCCATCGCCTCTGCAGCTTGGGCAGGGCTGCCCCGTGTGATTTGGGTTTCTCCTGGCTCGAGGCTGCTAACGAGCCCTTCAGGGCTCAGCAACCCGCTGGATCCAGTGGTGCTGCTCAGCCTCACTGGACACCAGGCACTGGATCCTCTTGGGCACGTTTCTTTCAGACCTTCTTGCAAATGGGGCAATTTTCAGACACAGTAAGTGAAAGATCGAATCTGTTACCCAGCTTCTTTTGCCATTATTTGCAATGCACCTTTCCCACTGGTCTGTGCTAGGTTTTACTTTATGTTGTGACCCTTTGCTGTTTGTAGCTCCTGCTAAAATGTTGAGTGGACCTACCACCACAAAATAAAATAAAAAAAAAAAGCCACCGATGGCTGTGGTACAGTCTCAGATAACGTGGTCAATATACACATACATACACAGTGCTAAAGATAATTCCTAAACCGGTGGACTGTGTCTTACTATTCACCTATTTCCCTCTGTGGTTCTGGTCTAATCCCTCATAGCTTTTTTTTTTTTTTCCTTTCAATTTTCCTCCCAGCTTATACCAAGAATCACGTGGACATCGCAACGCAGGGCTGGTTCATCGGGCTGATGTGTGCCATCGCTCTCCTGGTTCTTATTCTGTTGATAGTCTGCTTCATTAAGAGGAGCAGAGGCGGGAAATATCCAGGTAAGAGCGTTGCATGGCAATCGTTTCTGCTCATGGTTTAAACATCCCCAGGCTTCCGGGGGCTAATCAAATTGTATTGCTCTCGGAGAGATGCTTGTGATTACAAGGGCTTTTCTTTCTCTGTAGTGGGAACACTATTATTAGCGGGAAGCATTTCAGTTAATTAAAGGTCAGGTGAGGGCTCGGTGCTGCGCAGGCTTTAGGCTGCGGAGCTGGACGCTCCTGCGATGCATGACCCAACCTCAACTCCGCAAATTTGCTTGTCCTCATCTAGGAAAAGATCTTCTCAGGCAAAAATCTCATTAAATTTTTGCAAGGCAAACGTAAGGCTTCAGAAAATTTACCAATTAATACATCTTCTCTCACTATCTGGAGTGCCTGTGCCCTGGTGCCACCCCAGCAGAGCCCTTCGCAAACCCTCCCAGGTGCGGGTTTTTTTATTGAGTCAATGAAAAGCTGCACTTCACCCCACAGGGATTTCACAAGACAGCCACAACGCCGGCTGCCGTTACCACCTCGCAAAGCTTTTATCTTCTGTACTGCTTTCTAACGTGAATGTTGGGGATGTGCTTGCTTACAGTACGAGACAATAAAGATGAGCATCTAAATCCCGAAGACAAGAACGTAGAAGATGGCTCGTTCGACTACAGGTATGCTTCCACCGGCATGTGTACCCACGCGGCCACGTCTCCCCATCAGCCCCGCTCCCAGCCATCACAGACCTCACCGCGCTACCCCTCCACGTAACCGCAGCGCCGCGGTGCCACACAGCCTCTTCAGTTATTTCTCCCACCTTCCTCCTCCTGCCTCCTGCCCTCTGCAAGTCCTCTGCCAAAGGAAACATTTCCGGCCTAAAACCCTGGAAGAGTAACCAGGCTGTGAGGATGCTGCCAAGGTCTCCTCCTTTCCCTGTCTCAGCCTGGAAGGATCAGTCCAGGCGGAGAGCCGGAACTCTGGCATCAGCTACCCAGGACACAGCTCTCGCCAGGTGCAGATCAACCTTAATGACACTCCTAATACATACCAAAAAAAAAAAAAAAATTAAACTCTGAAGCAGCCTGAGGCTATTTCAGGTATATCACCCCCTAGCTCAGCCTCTCTCCTATCCATAAGAGATTATCCAGGGAAAAAACAAAAAAAATGCCCAAAGTTCTGTTTAGCTTAGCCCTGAAAGCACGCCAGAGTACCGATTTGGGGGTCTGCCTGCATCCCCACCAAGGTTTCTCTGTAAGGTCCCCAGGCAAACCCTACAGAAACAGCCCGAGGGCTGCAGCACAGCCTAGCAGCGGTTCTGCTAAAACCGCTCTCATTCCCCCCTCCACCTCCGCTCAGCTGCTTTCACGCAAAATGGCAGCCTTTGAAGAGCAGCAGCGCCCACTTTCACTCCAGGAAAACTCCCAGGATATTTCAGAAAGGGGCAAGCTCTCTCCCAAGCCTGCTCACGTGCGGTGCAGCATCCACAGCTCTGCTGGTGTTACTGGTTGCCCCCAGGGAGCGGGAGCAGGTAGGGATGTCAGGTCTCATTGGATTGCCCACACCTGACAGATGACAGGGATGTATTACAGCACCTACAGTGGGCTTTGCTTTCCTTTAAAGAATTAAAATGCACCTTTCCATCTGAGCTGGATCCAAAGCCCAATTAGGCTAGCAGGAATTTTTCTCTCGACTTCAAAACAGGGGTTAATTAAACATCATGTCATTACCGATACTCCTAGCATCGCAAATTGAGGTAGCAAAGATAGGAAGAATTTATTTACAATTCAGTAAGGGATGTAACAAGACACACGTGTTCCACCAAAGACTTTAGAGGAAGCAAAATGAATATATCTGCCTGCACGCAATACATAAATGGAAGTAGAACAACTGCAGCCCTCAATACGATCACTTTTATATTGTTAGCACGGTAACCATTTCAGTGACACTTTTTCTCCAAAGGATGTCCCAAAGCTCCCAAGTCTTCCGATAGCACGAGACAGAATACAAACACACCCCAGCAGGAACCAGAATAAGCAGCATGTTGTAGAAAAAGATCACCATTCCTTATTGCCCTAAACAACACCCGGGGGCAACACCTTCCTCGCCTCCCTGAGAGATGTGGTTATCGCTTCTAGTGGTGGCAAGCCACAGACGGGTAGACGTGGTGCTGAGGGACGTGGTTTAGTGGTGGTTTTTGGCAGTGTTAGGTTAATGGTTGGACTCGATGATCTTAAAGGTCCCTTCCAACCTAGACGACTCTATGATTCTATAATTACATTAAGTCCACATACGAATCACAGTTTGGGGATGTTCCCTTCAGATTCCTGGCCGGGACCCAGAGAAGAAGTTAGCTCAGCCTGGTCCTGTTGCAGGCTTTGCCCCGGATCAAACCCATCTCTTCCCAGGCATGATTTTACAAGTGCAGGCAGAGCTCCTTGTCCAGAGACAAGCCATAACCGTAACTGCATACTACATAGCTAGTGTCCATACTTTGACCGAGACAAGTCCCCTTAATGCTCTGAGTCACAATAGGGATCCTCTTAGTTCCCAGATTTGTGGGATGGTGTAAATATCATGTAGCAAGCCTGAAACATCTCATCACCTAGGAGCTATTCACACACAACTCCACAGGCTCAGCTCCATCACCTGGATCTCAGGCAAGGTCTCCACAGCCGAGCTTCTGGCAGTACGCACCGATTTCAGAGATCTGCTTCTCAAGAGTCTGTTGAGGTGGCTGCAGTCCAGACCTCCTCACCCTCATCGCTCCTAAGGCAACTGCATTGCCAGGCACCACTTGCCTTGCGTAGAAGGAAAACCAAGCTCTTGGTATGGCTGGCAGCATTGCGACAGTCAGCAATGCTGCATTTACTGCCCAAGCACCATCCAAGGGGCATTGCCTTCCAGGCAATGGGAAGGAATGGGATAAATCCTTCATCCTACTACACAGCAGCTTCTGCTTAGTTGAAGCTCAAACTTTTATTGACAGCCCCATTCCCAAAAGTTTGCAAGCTAAAGGCAGAGGTCAGTGGAAGGGCAACAACCAAACTCCAAGATGCTCCCGCATTTTCAATCACACTGTCCCATGGACTAGATGGGGAAACAAAACCCAATCAAACAAGAACAACAACAAAAAAACCCCAACTTTGCCCCCTCCTTCTCAGGAACAACAGGTTTCCTGGGAGAAGTCATAGGAGGCTTCCCTCAAGGAGGCAGAAAGGAAGGTGAACCTGAAGGATTGATATGAAATGCTGTTGGCTGATTAAAATTCAAAACGATTGCGATGTTAGGCTCAAGGAGGGTAGCAATTAGTATTTCAAGCAAGGACAGGAATTGAGCTGACGTGAGTTCTTCATTGGTTTCCCTCCCCACCTCCACATAGCATGTCTGATATGCTCTCATCATATCTCACGTCCTTAATGCCCTGTGCATGCAACTTTCAAATCTCTGCAGCCTATAATTAAGAGATACTGTCACATCTTTCTGTTCCACTAACAGAATAATGGTTTTCCTGAGCAGAGGCTAAGCTGAGAAGCTTATTTTCAAAGCAGGAGACCATTATCCTTGGACAATGTTCTGTGCCAGTGACTGTGCCTCATTATACCAAATGTTTAAGCTGCACGTGGGGGAGTCAGCTGGAAACCCTGGCCACCGGGAAGGGAAAGTTGAGTGGTTTTAGGTTCTGGGCTCCGGTTCAGACTTAGTGGCACAGGTTACACACAGCGCCAGCTTGCCCCACACGGACCATCTCAGCAGCCATCAAGACAGGAGGACACAGAGCCATCCTCTGAGCCTAGCGAGGGGAGGAGAGGTCTGGCGCAGCAGCCTGGGGAGGTGTAGGCTTGTCAACGGATAACATGATACCGGTGCATGACTCTATCATGGAAACCCAGCAGAAGGCTGGAGGGGAAACCAAGCGACCCATTCACTTGGCCCTCATCCTGCTGCATGTTGGTCCCCAGCAGCGACCGCTGTTCCCTGCAGCCGCTCGCTAATGGGCTTCAACCACAAGCCCTTTTTGAACAGCCTGACGGCGACCAGCCCACTTCCCACCTGCGCCATGCACTGCTGCTCTGCATTAGCTTTCTCGGGGAAGCCAATAAGGCTCATTCAGCTCTGAACAATTATACTGGCTCCATTTGGTATAACGAGGCAATTAGCTCCATGAGGAATGCAGACGTTTCTTTTTGGTTTTTAGCACTGCCCCTGTAAATGCAGACCTCATCATACCTCTCTCTGATCAGGCTCTTTCTGCTTCTCTCTGTTTTATTCCCATTCTTTCTTCTCCTTTTCACCTGGTCTATCCACATGGACCATGAAGGTCTCTTGAAAGGTAGGACCACGTGCTGCCAGAAGTCCGGCACATTTAGCTTTTTTTTTTTTTTTTT
>VFFE01007207.1:863127-878466 GCA_008921705.1 Burhinus oedicnemus
AAAAAAAAAAAAAAAAAAAAGGAAAAAAAAAAAAAAGAAAAAAATTCCAAGCAAACAGGCAGACCAGGTGGCTGCCGATGCCATCTTACCCTTAGCAAGCAAGCGAACAGCAAGAACTCCCGGGGCACGGATGGGTTGTAGCTGTAGCTGAACTCTGGGCTGAGCCAGAGGGGCTGGAGGAGCAGCGGGATGCTCGGGATGCTCGAGCTGCAGCCCAGCTTCAGGGCTGGCCCCGGCGCCCAGAGCCAGCCCGGCAGGGGCCACCATGGGCTCAGCCGCCCAGACTCCCCGAGGCCCTTTTTGTTCTTTTGGGAGGCAGTTAAAAATTCTTCTTTTTAATCTTTACAGGAAGGTTCCAGATAAGGGGGGGAAGGAAAAAAAAGAGTTTTGGGAAGGGAAGAGGGGTGAGCGGGGCCTGGGCAGAGTAGGAAGAGCAACATAAATGCATGAAAGGAGGAAAGTGGTGGATCTTTGGGTAACGACACCAAGGCACTGTATTACTGAGATGTCCATCCTCACGGCAGCATCTTGGCCATAGCCTCTCCCAAACCAGTCAGCGCCGCAACCTCCTTCCCGAAAGATCAAGCAGCACCTATGCAGGGGAGGGCAGGTCCCCACCACTTCCCTTGGCACCGTAACTCGCATCAGTGCTGAGGCTCCACGGTCCATCCCCCCTGCAGAGCCCATGGGGGGGTCACCCACCACCCCAGCAGGGCTCCAGAGCATCCTCGGAGGACAAGAGGTTGCAAAACAGCTTGTGGGATTCATGGAAGGACAGTCAGGTGCCACTTGCCCTCCAAGATGAGGATAACAGCACTGCTTGCCTGGGTCATTGCAGGCAAACTATTTTGGTTCAGTCTTTGCTTTGTAAGAATTTGGGAGGAAACTGCCCCCAGACCATGCCTGCTTTCTTTTAAAGGCAACTCCATAAATCTTATGTAGCAAAGAGGGAGTGGAAGCAGGCCCAGTATTAACATAGGATGAGGGGACCAGAAATCACTTATTTAAAAAAATAAAAATAAATAAAAAATAATCAAAGCCACCCGGTCAGGATGAGAAGCACCCGCCGGGATCAGGTGGAGGATCCCCTGCTGTCGCCCTGCACTGCAGCTCCCCATCAGCAGCTTGAACAGTTCAGGGACACGCGTCCCTCGGGAGACACACAGCAGGAGGGCAGGACCCAAGGTCCATGTTTCCCCCAGGCACCAGGGATGAGCCGGATCAACAGTGTTTTCCACTAAACCCCCCTCCTCGTTTCTGACAGTGGCCTTTCCCCCCCTCCATCCATCAGCCTGAGCGAGACCCTTCCACGAGCGAGTGGGCGAGCGACTGCACCGTGGGACTCCCCTCCGCTGTCTTATTTACATATCAAGACAACATGCGATTTAAGTTAACCCATTAACACACTGTAAGAAAGCGTCTTGGATAGGAGTGCTCCTTTCACATGCCTTACACAGCTTCGAACTTCCCATGAAGTTTAATAAACTGATACTATTCCCCCACCGCTCACACGCCCCTAACGCGATGGTCTTCGACCTGCCAGACCAGTAGGAGTAGGATGCCTGGGCAGCTCTCCCGGCTGAGACAGCATGGATCATTGTAGAAGGTAGAGTTTTATAATAGACAGTACTTAGTGGCCAACGCCATGTGTATTCTCCCACTTCCTGCACTTTTGAAACCAAAGGTACCTTCGCTGAGAGAGATCGGATTTCTTCGGACCGTTTCACAGACGGCGAACGATGTTAGGATGGATTTTTCTTTCTTTTTTTTTTTTCTAAGGAGGATGTTTTTGTTCAGCATAATGGATTAAATGCAATAGGATTAATGCAATTATTCTTTTAGCTTTCAAGCTGGTTTGCTATGAAGACATATTGCTAACAAGAATACTTCTACTAATACGGACTGTTGAGATGGACTTTGCCACATTCTTTAAGCTGCTAATGGCACAACTATCCTGCGCTTCGGGGAAGAGCCCGGACCCGGTCAGCACCCGCATAGCACCTACTGCTGGGTCACACAGAGGAAATAGGAGAGAGCTGGATGCAAACCGAACGGCAAAGGAGTTCCGTGCACCGTACGAGCCAAGGAGGGTGTAGGCTGGTGTTACCAGGCAGAGGAACCCCCTGGAGCTGGGGGTGCTCCTGCCAGCCCAGGGCAGCGCAGGGATGTCCCCGCTCCACCACAAGAGAACCCATCTGCCGTGGTCCTTCATCCATGTCACCTTGCAGGGTAGGAGCCACACATCGCGCTCTGTTACTGACAGTGTAAATGCATTCATGCAACAAGCCTATTTCCACTGCTGCCACTCGCCACCAATCCAGTTTAAGGAAAGCATCTCCCAGCCTGTTCCCAGGACATGCAGCAAATGTATTCGGTTTTTAAGCAAACATGCCAGGCCAAACATAACACAGCCCTTGGTCACAGGGATAATCGCTTCCCAAGCCTATGGCTGTCCTTACAATGAGTAACTTCTTGCCCAAGCACTGGTGGAAACGAGGAGAGAAACAAACTACAGCCTCCACTGCGGAAAAGCCTCTGCCACCAGAGCTGGGCATCTTCATTGGTACCCAGCACACCAGATCCTCGCTGCTTTGTGGACCAACCACTAACAGGGACCACAAGACCCCTGGCTACCACGCAACACCTCCAAACCATGAGAAAGTTGGTCAGGCATTACTGGAAGCAGGGCGGTCCGCGTCATGTATCTGTATTACGTGCCATTCGTATTAAAGCCTGTATTTCTGTCCTGTCACGAACCACCACTTTACTGAGCAAACCCCTTCGCATCCCTTTGGAAGCAGAGAAGCGTTTGTCCCTGTAGCTTCGCAGCGCGTGCCCCACTGCATGCCTCGGCAAGCAGGGAGGGAAGGGGCTCGACCCAGCCCAGCTAGTCCTGCCCTAGCCCCAAAAAGTCCCGCAAACGCCATTAGAGTCCTACCACCACCTTACTGTAAGTATCCAGAAGAGGAAGGAGATGCCTGCAGAGGGCCCAGTAGACAAACGGTTCAGTGTGAGTTACTTGGAGTCTTGTATTGGCCTGGTGTAAAAATTACTCAAGTACTTTAAGGTAAAGTCAAAATTTTAACATTTTTTGTAAACTTCCCTGAGTGTTTTGGAGCTCAAAGAAAATTCTAATTTGAAACTCATCACGAGCTTAACGTTTTTTACTCTCTTTAACAAAGAGTCAGTAGATGTTTGCATGTGCAGTTACCATATCATGGGGAGCAAGTCCCTCGCTTGCTCTGACCACCAAAACCATGGCAGCTCTGACGGGGTGACCCCACGCCACCCCAAAACGCATTTGCCCCCCAGAAACAGCCAGGGCCAGGCTGCACCAGCACCATGGCCACGCTTCTGCTGAACGAGCGTCCTTTGAGCACTAGGAGACAGACAGAGACCCCACATGAGGACCGGTGGTGCCGAGGGGTCTTGCCCCCCCGTCTCTGCCTGTTTGGGTGTGTGCTGTGCCAGCGGTTGTGTCCGCTTGTCCCCAGTGTCACCCCGCAGGAGCTGCTTTGCTTCTCCATCCCTAGCTGTCCTTGTCTGGAGGGTCACCTTGGCTCCTGGTACCCATAGCGTCACCCCTGGGATTAGCAGAGATGCTCGGGGGAGCCCCACATCAGCCAGCCTCTGCTCAAAGGGCAGGACCTCTCCTAAGGGGTCGGTCTCCATCACAGGGCGGGATTGTCCCTCTCTGGGATCTGCACAGCCTCTCTGGAACAGGGCAAGCTTTCACCTTTTCTTTTGCAGAAGATACATCTTCATAAAGGGTTTAAATTAGGGGCCAACGCTTAATAAATAAATAAATTTAAAAAAAAAAAAAAAAGAGAAAGAAGAGCCAGACCCCAAATCAAGTGCTCTCAGAAGCTTGGAAAAAAGCAGTTTGGGTCCAACTCCCAACTTGCAAATTTGAGCCCGTTTCGAAAACACTCCGAGCCAAAACCTCATCCATGTTCTGGAGACGGATCCAGACTCTGCCGGCTGCATCCGAGCCCAGGGACACAGCCTGCCCCTCCCTGACACGCAGCCCTTTGCTGTTTGGAGCCCTGCACGTGTGCAACAGCTGATATGAACCACAGGAGCACAAGCATGGGCTACGAGAGGATGGTTGCCACGTTTACACGATCTTGAGGCTGTTCCCATTCTCCCTGAAGCAATGTTGCAGTAAGAGACAGAAAAGCAGTGGGAAAAATCGAGTTTTGGTACAAGCCCTGAAATCCTGCTCACAGAAACACCATCAGTCTGTCCTGTCCTGATGTCCCCACAGCACACCCCCTGCCAGCATTGCCTTCTCGCCGATGACAGACCCCAAGTCCACATGGTACGGTCACTTCGGACCCAAGAGATTGACCTGTTGATGAGGAACCACAGCTCCTGCCGCCACCACACTGGGGGAGCAGGACGGGTGCGAGGGCAGAACCGCGCAGCATCGCCCACCACCGGAGCCGTGCCCCTTGCCATGCCCTACCTGGCATGCGGCACGCACTCCATCCATGCCACCAGCCCTCCTGGCAAGTCCCAACGCCTCTCCTCAGTGTGCAGGTCCCAGCAGAGCCGCGAGTTCAACCTGCAACGTGATGTCTGTCGTACCAGGCTTAATTGTGTACTAGCAGCAAACGATTTCAGTTAAGCAATAAAAATAAACAAACCTTGTTAAAAAAAAAACCAAAACAAACAAAAAAAAGAGACCACATTCTATTCTTGCACTAAAACCTGTTTTATTAACGAGAATAACGATGCTTTTCTGGTCCTAACAAACACCCCACCGCATCAGTAGCTCCCCCCTGCCCAGCAGCGCCTGTCTCTCCATGTCCTTCGCAAGTGGGCATGGGGCTTTGGTTGTCAAACGCTGTCTAAACCCCGCGTCAAACCCGCAGAACAGACTCCTTCCTTTGCAGTACAGAGTTTTAAATGTTCGTTCCTCCTGCTCACATCAGAAAGAAAGTATTGGACTGTTTTGTTTTTCTTTAATTTGTAAATATATTGCCAACCATCCATCCTCTCTGTAAAACCTCCTGGTTGTTCTAAAGTATTCTATGTATTTATTTGCCTTTTTTTTTTTTAAAAAAAAAAAAAGCAAAAAACAACACCCTTGCGTTAACCCACTTGTTCCAATGAGAAATGTATAGCTGAAGCTGTAAAATTAACAGTTTACAGCAAGAAGATTTATGGACTACAGAAAAAAAAAAGTTTAATATAAGGACTTATAAACCGACTGCATGAGAGATGAAAGAAGGCCAAAATACTCAGATATCATTTTTTTGAATCACTGTAAAAAGAAAAAGACTGGATTTTTTTGTATAGAGAACACTAAACATATAATAAAACATTGTTCAAAACTCACGCTAAGCCTGCGATTCATTTCCGCCAGCTTTCTAAAGGTAAAAGCCGCCGCTCACCCACAGCCAGCACCGGGCAAGCGCTCACCGAACACGTGGCCCTCCGCAGCCCACGAAACCCTGCTGGTCCCCAACGTCCCCCAGCACCACCCTCCCTCCCCAGCCCTTCCCCAGGGATTCCTCTGAACTCCCTTCCTTCCCCAAACATTCCTCTGAAACCACCCGAAGGGGAAGCATTGCCCAGCCTGAACACGGTTGCGGAGATGCAGCGCATCCTCCCAGCGGGTCAGGGCTTCTGCTGAAGAAGATTTGACCGAGTGGTTTAAAAACCTCGGTGCCTCCTTTGCTACCCCACTAGGCTGTTTTGTTAGTCCGTGGTTTACCTAGGCAAAGCAGAACAAGCCCTGAGCCAAGACCAGCAGTGACAAGGCACCACGGATGCTTTGTTTTTCAGAAGCGTCTCCCGACGGCCAGGTGCAGAGCTCAGCACAGCACAGGACCGCGCTGAGATGCGAAAGCAGCAGCCGGGGTGGTGGGACGGGAGCGAACCCTCCAGCGCAGCCCCCCACCCGCCAGCTCGTCTCAGCACGGCCGTCCTGCGGGCTCAGGACGGAGGGGACGGTTCCCAAAGCCCGTGCGAGCTCAGTGCAGCAGCTCCTGTGTTTCTGCTGCTGCCACACAGCACCGGAGGTTCACAAGAGGCTGCAGAAAGGGTCTGGGGAGCAGTGGGTCTTCACTCCTGTTGCACCCGAGCAGGCTGCGGGGATGTCCTGGCACAGGCAGGGTAGCTCTCCCCACTAATAACTTTACAGCCTGCCCTGGTCTGGGTGCTCTGACATCTCCCACCCACAGCCAGATCTGCTCAGCCACATTAAACAGCGGGACACGCTTCATTCATTAAAACCTGGTAGAGGCTGAAACATGGGAGCAGCTCAAAGTACCGGGACAAGACGCTGTCTCTGCATTGAGCCCATCAGAAGCATCCCTGGTGAACGGGATGAGAGCGGCCGCAGGGATGGGAGGTGCAGCGCCGGCACATCTCGCTGCACATCACCCTTGGAGGCGAGCGGGTCCGTTTGCATTAGGGGAACCGCTCCAAGAGCGGCAATAACTGCTCCCAGCGACCCGGGCAGGAACTCTTTGCTCTTCGCGAAGCCCTTGCCAACCACCTCGGCCACCAACGAGTCCTCAGTGCAGGCAACGGCATCCTGTCCAGGTGGGGAAACTGAGGCACGAAGGAGCAATGATTGCTCAGGGACCAGCCCTGAGTGTGGCTTCCCGGGACTGCCCATACTCGCGATGCTGGCGTGGCATGTTTGAGACACGCTGTCCTGGCAAACAGCAGCTCCGCATCCTTGCCAGTGCCGGCTGCGGCACAAACACCCTTCCGAAGCACACGGTATAAGCTGGAGAAAGAAGCCCCTGTGGCCCAGCAAACATATGGGAGGGCCAGGGTTTAACCCAGCTCCCCCCTCCCGACCCGGCACGTCCTGGCAGTGAGTGATGCCTCCCCCCGGGGCCAATCCTGCACCCCCCAGCCTTTCCTGCCCCCGAGGCTCTGAAGTGCTCTTAACAGAGACTCCCTGGTGCAAAGCCTTGACAAGAATGGGCTGAAGGAAGGGGGAAAAACAGCAGAGCCTATTTGGCTAATGAAGATGTAATTGCTGCGGCCCTCGCTAATAGGATGAAAGTATTAGTGCTTCCTGCTCCAGTGCCATGGCGGGGGCTCTGTCCTCCCCCCCCTCCCCACCACTTACTTGAACAGCGGCGGGGGGCGGGGGGAAGCACCTTTTGGCCAGTGTAGGAGAGCTCCCCAGTGCAGACTGGGGCCATGGAGGCACCAGCCACCCTTGGTCCCCGCCCCAAGGAAGGATAAAGAAGGAACTGGACTTAGCCTTTGATGCAGAAATTCAAGCTAGCTGGAACCCAGGGACCCCTGCAATACCTCAAAGCCACCATATCCCACTGCCCACAGCCATGGGAACCAGCAGGGGCCAAGGTCTCAGGCTGCACAGGCAGCTGCTTCCATCATTCCCATAGGACACACTGTGTTTTTATCATCCAGGAGCGAGCGACAATGGACCCATCCTCATCCTCGCGATCGATACAGGGGGAGACACGCATGCATTAGCACTCGTCCCTTTTTATGGCAGGATAATGACACCCATATCTTCCCTGACCTCTGCACGCCCGGTGGGGCAGTGGGGCTGGATCGATGCCGACAGACTGCCTCCAATTACCCTCCTCCTCCTCGGAGAGGCAGCTCCAGCCTATTGCCCATTACTGCAGCTAAGAGCCATCCACTGTCGGCACCAGGAATATCCAAGGGAGCCCTTACAGAGCTGCTTCCTCCCCCAGCTGCTATCGCTGTGATCTCAGGACATGTCTGCACTAGGACAAACACCCGAGAGGTCACCGATGCCCTTGTCACCTGCGGAGAGACCCTTGGGGAGCTGCTGGTAACAGAGACACAGAGGAGAGGGGGCAGAGGGCAGGTCACCCTCCCTCCACCGGGGACGGGGCTTGTCACCTCTCTTGGGTTTCCCTCTGCATGGTCCCCCCGTTAGTGCTCTTGCTGGGGGTCAGGACCCAGCCCCATTTTTCCTTTCTGCCCAGCAAAACTGAGTGGAAAAATGATGCATGAGTGCCTGCTATTCCAGCTGAGGTCTGCAGGAATGGCTGTGGCCAGTTTCTCCCAGTCTCACCCCAAAACAGCAGCAGGGAGCAGAGGACAGGGCAGCTAGGCGAGGGGAAGAGAGGTAGGACTGGCAACACGTCCCGCTCCATCACGGGCGCCCTCCTGCCTGCACCCGTTTGCTGGAAGAGTCTGGACCGCTGGAGCTTTGCCAATCGATAGAGATACTAATGCCTTAATTACTCCTCTGTAATTGCAAACCATTAACCTGTGGACAGCCCCAGCGCCCACTGATCTCCTTACATCATTAACAGGTCTGGGCTGGAGCTGGGAGGGATGGAAAGCGCAGGGTGTTCCCTGCCATGCTCCCGAATCCTCCGCTTCCCAGCTCACTGCGCAGTCTGGCAGCGACCTGCCACCAGCAAAACCCAGCGCGGGGGTCCTTCGCACCTCAGCAGCGATGGGATCAGCAGCACCTCTTCCCCCAAAACCTCAGTGCCTGCAGGGTATCATGGAGGAGGTCCTGGAGTGTCCCTGTCGCATGTCCTAGCATCACTCCACCAGGACAGACAACCCCCCAGCAGCCAGAAAACAGCAAAGATCTCGTGGCTGCAGATATTCACTGGGAAAGGCTCTGGGTACAGCCTTGTGGGGGGCACAGCTACTGTTTGCAGAATGCTGCCAACACAGGCAAGCCCAGCCCTAAGCCCCTTACACCGCAGCAACAGCCAAAGGTGGCTCCCGCACACCCAAAAACCCAAAGCTGACCCTGGCTGCCACCCCCTGTCTCCCCCCGGCAGGGTGCAGAGCCACTCTCTTGGTCCCGCTCCGCTAACCCTGCTGCGAGGGAACCCCGTCCTCCCCGGCACGGCGCAGATCGGGTACCACCTACAACAGCCACGCTGGGCTCGATGGAGCTTCCCAAAATTCTGCTGTAAAGCAACCTCCTCAGCACGCATGTCAGCCTGGTTATGTGTGTATAGATACAGACATACATACATACATTTAGGCACGGGGGTGTGCATATATACAGAAACACGCACACACTGCACAGAGGTGGGTGTCTGTGGTGAGACACCCCCCCCAGCTGGGGCTAATCCTTTCCCTGCCCACAGACATGGGCTCGGACCCCCCCAGATCCCCCAGTTTCCCCCCCCGGGCCCACACCTGCTCCGGCCCCAGGGACAGGGGGAGCTGGCGGCGATCGGCGCAGGCGAGGGGTTTCTGCTGGGGACTGGTGGGAGCAGCAGCCAGGGAGGCTGAGGAAGGGCATGAATTATGCATGATGCTGCAAGTCGCTCTGCCTCCCTCACTGGTCCTTGGACTGTGGCAAGTGAGGTAAAGGCAGAAGAAAAAATACCCTCTCCAGGGACCGGCGTGGTGGTTGGCAGCGAGCGAGGGAGCGCGCACGCAAGGAGGAGGAGAGGGAGGAGCACATCCTAATGCAGAGATGCTGCAGTGGCTTTGGGCACACACATCCACACTCCGGCAGGCACCAGCCAAGCACTGCCTCGCAGCCGAGCCTCCGGCACACGCATCCAGCCCGCACAAGGTAAGCGCCTTCTCCATCCTTCCTCCATCCGAGAGGGAGGCAAGAGGCTCCGGGTTTCAGGGCACCATTCCCCGTCAGAGCCAACTTGCAGGCACGCTCGGCTTTGCTCCGGCGAGAGGGAACCTGCCAGATCTCCGCTCGCCTCCGGCGGGGACGGGGAAGCAAGAGCAGGGGTTGGTTTGGGCATTTCTCGGCGGGCGATGGCTTTGCAGGCGATGCAGGCTCTGCCTGAGCTGGAGAGGAGCTGGGGGTGGAGGTGGGAGGAAGCGGGGGGCTACGGCTGTGTCACTTGTGGCAGGGGCTGAGTGGCCGAGGTCGACACAGCTGTTAGCAGAAGCATCTCTTATGGAATAAGTCTGGGAATATTTTTATTATTAGTGTTATGCTTTTCCTGGTGCATTCTGGCTGGGGGCACTTTGAGAGCCCACTGGCAGGGTCAGGCATCTTGAACACGGCGCCTGGGAGGGGTTCGGGGGGGTGTGTGTGTGTGTGGGGGGGTGTTCCACAGCTTTTGCTGCACAAAACTACTTCAGCATCTCCAGCACGGGCTGGCAGAGCCCAGAGCAGCCCAAGAGACCCGGGTTTCCTCTCCAGGGAGGGAGGAACAAGGAAGACAGCAGTGTCCCAAGTCCCCTCCTTATACCCACAGCCCCCCCCCCACCTCGCCAAGGGCAGATCCCAGGTGAGGGGTGGGAGACGATGGGATATTTCTGTGTCTGGGGCTGGTGGGAGCTTTGCAGTGTGTCGGGGCAGCTCAGGGCAGCGGGGAGCTGGAGGGGCTTAGTGTAAAGTCATGGACAAGAACTTGCCCACCCCGGGGCATGGGGGACACCAGCAGGCAGGGCACCACTTCGCTCTTTCCCACTGGCAGCGGGACGGACACTGGGATGGGGAAGCAGCCGGTGGCAGGGCAGGCTGGGGCGAGCTTTGTGGAGCTCCCTCTCCCCTTTGCATCTCGCCCATGCTGACCCCCCGACTCCCCCAGGCTTGCACCACTCCCACAAGCTTCAGCATTATTTTTCTGGCTGGACTGGGGAGTATTCATAAGAGATTGTCATCTCTCTAAGGAAACACTAGTTGCTTTGAGGATGGGAGGCAGCAGCCTCTACATCCGAGAGCTGGGAGCAACCCGAGCCCTCCCCAGCAGCAACCCCGGCCCAAGACTTTAAGCCAGACCCCCAGAATGGCTCTTACTTCTCCCAGGCCACCTCCAGGCACGTCCACAAGAAGTTCTCAGGGTACAAAGCTGAAGCACAGGCTCTTGCACAAGATTTAGGAGCAGGTTTGCACCCGCAGCCTTGAAAGCTTCATCCACATACTTGGTACTGAGCACACCCGACAGCGACAACACCAGCCCCCAAACCCGCTTGCTTTGCTAATACAGGAAAGCAGCAGGTCCCAAACTTTCTAGAAATAGCTGTACTTCCCAGGGGCAGATCAGAATTACTCAAGGCTAAAGAAAATGGAAAGCGAGGGGGCCACATCAAACCCAGCTGCACACTGTCCCTGGAGCATGATTAGACTAGACCGAGACAAAGGGATCCTAATGCTCTTCTCCATCACCCGATCAATTACTACCAAACAGAGCAACCACGACTTTTGTCACTCAAAATACGTCTGCAGAGAATGTAATGGCCTGTGTCATTATTTTCTCTGCAGATTTACCACAAGCAAATCATAGAAGGCAGAAAACCCGACCATGTCATTAGGGAGGTATTTCCCACACACGCACCCAGATGTACTCAAACACGGTGCACAGAGGGTCTGGCCCATGGAGCTGGGAGTCCACATGGAGACGGAGCTCACGTGCATTAAAGCACAGCCCAGCTGTTCAGCCACCCTGCATGGTTTGTGTATGTCCAAAGTCCAAATTATCCACGAAAAGTCATCAGCCCTGATTGACAGGCAGACACCTCCCTGTGTTTCTCAGTGCCTCCTCCCTTCAGCAATGCCTGCAAGGTCTTCCATAGCACTTTGTCCATTTGCAACGGCCACGCCACCACCCCAATCTTTGAGAGTTTTCCTCGGAGGTGCTGGGCACGAAGCAAACCCACACAGTCACCCAGAACACATCACATCCCAAGGGAGCCTCCCGACAGCTCCCCAGCCGAGCAGCACAGGGCTCCCTGCTCAGCAGAGCAGAGCTCCAGGAACCGGCGAGCCCTGGGCTCTCGGTGGCCGCAGGGCTGGCTCCTGGCATCGGGCTCACCCACACCGGCCAGCCCGGAGCACCACCCTTCTGCTCAAGAAGGGTGGGTTTTGCTTTGTCTTGTGGGGACTGGCTTAACACAGTTAACTGCTGTCTGTAGTTACCCTACACAGCCGGAGGCACATCTCTCCCCTTCCTAAATCAGTCATGCGCTATCAGCCCTGCTTTCCAGGGATGAGGAACCACAGGTGCCCAGGAAGATTTTGGGATGGGCTGATGGCAACCCTGGAAGCCCAGGGCTCTGCAGCAATGGGAGCGCATCACAGCACACATCCCCTTTGCAACAGGTTGGCTTGCAGCATCGCCACGTAAACAAATACATCAGGCAGGAAACCCCAGAACTGACACGGGGCTTTCCAAACTGCTGTTAAAGCGCAGACACACAAAAGAGGCAAGACAGACTTCCTTAGAGACTCCTTTAAGAGTCAAAAAACAGAGATGGAAGGGAAGGAACATCATTAAAATCTGCTGTGATAAGCTGTATCAGACTCTTTCTAGACACTTTCTGTCTTTTTCTGACACTAGCTGTCTTTGGGCGCTTGCAGAGCTGTAGAGAAGGAATAGGTCTCGGCAGACACAGAAACAAAGTCAGCTCTCAAGCTATACAAAAGCTGTTCCCTTGAACCCAAAATGTTTTCTTCTCTACAACAAACACTCTTGGTCCCATTCCCACAACACAGTCGTAGGGTCCAGGATCTCACTGGAGAGGTGTTTAACACAACCACGAGGGAGATGTCCCAAGACCTCAGGGAGCACAAGAGGTATTCCTACCCACAGCCGGTCATAAAATACTGAACCCAGCCCCCAACAGCAGTCTAGGTCCTAAATTACCACATGTATTATTTATTGTACAGCCTGTAGAGCTGTCAGTCCTGCACCAGAAAGTCATAAAACAAGGAGCCTACACGGGAGGAAGGAAGAGGGATATATGTTTTGTACTGGTCCTTGCTTGCTTTTATAAAGAGAGCAGCTTGGCACTATTTGAAGACTGAATACTAAAAAAGCACTTTAACAGAGACCAGCAAGAAGGTCGGACACAGGGCTGCTACCTTCCAAGGGGCAAAATAAATAGGACACCATTACAGGGGACATCCTAACCTTCTCCTAGGAGGGAGAGGATTCTAGCGCTGCTTCACCAAGGTCCCTTCTGCCTGGGGGTACTGCATCATCCCAGTGCCCATCACCCCCCCAGCATGGCCAGCACAAGCACCCGGAGGTGCCGAGGCGAGGGCTGAGGAGCTCTGCGGGGCTGGGGCAGATGCCCAGTGCCGTGCACGGACCCCTGCCACACTGGGAAGGCTCTTACCCTCGCTGCTGGCGTGACTTTATCCAGCGACACAAACAGGGCAGCCGGTGCTGGTGTCACAGGCTGGTAGATGTTTGGGCTTCCCCATAAAACACATCACCTTCCCGGGGCTGCGTTAGCCAGAAGGTTTCTCGAGTTCTGCACTTGTTTTTCCTCACCGTGCCTCTTCCAAGGACCAGCTCCTGCCAAGTGATTTACCAGGCAGCAGAGGGGAGGGGACGGAGCCAGGCTCCATCGCAGGTAGGGAGCTATTTATACCGGTGCCACATCAAAGAGTTTCTGCTGCTGACGCCACGGCAGCACTAATAGCAGAAAGTGGGTGGGTTTGCGAGGCTGGCAGCGCTGCGGATGTCCCGGGGTTTAGGCAGAGCTCCCCACGGCTGAGCTGTGCCTGCTCGACGCGCGGTGCTGCGCTGTAAGAGGAAAGGAAAACCTGCAACGTGAAGCTTTATTTTGGAGTTTTATTTCGGGGAGACGAGGGCAGCACGCGCAGCCAGACCTCGACTCCCTTCCCGTCCCTTCTGCGCATTCAGCCGGTCTCAGCATCCCCTCCCGCGCAACCCCAGGGTAACAACCTGCATTTCCTAAGCAAAGAGGGTGCAAGGTTGTGCTCGGCTGTGCTTAGAGAGTGGTTTGCAACACAGCGGAATTTGCAGACGACTGTCTATAAGACAGGCCCAATATTTGGAACTTTAGCAACTGTAATCAGGGCGTTAACGAGGATTTCAGGCAGACATCATCTCTCAAACACCCGTGTGCTAAACTGAAGTCACTTGTGGCCTTGTTTTCAAAGACTTTGAGCATCCTTCCAGCTGCTATCAACTCAGGCTATTGATTGAAATACAAGTCTTTAGGGAGAGCTTAGGAGCTGCATGCTGGCAGCCTGGGTCGAACACCGTGCTCGTGCCCAGCCTGCAAGGCAGCCGGCAGCTCGCGGGGAAATCCCCTCCCGAGCAAAGCTTCCTCCATCCCCCTGCCCCCGGGGTCCCGAGCCGGGGCGGGAAAGGCTCCTGGCTGGTTCTGGTGGTCTCCATTGCTTTCTAACACGCTGTGCTGGTCCCCATGGCATTTCCTCGGGGCTGAGCTGCTGCTGCAGCCGCCCCGGCAGCGCTGCCCGTGGACCCCGAGGTCTCGCCTGGAGGTGGCACGAGCCTGGTCCAGTTGTGGAGAGGCCTCCTGGTCCCACCGAGCGCTTCAGCTCCAAAACCCTGGAGATTTACCAAGGGCTTATTGCAGCAGAGTGGAGGATCACGCAGCTCAGGCTGGATTTCCACCGCCCCAAAGCACGAAGGTGGTGGCAACCAGAGATGGGATCTGGCCGGTTCAGGGGGTAGGGAGGAAAAAAAAGGCAAAACCAAAAAAGCAAAAACACTAACTGCAAAGCTCAGATCTAAAATTCAAACTGCCCAACAGAAGAGCAGTAAAGGTGCCCTCATAACATCACCTGTTTTATTACAATTAGATTCTGCCACTACAGCAACTCCGGTCCCAAACCCATCACGCCCCAGTGCTGCACACACTCCAGCCCGTCTCCGGACTGGATGCAGCTCCCAGCTTTGTCTCCTGCACAAAGAGGTGCTGAGCTGGGCACAAGCACGGGGGTTTGCCTCTCTGGCTGGGGGCTGAATCACAACAAAACTCCCACTGAGACCCTCTTACAATGAGGTGCCGTGACCCGCGATGTACATGAACGCACCAACCAATTATTAGGAAAAAGCACTTAAAAGACACAGAGAAAACAGAGCGTACTTGAAGGCCGTGCCTTTAATGCAGCTGTCCTGCTGGGATCGCGTTAGAGAGCCCTGCCTGCTCCCCACACCGGGATGAGAAGGACTAGACAGGCCTATTTTGCCCCCAGGTGAAGCTAAACCTCTCCCTGCCGTTGGCAGGAGTTGCTCTTGGGCGTCAGGACCGTCCCGCCTGCGGCACGGCGCGCGCTTGGCCCTGTAACGCACCGTATCATCCACTTGGAGAAGCCCAGCCCGAGAGCAGCAGCTCTTCTCCCAGCAAGAGCCTCCAGCTCCCACCACTTTACTCAAACATGGGTCCATTTAACGTTTAAGAAAAACATTGATGCAAAAGGCTTGAGCGTGGCAGCCTCGGTCCCCTCCCAGCAGCACAGGGCTCTCCCCAGTCACACCAGTGATGCATTTGTTGAAGCTGAGTTTCCCATGTCCCACGGGCAGGGCTTTCCCTCCCCTCGCAGAGATTTTTCTCCCATCTTTTCCAGGATATTGGATGATGTTCCCTCTCACCGCAACCCCCCACCTGCCCCGCCCCCCCCCAACTCCCTTCACC
>VFFE01007207.1:881130-953078 GCA_008921705.1 Burhinus oedicnemus
CCCCCCCACCCCCCCAATATCCTGTGTGCTTCTGGCTTTGTGTTTTTTAATAAAAAATGGTAGGAAGGAAGCATTATTTTGGGGGGAGGGAGAAAGAATAGCACAAAGTAAGGGAGGAGGAGGAACAATTTCCCAACCAGATCTGTCATGTCAGAAAGAAAAAGAGCTCCTTCAAACCCCTGTGTGTTCCTCAGCAGGCAGCTGGATGTTTGCTCCCAAGTGACCGTCACCCCGGGCCCGTGGCCAGCAGGGACGTGCAGCTGGATGCCGGACCCTCGAGCAGAGCCGCAGAAACACTGCAGATAACGCCTTTCTCTGTCTCTCGCAGGGCTGCTGTCCCTACTCACCTGCAGAGGCTCAGCCACGGAGGCTGTAACCCGGCCGGAGGCACAGGATGGGAGTTGCTGCTGGATTTGTCCACACATCCCTAGCTGTCGTCACCTTCCTGGGTAAGAGCAGTCCCTTGTCTCTCCAGCCTGCAGGTTTCCGTGGGAGAGCTGAGAGGGGCCGTCCGGAGGTGCCAAGCGGGACATCGCCCAGGACATGCGATGTACTTGTTGGGTTGCTCGCCCGGGACACATCCCTCCCTGCTTCTGCACAGGGCTTCTGCGGCTGCAGCGATGCTGAAGCCTGATTCTCCTGGGCGGTTTATGCAACCAGGGGATGCATCTGTGCTACATCCAACCTCTCTTTGTACCACTCAAGAAAGAGGACAGGAATGGTTGACACTCAAGTCTCCCCCTTTCTAAATTCAAATTTAGGTGAAACGCAGGAGATGCAGATCCTCAGGCAAAGCCTGGGCAGGTCCTGAGCCCCTCCGCAGCTCGTGCCACCCAGGCTTGTCCTGGCCTTGGCAGAAGCAGGAACTTCCTCCTGTCAGCAGGACTCGCTCATGGCGAAGCCACTTTGCCTCCTGGTTTTTCTAGGGATGCCTTTTTGGCCATACGCTGATTGCAAAGATTCCCCCATTCATCAGGGACCATTTCTGGATCTCAGGGAGTCTCAGGCTGCACTCTGAAGGTCCCTTTTCAGCAGGGAGACATTTCATTTCAGACAACTGAGAATTAGATGATGTCTTCAAGCTAATTCATCATCCCAGGCAGAGACTGCTCGCCTGTCCTTATAAATATCTAATTACCTTTTAATGTTCTCTGGATCCCCAAGGAGGCAGAGGGAGAGGTGGCTGCCCTAGATTGGGAGGCAATTAGCCTGTTTGGAAATTGGTCTGACCCAAATCTGGTAGAGGCAGCAAGATGGAGTTGGGCTCTCTCATTAACCAGCTGAGTTCATGCAACTTGCTCCCCATCCAAGCTGCACCCACAAAAAATGACTCACTGTAAAGCCTGTGAGGGTTATTTTCTCTTGACCTTTGGCTGATGATGCAATGGATCTCAGGAGCCAGCTGGGAAATCCTCACTGGGAACATGAGTGAGGGACCAGGGATAAAATAATGCCAGCTATAGATGAGGCTCAAGGAAACACTCCAGAGAGGGTGAAGACCCAAAGCCTCCAGGTCTGGGCTGTCAGCTCCAGCCCTGGGAAGCTGGGTTGGCAATGTCCCCCCTCCCTCGGCCCTATCACCGAAAGGATGACTTCCCACCGATGTGTAAAGGTTTAAAGCTTATGGAGTGCACAGAGACGACACTCTAATGAACAAGGTTGTCACGAAAGTCTAAAACTCTCTCTGGCCTTTCCTCATTCAGTAAAAGCCACGGAAAATCTTGAAATATAAGGCTAGCCAAAGCGCTGTCCCTTTGTTCCTCAGAAAGCTTCTCGTTAAAAATAACCCTCTGTTCCTCAGAGAGCTGCTCTTTAAAAATAACCGCTTTGATTTTGTGCACATGTGTGTGTTCAGATTTCCTATAAAACCAATTAATTGCCCAGCTCCCTCATGTGCCAAGGCTCCGGGCTGTGGTCAGTGCTCCGGAGCTATGGCTATGCTGCCTGTGCTCAATAAAAGGATTGCTGCTGACGTCCTCATAAACTGGAATACATCTTGGAAAACATTCAACTGAGACATTTATCATTTCCTGGTCTCCAAAGCTAGCGCGGAGCTCAGCACAAAGGCAAAGCGTTCAGCCTCCTGGACACTTGGGCTTTCCAGGTCTGACTTTCAGCATATTCCAAATACTACTAATAAAACAAAACTGCCCGGCCAGAAATAGGCCAGCGCCACTGCACGAGGCCGGCACTGGCTGTCACCTCCCTGCTCACTGCAGTGGCAAAGAAGATAAGGTTTGAGTTTTGTCTATTCCAGCAATATCTGGTATGAAGTTTGGGATTTTTTTATATGCAGAGAGACTGCTATGTCCTTGGTGGTGTATTTCATGATACGGTATTTTTCTCTCCCAAACAACAGCGTAAGTCACTCTTGGAGCGCTGTGTGAAACGTACAAGCGTTTCTGCAGCTCTTTTTCCAAATCTTAATTTTCAGATGTTCCATTTTCACCTGTTCATATTTATTTTGGTGTTAACATTTATTTTTCCCAATAATGAATGTTGATCTAGAGAGGCGTAGCAGCATATTTACCATAATTTCTGCTCTCCTAGCTGGATTTTTAACACAGAAAGTAGGGCTGCATAAGGCATGCCCAGTTCTGAGCCAACCACTCTGTTTCTTGTGAATTTGGCTTGCAGGCTCCAAGACCTTTATTTTGTGTTTGTCTTCTCCCCGCTACCCAAATGACAGACCCCAAGGAAAGTGCCTGTTTTGGTAACATTAAAAATTAGAGTTGTGGGGTGACAGAAGTAGCCCAGATGATCGGTCTCTGAGGCACTGAGATTTACGGCTCTGCTTTGCTCTCAATTCTTAGTTCTAACTATACCCTTAACTTTTAACTGTTTAATTATTCCTTTAATTTAACAGTTGTTTTGCTTAATGACTGAGATCCAGGCATTTCACCCCCAACACCAACCAGCCACCTTGGAACTGCAGATAAAAATTCATCTGAACTTCTGGCATTGATTACATTTGGGAAAATCAATGCCTGACAGTTGTAGTCCATAACCTTGGCAGAGAAAAAGGGACAGCAGCAGAAAGCAACGGGGTGCAGACTCTGGGTGGAATCAGAAGGGATGATTAGCATAATTCAGCTTGATTGGGAAAGAGCACCCCACGAGAAAAGGCATGCATGCGAGTGTTAATAATATATATTTTATTTGTTAAATAAATAGAAATTATTTACCATTTGCTACCTATTAATCTTAAAATGTAAAGCTGTTAAACCTTAATCCATTCACTACCATCTATCAGAACACAATTAATATACTACTTTCTTATTAATTCTCCATTAACTCATGATTATTTTACCTGCTGGCCAGCAGAGTTATTTCCAGCTGAGACTTGCTCAGCACAGCCATTGCTGACCCAACTGAGAGGAGGTTTCCAGCTTACATAAGCTTTTCCTTTGTGAATATAACTATTTTAGAAGGAAGATGGCACCTGCACTGATTTGGAGAGAACACAACCCTCAAAACGCCGCTTTTCTCTTATTCCAAAGTATTAGACACAGGCTACAGTCCCTCTCCCCTGTGTGACACCAGGGACCATCAGGCTCCTGCCTGCACGCGGCTCCCTTGCAGCAGCACATCCCTGCTGCCGGAGCCGAGGGTCGGGGTAATTGGCTGATGCTGGGACACAAGGAGCAGCCGACAGCTGCTCTGAACCCACTGAGCCAATTAGTGGAGCCCCTCTCCTGTCTCACCCTCATCTCCACATGCAAGAGCAGCCGGAACATGAGACGAACCCCAGGAGCTACAGGTAAAGGGCTGCTTCCCCCGAGCCCAGGAGAGCTGAGCTGGCCATTCCCTGCTGGAAGTTACTCTTGCATAAAACATCACACTTACTGGAGTCACTTAATTTAACTAGTGACCATGCTGTGTACTGTAGGGAAGGAAACAGATTGCTGGTTGGCATGGCAGTTTTAAGACAGTTATTAATTCAATTACAAAGCACGGAAGGATCCTGGGGCAAGCTAAGGATCTCGGAGCTTATCACGGCAGAGGCAGAGGGGGATTGTGCTGGGAGCACACTGCCTTGAGGTGGCTCCATCCCTGCTAAGGGACAGGCATTTCTCAGGGTGCCAGGGAGAGAACAGACTGGCTGGCAGTCATTACCCCACTAGCCGCTTCTGCAGTGAGGAGATTTCCAGGCAGCCTCTGCTTTGTTCTTACTTATTTGCACTGCCATTTCCATACAGCCTGCGTGGAAGGGGGCTGCTAGCATTTGCCATTTATCTGAGACACAGAGTCACTCGCTGCAGACAGCGGGCACTTTCCAGTGAAACATCATCACCACGCCAAAGGGTGGCCCAGCCGCAGCGCAGGAGAAGGCAGGCAGGTTCTCCTGTTCCTCTTGTGCCTATGCCTGAGCTATACTCATGACAGCAAGATCAGAGTCAAACCCGTGTCTGAACACCACAGGAAGCTTCAAGCTCATCCCCTCAGTTCAAAAGTAGAACTGGTACCTGCAGCATCGGTTTGCACACCAGCAAACAGCAGGTTTGAGTCGTCAAGAGTTGATGACGTTGCAGACACAGGGATGGAGGGGATCTGCCTGGTGGGTGCAGGGAGGCAGTGGCAGAGCTGCGATGATCCAGGTTCTCCTCTCTCCTCCCTTGTCGTGGAGAGGACTTGGGAGAAACCAACCAGCCGAAGTTTGTACAGACAGAGGAGGAACCAGCATGTCTTCACTGCCAGGGACAAGGAGGGCATCCAGGGGTTCCCAGCTCCAGTCTCACCTGTGCATGGTTTTCCAAGAGCCGTGTGTCAGTACTCCTTCACCTGGATGTCTTTAGGCACGTCTGGTCCCTCTGGCACGGCAGAGATGGTGTGAGATGCTCAGTGGGAAACACAGACTATCTGCCCAAAGCCATGGTTGGGGCTGGGCTGTGGTGACAGATGGGTTGCGATTTTCACGTTGCTCCTTCTTTTATTCTAGATGCAGTTCTCACGCTGCCAGGGACACCCTACAAAACTAAAAATGAGAATTTTTAGAAAAAGCTAAATTGAGCTGAGCAGGTTTTCCCTCTCTTGCAGTTTGGTGCCAAGCACAGAGTAGCACAAGGAACTACGGGCCAGTGTTTGAAGAGCAGCCTGTCCACACCCTCTTCCCTGAAGGCTCAGCAGAAGAGAAAGTCACGCTGGCTTGCCGAGCAAGAGCCAGTCCTCCTGCGACCTACAGGTGAGATCACCTGCTCTCTCTCTGTACCAGGACTGGGACACAGCCATCAAGAATTTTGCTCTCCGTTCTCCGCTTTTATATAAAGAAAAATCACCGACATGGGAATCAGGCTCCTCATCTACACAAGATGTGCATCCTTCCCAGGTCACAGACCAGATAAAAATCTAACTCAAATCCCAACACACCACAGCTGGAAAAACAGACACGCACAGCCTCCTACGAGGCACCGTGAGTGCTGCAATGAGTATTTACCCCTCTCACTCTTTACACTTGCTCTTGGCAGGTGGAAGATGAATGGCACAGAGATAAAGATGGAGCCAGATTCCCGTTACAGGCTGGTTGCAGGCGACCTAGTGATAAGCAACCCAGTGAAAGCCAAGGATGCCGGCTCCTACCAATGCGTGGCATCTAATTCCAGGGGCACGGTGGTCAGCAGGGAAGCCTCCCTCCGCTTTGGCTGTAAGTTTGTCTCCACAAGGTAAATGAAATGCAGCCACAGTTATGCTGGGGGTAAACTGAGCCCCCCTGCTCACACTAATAAAGTTGGAGAGAAGCTGTCCTGTGCATGGTACACTTGGAGAAATCCCCTGGCACTTTCCATTAACACGGAGATGCAGTAGAAATTTGATGCGCTACAGAGAAAGTCAGTAATATTTTTGGATCTCTCTCTGTACAACCACGGAAAAGACCAGCCTGTGGAGGGGGATGTAAAATACAGTAATTCCTCCAGCTTTTTTTTTGGTCCACGGACAGGTTTCACTTTGCATGTTTAGTTTTGCAGGAATTCTCTGCAGAAGAGCGAGACCCCGTGAAGATTACAGAAGGCTGGGGAGTGATGTTCGCCTGCAGCCCTCCTCCCCATTACCCAGGTAAGGGTTTGCACTTCAGCATCGCCACCAGCAGGGATGAGCAGCACCGCTGGTGCCAGGTGGAGAGATGCAACAGAGCAAGGGATTCCCCAACACGTGAAGCACTCCTTGCTTTTCTTTGGGAATTTTAGGGAAGCAAATTTGTTTTTAATTCAGACTCTGTAAAGCAAGAAAACAGAGGTAGGACTTAGCACATGGAGAAAACAAGTACCAGCCCAGGACCAACTTCGGCTTAGGCTGGTCTAGAAAGGGGACGGCTGGGTTTAGTCCCACCTGGGAGGTCACAGACAACTTGTGCAGTTTGTTCCTTTTTCTTTTCCCCACAGGCTTATCCTATCGATGGCTCCTAAATGAATTTCCCAATTTCATCCCAGCCGATGGAAGGCGTTTTGTCTCTCAGACCACGGGAAACCTTTACATTGCCAAGACAGAGGCTTCCGACCTGGGGAACTATTCATGCTTTGCCACCAGCCACATCGACTTCATCACCAAGAGTGTTTTCAGCAAGTTCTCTCGGCTCAGCCTCGCTGCAGAGGGTCAGTGCTCTTGGATTATCATAAAGGGACTGGTCAAAACACAAAATTAACAAGCCACTACAAAGCACCCAGGCTCCACAGGACTCCAGCAGTGCACAGATCACCCACCAGCTTCTCAGGGGAGCTTAAGAGCTTACAAAAATATTAATTGGCTGGAACCTGGGGGAAGCAGCCCTCTCTCCAGGCTTTGCTGCTTGTGCAGCTGCAAACCCCATCCATGGAGTTTCTCTATTTGTTTGTAAA
The DNA here is from genome assembly GCA_008921705.1 of Burhinus oedicnemus. Taxonomy (NCBI): domain Eukaryota; kingdom Metazoa; phylum Chordata; class Aves; order Charadriiformes; family Burhinidae; genus Burhinus; species Burhinus oedicnemus. Next base: position 887,961 of record VFFE01007207.1, read on the forward strand.
AGAGAAATGGCAGAAGGTGCCAGCTGCGCAGGCTGACATATCCCTGAAACTGCTCTCCTCTGCCTTTGGTGACCTTGCAGAGGTGCAGCTAAAGATACTTCTTGGGCAGGGTGAAGGGACTTGAGTAGGTAGGGAATTAAGGAGAAAAAGTCCCGAGATGATGTAAAGAGGTTTTTAGAGACTCTACTAAGAGCTGTTTTAAGAGCAAAATGAAACTTAGTTTCTGCCACCTGTAAATTATCCAAATGCACAAAGGTTTTTCAAAGTAGTGTAACCTTGCAGGTACCTCTGCCCTGTAAGACCTCATGTGTGCCATTTTAAAGTCACCCAGAACTCCTCAACAGTGCTTTCCTTTTAACAGATGCCAGGCAGTATGCACCCAGCATAAAAGCCAGGTTTCCTGCAGACACCTACGCTCTGGCTGGGCAGATGGTGACTCTGGAATGTTTTGCCTTTGGAAAGTGAGTGCAGCGTCTGTGTCGCTCAGGCTGGGGACGGGGAGGGCACTGCAGAACCTGCAGCTTTCACAACCCCTCTCTTCAACGGGCCTACTGTAGACCCAAGATGGAGGGGGAACAGAAGGAGGGAGGAATTGGCTAAAGCCATCTGTCCCGCTGGCCAGGGCCCAGCTGGGATGGGACGTGGGTGGCTAAGCGGGGACTGAGTTACACTACGTTGTAACGCAGCATGGGGTACCCGAGAGCTGGCCTTCACCAGATTTACTTTTACATAGCCCCGTTCCTCGAATAAAGTGGAGGAAGCTGGACGGCTCACAGTCCTCCAAGTGGATCGGCAGCGAGCCCCTCTTGCAGATCCAGGATGTTGGCTTTGAGGATGAAGGCACTTATGAGTGTGAGGCTGAAAACATCAAAGGGAGAGACACCTACCAGGGCCGCATCATCATCCAAGGTAACACATTTAAACACATGCCTTCCCAGAGCACAGCAAGATGCCCCAGGCAATGGACTGAGCTTTTGGGAGTGAAACCACCATCTCTGATCCTGCCTCCTACCAGCCCCAATTAAACCTACTGCAAAGCCCTAACAAAGACCTGTAGAGAACACTGATATCTTTCCTCAGTGGATACATTTAAGCTATGGCGAGTAGAGAGAGACCTCCTAACTTGCTCTAAAATAACTCTGGAAAAATGAGGTAACCAGGGAACCATAGTGGTAGAAATCAAACTTGGCTCCCAACCAAGATCCTCTCCAAGCTGGGGTATTTCCACAAGGGTTAATGCTTGGAGCTATTGATCAGATCTAGTCAAGTTACAAAACTTAACCTGGTTCTCTTAGTCTGAATCCAGTCTTTCCTGAAGTTCAGGAATGACTGCATTTACTCTTAAGAAGAGAAACCATAATGTTCTTCCTCAGGTCCGGATGCTGCCGTAATTTTGTGCAGTCCACGTGCACAGCTGCAGCCAGACCCATAGAGGACTCAGCCTTGCATCGCTGCACAAAAGGCAAAGGCTGTTACTATGGTGAAACACGCTGTGATAAATAAATCTGCCAGCAGAGATGATACAATGAGCATCCTTCTGCTTGCCTGGCACAACACACCTCTCATCTGATCTTCTTGGCTCTGCCACCTCTCTTCCTCCTTTGCAGCTCAGCCGGAGTGGCTGAAGGTGATCACAGACACGGAAGCCGACATCGGGTCCAACCTGCGCTGGAGCTGCGCGGCTGCTGGCAAACCCAGGCCCACAGTCCGATGGCTTCGGGATGGGCAGCCGCTGACCTCCCAGGTACCGCCGGCGCAGGTCTGCCAGCGAGAGCAGCTCAACCAGTGCACACCACAACTTGCAGTACTGAACCTGCCACTCCAGACTTAGACCCTCTCCTGCCTCGCTGCAAATGCATCTCAACCCCCTTTTATCACCCTGCATCCCTATTCCATGTGCCCCCATGAGGCTGCAAAGCAATGCCACAGTCCTCACCCAACAGCAAGCTCCTTCTCCCGTCACTACCATCCCAGCCATCGCTTCATGCAACTACAGGAACTCACAGCCAGTTATCAGGGCGGATAAATAGCACCTCGTACCTGTCTCTGTATGACCTGCACGCTGCTGCTCAGGCACTCAGAAGTCTCAGCAAACAGAGCACAGTGATGTGGGGTAGTGACTGGACACACAGAAAAAATGTCCTGCATTTTCTCCCACAGAAAACCAGGCTGGCTTCAAACTGGCAAAGAGTCTGTAATGAAACTCAACCCTGAACACACGAGGCTTGAGTTCCATTTTTGTTTTTCTCATCTAATGAGTTCATCCTCTTGTTTGCACAGAACCGCATCGAAGTGAGCGGTGGAGAGCTGAGATTTTCCAAGCTAGTCCTGGAGGACTCTGGCATGTATCAGTGTGTGGCTGAGAACAAGCATGGCACAGTATATGCAAGTGCTGAATTAACAGTGCAAGGTAATTTCTCATTTCCCAGTGCTCTGGGTTTCAATGGGACACTGAAGCATTTTAGATCTCTTCCTAATATCCTATGCTTGCGATCTCAGAGTAAGATAAGAGCAGACAAAAACTGCTTCACTCACCCTTGAAATATAGTTACTGTTTCAACAAGACACTCTACAACCCTTTAAAATTTACATCTTGTGTAAATTCAGTAATGCTGAAAGAGAACAAGGACATCTGTTTAGCTACAGAGAGTGTACGGGACAGACAGCAGCAGCACTACAAGCTCTCTTCCACTACACAGCCTTCCTCTTTTTTGGAGGAAAGAGGTCAAAGGGAAGTGTTCAGTATCCATTCAGCCTGTTTTGATGGATGGTGACTGAAACTGGACCGATGCCAAACTTGTTCCACATTAGTCTAAAAGCTTATCTCCTCGTGGTCAGTCGATGCCAGAGATAAATTAAAGGCCCTAAGCATCAGCTCTTCAAAATTAACACACTGCAATGCATGAGGGCAACAGATAAAACCCAATTCTATCTCTGCAGTTCCAGGAGGAGTTTTAGGCAAGCTGGATGTCTGCATTGGTGACTTTGGTCAGGATATTGAAGAGAATATCCTCTACATTTTCCAAAGCAGCTGTTCTTGTGTCTCTCAAAGACCTTGCACTTGTTAGGGTCATATCCCATTGCTACGTACAACACATATGTGACATAACACCTGCCTCGGCAGGCGTTAGAAACCACCTGGCAGCAGAGGAATCACTCCTTCATTTTGCTCACCAGATATTGCCGTGCTTCTGTTACCGAGTCATCTAACAACAAATCAATACCTAGTTACATGGCAGTTAAAATGCTCACACAGCAGGGTTTTCCAATCATTCTTTAATCCTCTTTTTTTTCCTCCTGTAGCCTTAGCACCAGATTTTAGACTAAAACCAGTGAAGCGACTGATACCTGCAGCCCGAAGCGGGAAGGTCATCATCCCATGCCAACCAAGAGCAGCACCAAAAGCCACTGTGCTCTGGACCAAAGGGACTGAACTTCTGATCAACAGTAGCAGGTAGCAGCACAGAGTCAGCTTCTACCTAGAAACCACAGCTAAAATCACATTTTTTTCTTGCCAGAAGACTAGACTTGATGACCAAAGTGTGCTGCTATATCCCTGAACATGATCACTTTGTTATTCCTCTAGTTTCTTCTTTAGAAAACTCCTACATAGTATTTTGCAGTCCTGTCTTTATCACTAATTTCTCAAAAATCAGCAAGTGCTGGAAATTGCCAGGTATACAGAGTGAACAGACATTTTAACCTTCCTCTTGTATGGTTCTTCTTCCTTTCCAGGGTGACTATTACCCCAGATGGCACCTTGATCCTCCAGAATATCAGCAAATCTGATGAGGGGAAGTATACCTGCTTTGCTGAGAATTTCATGGGCAAAGCCAACAGTACTGGAATCCTCTCCGTTCGAGGTAGAGATGCTTGCCTTGATTTGGGGTCAATCGAGCAAGAAACATCTAAGAATGCCATGATGTGATATTTCTTCTTTCCTTATACTCCCCAAAACCAATGCAATACTCAGGGAATCAAAGACATTTCCACCTGTGGAGCAGCAAATCCTTTACCTGACCCACCAAATCATACCTACCAACAACTGGTCCTTGAGACAAGCATTTCCATTTTCTAACCACTGTAATCCCTCATCTTCCTCCTGAAAACTACAGCTATTTGAGAGGGATGACAAGTTGGAAAGTGTTAGTTGGTTTGGATGCTCTGCAGCATTAATATACATCTGGTACACGGGCATTTGCAGCTAACAGCCCTCCCTGCTCTTTCTCTGCAGATGCCACCAAAATCACATTGGCACCATCTAGCGCTGATATCAACGTAGGTGAAAACCTTACCCTACAATGTCACGCATCCCACGATCCAACTATGGACCTAACCTTCACCTGGTCACTAGATGATTTCCCCATTGACTTTGACAAGTCTGAGGGGCACTACCGGCGAGCCAGTGTGGTGAGTACAAAGGGCAATTATGGACCATCAAAAAGGACAGAAAACTAATACCAGCCTCTTTGTTTGCATGTTGAATGCTGGCTTGGGATCAGGCGTGTTCAAATGCTCTCCCCACTGTCTTTTCTCTTCCCCATGCAGAAGGAAGCTATTGGAGACCTCAGCATCTTCAATGCCCAGCTAAAGCACTCGGGGCGGTACACGTGTACAGCCCAGACAGTTGTGGACAGTGCTTCAGAGTCAGCCACGCTGACTGTCAGAGGTAATTTCTCTGTCGTAAGGTCCCCTGCTCCTTAGAAGCCCAAAGTAAGGGCATGGTCGTTACAAGGACATATCCCCCTTACAAGGGATCAGCTCGCTCTTCCCTTGTGACCACCTCCCCATCTCATAATTGAACTGGATGGGATAGGCTTATGAGTTTTTCTGGAGGCCAAAATTGGAGGTGAGGCTTCCCAGCTTCCAGAAAAGAAAGGCGTGATTTTAATTTATGACTTGAACGATATGAAGAGCAATAAACTTCCAAATCTTTCATCTTAATAACATGTCCATCTGTATCCCACCATCCCAGGACCTCCAGGCCCCCCCGGAGGTGTGGTGGTGAGAGACATAGGTGACACCAGCGTCCAGCTGAGCTGGAGCCGCGGCTTTGATAACCACAGCCCTATTGCCAGGTACATCATCGAGGCGCGGACCCTCCTCTCCAACAAATGGAAGCAAATGCGTACCAGTAAGTCTCTCGAGGGCAGCGGTGGTGGCATGGCCCATGCTGGCTGCGGGGCACCAGCTCGCTGACAAGTCTTGCTCCGTGCTCATACTCTGGCTCCCACTCGCTCTATTTGTTCTCCTCTTGTGTTATTGGATTATATAGATCCTGTAAACATTGAAGGCAATGCAGAGACAGCCCAGGTGGTGAACCTCATTCCTTGGATGGACTATGAGTTTCGGGTCTTAGCGAGTAACATTCTTGGAGTTGGGGAGCCAAGTTTACCCTCCAGCAAAATCCGTACCAAAGAAGCAGGTACGTGCAGATACATTCAGAGGTAGAAAGGGGAATCAGAGATACCTGTGCCTACCTGCTGGAGGGGGGAGGCTGGCTCGCAGCATGTCTTGGGCCCAAACAATTAGTCATCTCCTTGAATGCTCCTAGAGGTGATGCCATCACAAAATTTTCTGCCTTTTTGCCCATTTACACGTCAAAGACAAAGCAGTACCAGAGCTGGCAGCTAACTTCACCAGCATTAGATACAATATATTAAACCATTATAAATCCCAGCTTCAAATCCTGTACCTTCTGGGCAACAATGATTAGAAAGGGGAAAGAGCCCTATTATATTACACAGCACAGCTCTGCAAAGACAAGGTAAATTTCCCAGCAAACGGTTGTGAATTTTCATTCTATCTTCTGCTGCTTGAACGTGCAAGCAAAAGAGATGTAAGAACAGCAGGAGAACTGCTCTCAACATACCAAATGCATATTAACTGTTTTCTAATAAAAGCTCTCCTCCACATCCCTGCTTTTGAGCTTGATTCTTGTCCCCTCTGAGACACGCTGCCTCCAAACAAGCTTGTCAGGCACTGGCCAGTATTCTAGACCTGATTTTCACAAACATCTGAAATACCCATGGCTGAAAACACAGAGACCAGCGCTTTCATATGAGCTGTCAAAGCCTCGGTACTCCCAGACCGCGTGCTGTCTGTGCTCATCTTCATCACTATTGTTTCCTTAACCCAACCTGTGCTGTCTGTTTTTGTTTGGGGACCCGACAGCACCTACTGTGGCACCATCTGGGCTCAGCGGAGGCGGAGGGGCTCCCAACGAGCTGATCATCAACTGGACAGTAAGTCAGCAGCACGGCACCAGCCGTGGATGCTGGGAGAGGGCCAAGGGGAGGAGCACGTGCCATTTCTTTTGGGAAATCAGTGCTGCAATTACAATTTTGATATGTGGTCGAGCCAAACACTGTGCTTAGTCCAAAGTCTTGCTCATTTGAACGGACCGAGGCTCCTCTCTCTTTCCACCCCCCTCACAGCCGACACTGCGGGACTATCAGAACGGAGATGGCTTTGGCTACATCTTGTCATTTCGCAAGAAAGGCACCCAGGGGTGGCTGACAGCAAGAGTGCCGCACGCAGAATCGCTGCACTATGTCTACCGCAACGAGAGCATCGGTCCCTACACCCCCTTCGAAGTGAAGATCAAAGCGTACAACAGGAAAGGAGAGGGACCAGAGAGCCTCACTGCCATCGTGTACTCTGCAGAAGAAGGTAAAGAGGGACTGCGGCGACTCTGAATTCACCGTGCTTTGTCCAACCAACCAAGGCGTCCTCAACCAGCTCCCTGCAGGGCTGTGTCTGTCTGAGAGCTCAATGATAGGAGAGGTTGCTTTTACTCAAAGAAAGAGCAGCTGACACTGCTTTCAGCATAACGTTTATCTTCTACTTCAAATACACAGCTAGATGTTTCCCTAAGCCCAGCCCTGACTGTACACCCAGAGCTTCAGAGCAGACACAGATCCTCACAGCACACAGCTGTGGCCCTGCTTGTCCTACTAAGTCCCTAAATCCCTTCCCCTTACTTTGCTCCGTACACATAATACCAGCTGTCTGCCTGCACGGTAACGGTGCTGCAGGAGAGCCCTTCATTTCAGTATGCTGATAATGATGCCCAGAGCGAGGAAAAGGATTTTATTCCCTTTTTGTTGTCTCTTTCAGAACCGAAAGTGGCTCCTTTCAGAGTTATGGCCAAGGCTGTTCTATCCTCAGAAATGGATGTGTCCTGGGAGCCCGTTGAGCAGGGAGACATGACTGGAGTGCTTTTGGGCTATGAGGTAGGAGCCTGCAATGGGAATGAGAGATACTGAAATCGAGATCGGAGAGCCCAGCAAACAAAATTCCCCCAGGCTAAGTGAGGTGAAAGCAACGAGCATTGTTTCCAAAGATGGAGGATAATTCATGGACAGCACGAGGCTCTAATGGGGCCAGTACTACTGCTCAGAAGAGAGATCAGTAAGAGAGAAACATCTTTTTTTTGCTTGCCTTTCTACACAGGCTGTAACCTTATTCCTGGGCACATACTAAGCAAAATGCATTGGAATAAATACCAAAGGGTCTCCAGCGCTGGTCGTGGAGGGGGCTGGTATCTGCAGATGCCTCTATCCTCACTAAGCCCATCATACCTTTTTCTATTTAGATCCGGTACTGGAAGGATGGTGATAAAGAGGAGGCAGCTGACAGAGTGAGAACAGCGGGGCTGGTCACGTCGGCTCACGTAACAGGCCTAAACCCCAACACGAAATACCACGTGTCAGTTAGAGCTTACAACCGGGCTGGAACCGGCCCCCCCAGTCCCTCCACCAACGTCACGACAACAAAACCACGTGAGTGAGCCCCGTCTAGCACATTGTACTCCCTGGGGCTGCTGCGTCCTCCAGAGGATCCCCAGTGATCAGCTAACCGATTAGCTTTTACATCTTGGTGCTCTAACGCCATTTTAATTAGTCCATAAAACAGTTCCCTGAATTTCCTCAGATCAGCCTTATGGTCTGTGCATCACTCATCTGAGAAGATCTGTGCTCAGAGTACTGTTTGCTGGGGTACTTCCCTTTAAACCAATCGTTGTGGTGCCATCAGCCCTGGTGATAGTGGTAGAGTCTAAGGAGACGGTTGTAATCAGCACAACCTTCTCATCGGTCCCTGACTTACTGAATCTGTGTCTTGTTTTGTATCTCTTAGCACCAAAGAGGCCACCTGGCAACATCTCCTGGACTTTTTCTGGGTCGACGGTCAGCATCAAGTGGGACCCGGTGGTGGCGAAGGCAGATGAGTCTGCAGTTACGGGGTACAAGGTACGGGCAGCATGTAGCTGGCCTTCTCTTGTAAGCGACCCTAAGGAAATCACAGTGACCATAAACTCAAACTTCCCTCTTCCAACAGATGCTTTACAGGCAGGATTCCCACTCTGCTCCCACGCTATACCTGGCCAGCAAGAGCCGGATCGACATCCCTGTCCCTGAAGACTTCACTCATGCCTTTGTACAGATCAGGGTGACGGGCCCCGGAGGAGATGGAATCCCAGCAGAAGTTCACATCCTCCGAAATAGTGGTACGTACGCTCCTCTGACTATCCACACTCCATGCATCAACACTCATCTACAGGGTGCTTCACAGATCCCTGGAAAACGAGCTCAGAGAGAGGAGTTAATCTGCAGGACTACTTGCCTGTCATTTGCTACCACTCTTCTTTGATAAGTAATGACTTAGTCATAGTCCCTCCCCTACCTGGCCATAGCACAGCTTAATAACGATAAATGCTATTATGCTTTAAAATCCCTTCCAGGGGTCCATACTCTCCCTTCCAGGAACACGGGGGAACATCCAACCCCAGTGTTGTAGGTTGAGACCCTGGAATTGGTCTTTGGCTCCCGTGTGCTGTTTGCTCAAAGGACCTGCTGACGAATTCCTCTCCAGCCCTCCACCAGCTCACCTCTCCCCAGACTCTGAGCAACCTTTCAGTTTAGTCTGAACCGAGCTTTATTATTTGCAGCTAAAGCCCTTGAGGCCCCACGCAAGCCCAACTCACATTCACTAAGAATGAAGTCCTGACCCTGTTTGTGGGGCTCCAACCCCAACTCCAGCAGGTTCCCTTGATTCAGGGTGTGAGTACTCAGGGCCCACCTCCAAATACAAGTGTTCCTGCGAGGTTCATCAGCAACAATCACAATATGAGCACACAGAACCCCAGAACTAACAGTTTACCAACCCTCCCAACTCTCTCCTCAAGACATCAGGCTGTGCCTGCGCAACAAGACAGTTGGTCCTTCCCTGTTCCCTTTCTTTCAGGGACAAGTATGATGGTGGAAGACTCTGTGATGAGGCCAGTGCCACATGCTGTCATTATCACAACTAACTCTCTAGTAATGGTGGCCCTGATCAGCTACCTGGAGCTCTGACGATGGCCAGCGCAGCAGAGGACTCTGGGACATGCTTCCTCCCAAGCCGGTGGGGAACTACATAACACCTGGCTGCTGCAACCTCACGTCTGTGCCACAGCAGCATTACAGAGAAAGGATTTGACAACATTGTTTTAAGGGAGGAAGAAAGAAACAGCTTTTTTGTTTGTTTGTTTTGGAAGAATAGAAGCTTTTCATACAAGACATGGGTCTTTAACCAATTAAAATTTTTTTAAAGAAACGAGTAAAACGAAAGAAGAATTCTACGTGAATTCTGACAGCCAACTGCCCCACACACTGTATCGAGTAGGTTTTCTGCCTTATGAAGCCATGTACTAAAATAACCAGACTGCTAAACTTGACTTCTTTTTTTTTTTTTTTAAATATGTACAGTGAATTTTTTTTTGGGGGGGATAACGGGAGGATGGGGACTGAGGATTTCACAGTGATCAGCATGTTCCATAACCATCCCAGTCACAGCCATCTCTAACAAATTATGGGACAGGATTTCCGCCCCCCCATAATATGAGCCAAATTCTGCAGCAACCAGCCCAAGGAGATAAAGCCACAGGAGAGATTGATCTCTGCCCCATCCTGAAGATCGGTGAACAGAGAGTTTAGATTGTGAAAAGCTTTTTTTACGACACTGGTGTTAACTTGCAACCCCAGCCTATTGTTTGTATCAACTGTTATGCTGTGAGGCGCAATGTTCAATGTTATCCATATCCCACATGCTTTTGGGGTGTTTTTGTTATACTTCTTTCCTTTTCGTTTGGGGAGGAGAAGGGGTAAGCAAAAAGGAGATACTTTCCTAGCATCTGCTAATTTGGAGAGGCAGTTCTGCCTAATAATGGAGATGTCAACATATCCAATTTCAATAGAGGGAGGGTCTTAAAGGAGGAAGAAAAAGGAACATTACATAATTTAACCAAGAACTAGAGACTCAAGGAAGCCACCACTGGGGCAACAAGGAAAATCTGGACCGAGTCAGATCCATCTCCCTACACAAACACTTCTGTCCAGCCAAAATACCAGTCTCAACTTGGGACTGCAAGATTGAGATTCAGTCCATAAGTCAGTCTGGTTTTCAGGCCCAAGGCTCAGAGAGCTCATTTAAGTCAGGGGGCTGATACCCTGAAGATGTACAGGGATGTTGACGTGCACCATTAAGTAAAATGGTTGGGAATAGATGTTGCACATTAAAATCTCTGTGTCTCCCAGAAAAGCAAGCAAGTAAACGACCAAAGTTAACTAGAAGCTGATTTACATTGCTTGCTGGTTAGATCCCAAGTGCACTTTTAAGGATCTTTACCTGCCTGTACCTTCCTGCTTCCCAGGGGACAACACTGCTGGCCTGAGCAATCTCAGTTCCAGAACTACCTGACAAAGCGCTACGCTTGCAGGACAGTGCAATGGCAAGAGACTGACATACAGTTTCTACACTAGATACCGATTCCTTGCCCTTGCTAATCATTTTAAAACTCCCACGTCCTAGGCCTTAGTGAGCATTTGAGAGATCACATGCATAAATCCCTGGCCTCCCCGAGGAGTTACGCCTATTGCATATACCCACAGTATCCCATTACAATTCTTTTAGCATCTGGAATCAAGAAGGTAAATGCAGCAGTAGGCTCACACCGTGCGCTGCAAACAGCAAGACTCTGGAGTGAGAAGAAGGGCTCCTACGTGTTTAGCAACCAAGAGAACTGTTTTAAAAAACAGGCAAAGAAAAAATAAACTTAATGAAAGAGTCCAAATGTTTAGAGCACAGCTGTAGCCAAAAGAAAGGGTACCTCACTGTTTCCATTAGAAGTAACACCTGGGATAAAGCGGACAAAAGAAAACAACAGCTCCCACCGACACATGGCAGGCTGAGGCAGCAGCCAAGGCAGGGAACCACCACCCCGGAGCCCGTCCGGAGCCTCCTCCAGGCCCCTCTGCAGCTCTCCGTGAGTTACCCCTCGGTCCCTCGAGCAGGCTGAAACACTTCTTTCAGAAGGAGAACAGCTAAATATAAATTATATTTTTGTATGATTTATGTTCTTGAAGATTTTAAAATATTTTTATTGATGTTTGAAAGCTTTGTTTGGCAAAATATTTTATGTTGTTAATTCAGCATTTTTGTTATCACCTCCACCTTGCTGGGCCTTCAACCTTTCTCCCACAAAAGATGGGATGAAAGGAAAATTAGGAATTCAGTGTTAGCTCAAAAGCAAAGCAAATTAGGGCTTGGGCAACAGTGACCCGACCGATATGCAGAACTAGCAGCAGCCATGGTGACAAAATTTAGGAGGCATAACTAACTGGACTTATGGAGCTTCAGAGCAGCGCTGGACAATGCCCACTGCAGCCTGCAGAAGCATGGGCCCGATTCAGGAGAGCAGCCAACAAAAGCAGCAAGGTTAGATGACATGCCCAGAGCCTTCATCAAATGGAGATGCAGATGCTGGAGGCACCCCAGGTCCAATCCCGCACTCCGCAAGGGGGGACCAGAACTGAATCCCTCACACTGGAGAAGTCTGCTGCACTCCTCGGGATGAACAGCTGTGTGGGAGGGAGCTGCTTTGGTGCACAGCCCAGCTGCAGTTGTGACGTTCCTACTGGTTTCAGGCACAGACTCTGCATGAGGCCAGCTGTGTTCACCCCATCGTGCATCACCAGTCCCACCCAGGGCAGCCGAAACGCAAGCTCTCCCAAGGGGCTGCAATGCCTGCATGCCCACAGACACAGCTAATTCCCTTCAAGAGGTGTACATTAGACACCTCCAGGACTGAAGAACGTGCTCTGATGGACCACATGTTGGACAAATTCTCACAAGCAAGCAAAGCGAAGGAAGGTCCTCCTGAGAAATGCAAGGGCTGAGGTTCAGCATCAGTCTAGGTCTGACCACGCAATGTCTCTTGCAGAAACTTGGTCTCAACAGATGCTTCCAAGTGTGTCTGGTAACACTGGTGGCTCTGTCTGTTTTATTGAACTTTACAGTGTTGGAAAGCAAGATGCTTTATAGCATGGTGAACAGAGTATCTAAAGTGGGTTTTAAATAGCAGCCACCTGCAACATTTCCCTGGGAAGGTTAATACATTTTCCATACATTTCTTTGTTAAACTAGATCACAGGCACATTTTATATAAGAACTGAAAAACTACATGAGTTGGATTTCAAATGTTCCAGTTTGCACTGCTCTGCATTGCAAATGGGCTGAATATATTCTAATTTGTAAAACTGATGGGATTGTATTTTCTAAAGTCTTCAAACGACAAGTAGATCCTCTTGAAAGTTAAATGTCTTCAATCTGAACTCAAGCCACGCCTCTTTTTTGAGAAGGTAAATCATCAGTACATACAGTTTCATCAGTATGCGTTTTAAACCGAAACACTGCTGAGCTTTTGCAACTCTTTAAGGATGACACATAGAAGCAGAGGTATGACCTGGTGATAACCACAATGGCATTCCAAGCACTTGCTGTAATCCCAGCTCTGACACTGACTCCATCTACGGCTCCAGGCAATTATTTCACCATTCGCTGCCTCAGTTTCCCCTCCTGAAAAGTGAGGCACAGGGGGGCCATTGTGTATTTGCAAGTTGTTGCAGTGTGGAAGTCCCTGTGTATTCACACTGCTGTCAGAGCTGTGACTGCAGCCCACGTCGGGTATCAGAGCTGACTCAGGCTCCCCAGCTCGGGCACCAGGAGCAGCGTTTCCGCGGCAGCACAGGCATCAGCAAGTCCCTGTCCCAGTCCTTGGCGGCAAACCTGTCCTGGTACCTGTGCTGTCTCTGCTACCTACCTAGTCCTTACCTAACTCGGCTGGCCACAGCTCGACTGACATCAATGTTTCCTGAGCATTAGGATAAAGAAACTCTAAAAAACACACATGGTAAACAGGCTGTCTCTCCCCCACAGATTTTTTTTTAAATTTTGGGGGAATTTGTTGATACTCCAAAGCTGCAGAGCAGAAAAGACAGTGGCACGTTATGAAACACTACAGGTAAAGCACAAGGAAACACTCTGGGTGAAGGACAGGGGACACTGGGAAGGGAGGGGGACAGAAAAGATTTTCCACTTGCAACACTGGTAGATGACAAAGGCCAAGTTCAGGCCCAGACGGTTACAGGCTAAACCCCGCTCCAGACAAGACAGCTCAGTTTTTGTGTGCAGACACAAGCCACATTAACACAAAGACTGCCTTGTCTTAAGCAGTCTGTTCTGCCATTTTATTTATCGGGGGTTAGGTGACCCACAGAAAAGGAACTGCACATGCAAAGGCAACATTTGTACCTAGTTAAACTTTATCCAAGCTATAAAATACTACATATAAAGCCTGGCCAGAGCCACCAACATGAGAAAAAGATGTGGAAGAAACCTTCCATGAAGCCACTTAGAGCTTCCTAAAATGCAGCACAGGGGTTAAAAGGAAAGGTGTTCAGAGCTAGAGGAGAAAACTTAGATTTCAACATCTTAACAGAGTTTACTGGCTTTACACTATTGCATTACGTTGCAAATCAATTTCCTGTCTCATTAAGAATCCCCTACATTTAATTGCTCTGAGCATTTGCTTGAGAGATTAACTTAAGGGGTGAGTTAAGTGCAGTGGTTTCTGTTCTCCACACTGTAATGGCTCACTAAGGAAAGTCATCTAATTTCACAGAGTCCACCTGACTTGTCCGTAGTAAAAACCAACCTGACAAGGGTGCTGTAAAGAGTATGCAACAAGGGTGAAATGTTTTGAGACTCCCAAATGAGAGGAGTTTTACAGTTCTGATTTATTCATATTTAACACAAGGTAATCTTCTACCTGATACTATTGAACTTACAGGCTGACGATTGCCCTTCTGGTTTTAGGTTGTCTGGGCTAAATTCAGCACTCAGCCATGAGAGTTTGAAGGAGGAACAGCTCACATTTGCAGCAGGACAGATGAAGCGTTGTGCCCTGAATGGGAGACACTCATATCTTGCCCAAGAAATCAGTTGGATAACGCAGGCATCACATTCAACTAATGCCTGGGGGGTCTAAATCCCATCTGCTCGAAACCTGCAAAGCTATTCCCCATCCACAGGAACCCTTTGCTGTGAATATTTTAATCCAGCTTCACTAAACACAAACAGGGCAGTTTTCTTTCCAGTAACTTTGTTGTACACTATTTTTTTAAGAAACCCAAATGGGAAACATTGTAAGCATACTGTACGTATTGTAATTATGGTTATTTATTGGCTACAGTAGCACGCAGTTCATAAATAAAGATCTTCAGAGACTTTAGACAACTACTAGAGCCTGGAGTACTTCTGTCCAGCCTTAAATGCAATTAGTACCTTGCTCGCTCAGGAGCCCCCCTGGCCCAGGGCTGTATTTTTCCTGACTACCAACTGTGCGTATTAATACAAACAAGGAGCCCAGTGAGACCCCATCTGCGCAGAGCCAGACCCCTCAGGAAAAGTTAAGTCAATTAAACATATAGTAAACGCAAATTTTATCCCGTGACAGTGATAACTAACCAAAAGAGGAGAGACTGTCCATGGAGCAAGGTTTTACAGGTGTAGAGGGTCTGGTTAGAGATGTTAACATAATGAGTTCTCTCTGGCTGGTATTCCAATGGCTAGGAAGTAATGCTAGAAAACACAAAAATTTCATGCACCTTATTAGCAGAAAGGGTAATTGATTGTTAGAATAGCTTGCCAAAAAGCTTCATCATCAATCACAGCCTTTAAACCAGGACTGGAAGTCTCCCAGGAAAGATATCCATCAGATCAGCCCCAAGCTAGCAGGCTTGCGAAGGTTCACTTACATTACAGAAAATAGTTTCCTTCATTACAGGAAGCGCTGCATGAAATCCCCTCATCTACGTTACATCCGACTAATTCATCACAGTCATTCCTTCTGGCCTTAAAAAAGAAATCTACTGGCTTCCTTCTACCTTTGAGAAGGACGTCAAGACACCAGTGTGCATGTGCAACTGTACGTGGCACAGGTCTGAGGGTCTCCACTGGAGCTCAGCTGAAGCCAGGCGCAGCCGTGCTGGAGAGTGGGCAGATGGGAAATTGGGCTCAGCGGTACCAGGTCATGGGGGAGTCTCACCCCAGCCCTTTCCCTCAGCCCATCCTGGACGCATTCACTTTCCTGCAGCCCCTAAAAGAAACATCATGTTTGACCACAGGGTGCGGAAGGGGGCTGAGGCTCTGGCTGCAGCAGGATGTGCTCCCAAGACCCCTCTGAGCTGGGAAGGATGGAGGGAAGGATGGAGGGAAGGATGGAGGGAAGGATGGAGGGAAGGATGGAGGGAAGGATGGAGGGAAGGATGGAGGGAAGGATGGAGGGAAGGATGGAGGGAAGGATGGAGGGAAGGATGGAGGGAAGGATGGAGGGAAGGATGGAGGGAAGGAGCCACTTCTTCTCTTCCCAGAAGCTACAGCCACCCACAGCTTGAGGGGACAAGCGTATTTGCTTGCCATGTAACACTGCCCAGCTCCGGGTGCTGATCACAAAGGGCCTGAAGAGGCCGGGCTCAGCTGTGCTCAGACCCCAACCAGGCTCCTGCCCCTCTGCCCCTTGCTCTGCAGAGCTGCAGGCAAGGCTGCTCATCACCGGGGCCATAATTAGCTGAGGGATTTATGCTGCAAAGGGCCTTTGTAAAGGTGAGGGCAGCATCATTAAAGAAACCAGCAGGGAGCGGCCAAGACTGAGATGAATCCTTTCCCAGTTCACCCCCTACAAGGGCACTTCTGCTTTCTCAGGCACCATCATTAAATGCCGCTGCACATGATATAAATCAAGGAGACAAATGTATCGTTGCTGACAAACAGGCGGGTCCTACTGGAAAGGCAAGTACAGCCCTGCAGAGATGGCAAGCCGTGCTGCATGGACGCTGGATGAAGATGCTGTGAGGCATCACTGGTGCCCATCGGTCCCACAGAGCCAGCACCAGCTGACCGCTGCAACCTCACGAGAGCTCAGCTGCGTTTAAGAACAAAAACCAGTTTATTACCTAGGAGCGTCAGCGTGTTTCCAGCAAAGGCTCCTACACCGATTTCAGGCATTAAGGCTGTAGCCACTATGAGCACAGCCCTTGCTGCGATATTTTGGCAGGCCTGGTCCCAACGGAGGTATTCTTCTACATGTAAATACCAAGGGGAAATAGTTAGCTTACTTGCTATGAAACTTAAAGCATTTCTGCATAAGGTTCAAATTATTATGAGTTGTTTAGGGGTCTTCCTGAAGAAGGAGGGTGGCTGAATGGGTTTACTGCTCCTTTGGTTAAAGTCTCAGAAAAAGACAGTTCAAGCAAATCCCTTAAAAATGGTATCAAAATAAAACACACCAAAAATTCAAAGGAATCTACCTCAGAGCTAATGGTTTGTGTCCCACCTGAGAAAACATCCTCCTCATTACTTCCCCACAGGCATCTATAGGATTTCTTGTTTCTAGGTCTTACATTGTTGGGTCTCACATTTGCTGCCTGCACAGCCCCGTACGCCGTTCGCCACGTCCCCAGCCTGGACACTCACAGAGAGGTTTCCATAATCGCTTTCTGTACATCACTTTACTTGCAAATACCAAAAGGGCGAGCAAAGGATTTACAGCCATCCAGCCCTCCTCTCACAGAACAGACGCAAAGAGACAAATAAAAGTAGACCTTCGCTGGAAATGAAAAAGCATCAGGAAGAAACAGGCAGTTTCCACAAAGAACACACAAGTTCAGACAATCAAGCCTGGGACTGGTGGTGAGGCTTGCCAATGTGACACCCATCTACAAGAAGGGCCCGAAGGAGGATCCAGGCAACTACAGGCCTGTCAGCCTGACCTCAGTGCCAGGAAAGATCATGGAACGGATCATCCTGAGTGCACTCACGCGGCATGTGAAGGACAACCAGGGGATCAGGCCCAGCCAGCATGGATTCATGAAAGACAGGTCCTGTTTGACCAACCTGATCTCCTTTTACAACCAGGTGACCCTCCTGGTGGATGAAGGAAAGGCTGTGGATGTTGTGTACTTGGACTTTAGTAAGGCCTTCGACACAGTCTCCCACAGCATTCTGCTAGAGAAGCTGGCAGCCCGTGGCTGAGACAGGCATACTCTTCGCTGGATTAAAAACTGGCTGGATGGCCGAGCCCAGAGAGTTGTGGTGAATGGCGTTAAATCCAATTGGCGGCAGGTCTCAAGCGGTGTTCCTCAGGGCTCAGTTTTGGGGCCAGCCTTACTTAATGTCTTTACTGATGGTCTGGACAAGGGGATTGAGTGCACCCTCAGTAGGTTTGCAGATGACACCAAATTAAGCGGGAGTGTTGATCTGTTTGAGGGTAGGAAGGGTCTGCAGAGAGGTCTGGACAGACTGGATCAATGGGCTGAAGCCAATTGCATGAGGTTTAACAAGGCCAAGTGCCGGGTCCTGCACCTGGGTCACAACAACCCCAGGCAATGCTACAGGCTTGGGGAGGAGTGGCTGGAAAGCTGCCTGGCAGAAAAGGATCTGGGGGTCCTGGTGGACAGCCGGCTGAACATGAGCCAGCAGTGCGCCCAGGTAGCCAAGAAGGCCAACGGCATCTTGGCCTGTAACAAGAATAGTGTGGCCAGCAGGAGTAGGGAAGTGATGGTGCCCCTGTACTCAGCACTGGTGAGGCTACAGCTCGAGTACGGTGTTCAGTTTTGGGCACCACAGTGTAGGAGGGACATTGAGGTGCTGGCACGTGTCCAGAGAAGGACAACAAAGCTGGTGAGGGGTCTGGAGAACATGTCTTATGAGGAGCGGCTGAAGGAATTAGGATTGTTTAGTCTGGAGAAGAGAAGGCTGAGGGGAGACCTTATTACTCTCTACAGCTCCCTGAAAGGAGGTTGTAGTGAGACGGGAGCTGGTCTCTTCTCCCAAGTAACTAGCGATAGGACAAGAGGAAACAGGTTCAAGTTGCGCCAGGGGAGGTTTAGGCTGGACATTAGGAAAAAAACTTTTCACTGAAAGAGTTATCAAACATAGGAACCGGCTGCCCAGGGAGGTGGCTGAGTCACCATCCCTAGATGTGTTTAAAAGTTGTGTAGATGTGGTGCTTAGAGACATGGTTTAGTGGCAGACCTGGTAGAGTAGGGTGAGTGGTTGGACTAGATGATCTTAAAGGTCTTTTCCAACCTAAACGATTCTATGATTCTAAAAACTTCTATGGGATGTACGCAAACATCCGTCCTGCAATCAGCCTCCAAAGCAGCCTGAGCACTACCCACACAGACTGCATTGCTGGTGCCTTCACCAGCCCAGCTGCTGCTTCCACAAAACCAGATTCACTGCTATTTTGTCAAATGCTCTGAAACACCTGACTAGGAAAGACATTTTACAAAACCAAAGGTCATTAAAGAAAATTACTGCATTTCCAGTTAATTTCTTTATGCTGTGTGAGGCTTTGGGAACGTCTGCAGTAAATGAGATGCTAAACAAATGAGCCAAAGGGAGAGGAAAGCAGCACATGAGAAGCAGAAGCAAGTGGGAAAGGAGGGAACAAGAACTCAACAGCCGGAGAGCTGCGCTCTTCAATATACCCCGGCAGCTCACTGAACTGCTGCAGGCAACTGCAGGAACGAGTGAGAGAACTAAGACAGATCAGCGTGCAGAGGATGGAAGAGTCAGACAGCCCCATCTCGGTGCAAACGAAGCATATGGGGTTTGTTTTCCTCTTTGCTGCCATTCAAGTTCCAGCAGTTAAGGCAATCTAGTTATTCAATTTAGATAAGCTTCAGTAGCTAACAGCAATTTAAACAGCTGCCTATGCCTCACCATTCTGTTATTACCTCCTTCTTTCCAAGTGCTAATGCCATTAGCAAATTGACTTCCTCCCTCACACAATCTGTCTGGCTTTAGTATGTACAATACTAATTGCTTCCTAATACTTAGGACCATCAGCAGTCAGCAGAAGTTTGTACCACAAAAACCCTCCAGCTGGGAACTGGCAACGCACCGGGTTTGCGTGCAGTCCCTGCCATCCTCTCCTCCAGGTGAGACAGACAGACTGGCCAAGTGTGGGGAAAAGAAGTTTAGGCACCATATTACCAGTTCAGAGCAGAGACAGACACTTTTTTTTTTTTTTTCTGTAATTCAGCCAGTTATGTTGGGAAGAACAGTGACTAAGAAAACATGCAGATTACATGAAGAGACACAAAGAAACACAGGGACAGGGAGAGCATGCATTTTTGAAGGGTCCTTGCTTCAGCTGCTTTCACTGACCTCCCTGTACCTCCAACCTCCCCTATTCCCCTTTTGTGACCTTTCTTTCCCTCAGCTCAGGCTGCTCTCCCTTCCTTCCCCTCCATCCCCCAGCAGACCCGCTGGTGTAAACATCAGCCAATATACTTCAAATTGTTGTAAAACTCAAAACTGTACAAGGAAAGCGCCATTTCAAACAGCAGCTATGCCAGTAAGAGGCCCGGTCCCATCCTTTCTGATAGGTGGAGTGACACAGTCCATCACAGCCCTCCATCTTAAAAAAAGCATTAAAAAAAAAAAAAAATTAATCTTTCCTGCTCCAGGCATCTGGCTCCTCTCAGAAAAAAAACCAAAAAAAAAACCAAAAAACCCCCCCAAAACCCCCAACAACAACAAAAAAAACCTAGAGGGAGGACACAATAAAAAGATGAAGGACCCTTTTGGCTCCCACTCTGACCTCCTCAGCTAAGCAGTGAGGAAATGGATTGTCCTGGACCTTTCATGTAATCTTTCTGCATTTCTAAAACACAGCTGCCCACAGGATGCAAGCCCTGCATTTACATTACAAAGCGCAGAGAGGGTCTTCCAGATGGGACAGCTTCTCTGCTGATTTTACCCATTAGCTCCCAAACCAAGCATATGTCTGTTCCCCCTACCCAGAGGCCATGGAAAGAGGAGCATTTCCTGGGGGTGAGAAGAGTTTTGTGGGACGGAAATCTAGGGCTCGTTTTATGCAGAGTTCACTCACTGTGGTGTTAAATCTGGGCAAAATGCTGCGTCAGCGTGTTTCACCCTGCATAGATGAGGCTCACTGTGTTTTTACTCAAGTCGATTAGAAATAAGTTTTAAGATAAAAGACGACAGTTAACCTAAAGCAGGTATCAACAGGGCA
This sequence comes from Burhinus oedicnemus, assembly GCA_008921705.1. Lineage (NCBI taxonomy): Eukaryota > Metazoa > Chordata > Aves > Charadriiformes > Burhinidae > Burhinus > Burhinus oedicnemus. The sequence goes on from VFFE01007207.1 coordinate 908,386, forward strand.
GCTTAACAGTAAACCAATCCAAAATATGGAGTTTACTGTAACATTTTTTTCACATCTATCTTATAAGCACACCTGAAATACAAAGATACGATTTCATCTCCTACCTCTGCAGCAGAATGAGGAAGCGATTAAAAGCCCTACCTACACAGATCTCTCCCCAGTTTGGGGAGATGCTGCTGAGCCTCTGAGCAGTTAATGCTGTAGCAGAGCTACCGGCTTCGGCCTCAGGGACAGGGGAGCTCTTTGGCAAGGCGAAGGAATTCTGCATTAAGGAAACAGGAGATCAGTAAGTATGAACAGACTATTTTGCAATCCGCTTCCTTTCTAACTGGGTCAATGGACAAAGTATCTCCAGAACCAGCTTACAGGAGCTCCTAGAAATACTCCAGAGCACAGGGGAACAGATTACACTGGAAGTGCATAGACAAAAGTCTGCCATGAGCCTCCCTGAACATCTGATGCTGAAACCCAGACGGACTTCAGAGAAGGGAATGAGCAACGCCGCAAGGAAGAGAACTGCAGCAAATCAGGTTTCAATCTCTGCCTAGATGGGGACATACAACATGCTGCTCGAGGTAAAGAAATGTCTCCTAGAAAGCAGTGATAGCCCAGCACGCGAAGCACAAGGTCAGCCAACATCTCTTGAAGCTGGATTTCTAATCAACTGCATCCACTAACCTTAAAACAGGCTGATCTAGCTCCTGCCTAGCACTGGTTCTTTGGGTTGGCCACTCAGACAGTAACAAAAATATGACCCTCAGCATGCCAAAGCAGAGAGCCAGCCCCTCTCGCTGGGCTGGGGAGGGACCTGTCTTTCTGTTTGGTTTCTCCGCAGGGCTTTCATTGATTACTTGCTGCCACAGGATTGCAACGGCAATAATGAATCTAATTACCCACTTCCTGCGCTCTGTGCCACAGGAAAAGAAGAGTAGAACTACAAGGTATCCCATCCCATTTTGCCTCCATACCTTCCAAAAATCTTTTTCAGTCACCTCAGCCTTACATCGATCTGGTTTGCTAAACCAGATTTAATGTTCCCTGCTCTCATTATATTTCTCTCTCAGGCATTAGCCCTCGTTCATCAAGATGAGCTGAGTTTCAGCAGCTATTACTCCATCCCCGCAGCTCTCTCCAGTGTCTCCGGGAGCTTGGTAAGGCCCCGTCTCAGGCTGTTTACAGCAGTAGCAGGGAAAGCTTAAGGCAAGAGAGAAATCCTGCCGTTGCATATGGTTGGAGGATGCTTAGAGAGATGACTCATGCTCAGCCAGGGAGGATAGCCCCAAAGATATCTAACAGCTTGTGGGTGTTTGTTTTTAGGCTGAAAGCAAAAGCAGTAAAGGCGACAAAGAAAAGCAGGCATTTCTCCATCCCAAGTGGGACAGCAGCCTGGGCTTTAGTGACACCAGCACTCACCCAGGTGAGAATTTAGGGTCTGATGCAGGAGCAGAACCAGCCCACAGCCAGGAAGGTCCCAGCACAGATCTCTGTACCAGTACACCTGCACGGAGAGGACTACTTACGGACGACTCCCCCACCTATGATGAGTTAAGCAATTCCAGTTTCTGCAGCGTAAGCGCAGAGGAGTGCAGAAGCTTCCAAGAACTCCTGGAAAGCAGATGCAGCCAGTACAAACCAATTCCCAGGGAAGAAGCAGCACCTCACGGGTCAGGAGGCCAAGAGGGGAGCTGGAAGCAACGCAAACAGGACCAGTGGCTCCCTAAGTACCTTCAGGTTGGTGAAAATAGCACCCCAAGAGAGAAAGGGCTGCAGCACAGGGGTGAACTCTGCCTGCAGAGCGCAGCGAGCAGGGACAGAAATAAAGCCAGTGAGAACAAACCATCCGCACAGGCCATAGACGTGTGCCCACCACCACGCGTCGCTGCCCGTTCAAAGCAGCTTACGATTCCTCACCACACGCGTCATGAGCTCGCTGCAGGAAAAGGCTGCTGCAGAGTGTGTAAGCGACCCGGCTAGAGTGTCAGCAAAACCAAGGCGATGCAATGGAAGCCCAGAGGGCAGAGCAAGGGATAATGGGAACAGATGGAGGCTGGCATGCGAAAGGAGCAAGTGGTCCTTGAAGAAGCAACACAAGAACTGGCTGCTAAAGGACAGGGCCTTGAGAATCGCAGAACGAAGCAGACTGACCACAGATGAGGATGACCTCAGCAAGCTAAAGACTGGGAAATACTGGAATAAGGCTCAGAGAAAGCAGCACCTGCTCCTAGCCAAGGAACAGAAACAGAGAAAAGCATTGCAGAGCCAGAGGGAACAGCCAAGTGAAGACAAAGCCAGCACTGAGCACAGGAGAAACTTGAGTATTATGGAGCTAAGTCAGAGGAAAGTGATGAAGAACAGAAGCAAGAAAATCTTGGACAACTGGATCACCATCCAGGAGCTTCTGACCCACGGGACCAGGTCGCCAGATGGAATAAGGACACACAGTCCCTTGCTGTCTGTCACAGCTCTGTAGCGACCCTCCTGTCCCTTCTCAGAGGGTCATCCCAGGCTTCAGGAAAGGACAGTGCATCTTCCCGAAGGCATCTTTTGTCACTGCGGAACGGTTCCCCCCAGCGTTTTCAAACTTCTGCTGGTTATTGTACCCATTAAAGTCTCCCTGCAGAAAGAAGGAACTCAGTAGAACCACAAACTGAGAATTCAAGCCTGATGACAGGCTTGCTTCTCCACTCAAATCCAGCTAGACAACTCCAGGGTCCACAGATCATTGTGCCGATACACTTATTACCAACTTGATCTGGATCACTAAGCTTCGGTCTGATTTTTTTATGTAAGATTCTCTGCAAATAAGGTATTTACATCTATATCCATCTCTTTCCATATTAAAGCTTTTTACTTGTTGTTCTTGTAAAAAGAAAAAATAATACTATGGTTCAATCTTTAATATTAGAGTCGTATCACTATTACCCCCAGAACTGGGTGTGCTATGCATTCCTGTAGTTTAGTTCACAGGAAAAAAAGGAAACAGACTTAGTAAATATAGCTGTTTACTGTAAAATAAGAGACAGAAAGTAGAAAGAGAAGGCACTTAATAGGTCCCTCTGTGGATTCTGCTACCAAGGGGGAAACAACACTCCCTACTGAGTTGCTGCATGTTTTATACTTACTAATCACCAGGAAAAATGTAAGATCCACAAGCCCACTGAACCCTTCCCTTCCTCCCCCTTTAAAGATTTTAGGAATGAGCTCAGCTCTGAGTCATGATTAAAAACACCCAGTTACATTCCTAAGCAGCAGTGCTCAAATGGAAGATTTGCTTGTGTGACCCACTGCTCCCTGCTTCGCTATTCTACACTACAAAGGAAAGAGGGCACGCTCCAAGCTATCGCTTGAAGACACAGTTTTCTGGGCTCTGGCAGAGGGAGATAAATCTCTCTAGAGAAAGCAGGCAGTGGTGGTCCACCCCTCATCCCCACACTGCCCCACAGCTGCTGAGACCACACCACTTGGATCTGATGGAAAGGACACCAGGCAGCCTGGTTTGTAAGCCCACCTCGAGAGCGCCCTTACTCCTTTGCACCTCTTGCTGGAGAAACACCATGTACCAAACAGTGATCTGTGTCAGCTCACGCCACCACAGAGTTCTGGGCACAGCAGAAGAAATTCAAGGAAGTAAGACAGGAATCAGGATCGTAAGTTATTACCTAAATAAAAAAACCCCAGACACCTAGAGGTAGAATAAAGGCCAGGTAGAGGAGCACGGCAAGGTCATTAGCAGCAAGTAGTGGGCTGTTTTCTCTGGCTCAGTGTCCTCTAATTCCTGTCTGGACCATTCCAGACCATCCTTTCACATAACGTGCAGGCAAACTGCCTTGCCCCATCTGGAGCTACTGTGTGTATTGCTCCATTGAGACTCAAGCTCTGGTGCTACAGTCCTGTACTAACTTAGCAGATTCCAAAGCTTACGAAAATATTTGGTAATAAACTGTATCAGCCAGAAAAAAAAAAAAATTACAAACATCGTCATGAAATACTGCATCAATACTAATAGAGAGACAGAGACAAACAATTGCATTAAATCTCAGTTCATTTCTTTGCAGTTCTCCTTCCCAAAATCTTCTGCAAGAAGTAGAGAGCCATGCTCACCAAGACACCCCCTATCACTCCACTTACAATTCCTATCAAGCATTCGTAAAACAATTCCCCTTGCCAAAAATGCTGCTGCTCTTGCACTTCTTCATGGCTGCTATTTTCTGTGTTTCCTTCCTCCTCGTTTGCAGCTAACTTCTGTTCCCAGGTCAAGTATTTTTGAAAGTTCAGATCCACTAAGTCATTTTGGATCACTCTGACCCCAAAATAGACCCTCTTGACGACTTTGAATGTCTTCAACATCTGCACATCACATCGGTAAGTCCCTGCATCAGACTCCCTGGTAGGGGAAAATCTGATGACAGAATCTGGGTTACTGAAAGGTTTGAACAGTACATCATTTGTGGTGATAAGGCCCTGAGCAAGCCTCCACGTATAGCTATAGGCTTGGCTACCAAAGCTGACTGCGTCCGAGGTCAGGCAGCTGAACTGGAAGGGTTTGCCCACAGTGACAGTGAAGTGGAGTAAACCACAAACCCAGCTGGTCAGGCAGTCAGACCGGTGCAAGGTACAATTCCTCCTCTCTCCGGCAGGAGTGATCTCGCACATCTCCTCCAGCTTGAAGCCCGGCCCACAGGTGACGCTGCAGGATGTGGTGTTGACTGCAATTTTCACCACAGCTGACTTCAGCTCTGCTGGGATGGTAACTTTTTCAAAGGAAACGACCAATGGCAGATAGAAAGCACAAGATAATATCCCAAGGACGTGGCTGCTCCCCAAGGTCTTCATATCAGGGTCATCCATCACACATGCTACTTTCGAAAGCCATGCAAATTCAGTAGTCAAAAACCAACAAAATCATTCTTTGTAAGTCTTCAAACTAAGTATTTCTGAAAGCCCACCAGCATCATCTTCAAGACCTAATACTTCCATTAGGAAAAATCCTCCAACAAGACAGGCTTGAAGTACAACACTGCTAAAAAAGATGCAACACGTTACTATATTGGTCTGAATGTAAATTGTGAATTCCAGGGCAGCAGAATGATTTAATCCACTATATTCCAGCAATTTGGATATATTTGACAATTTAAAAAAGATTAAGTCCTCCCTTCTCTGTAAGATTTTACATACTATTCTAGACGAATTTCCACTGTAAAGTAGTACTGTTCCAGTTTAATTTTCCCACCAAGCTATAAAGCAATGTAAGTAATCATTACTGGAACCCTTAAAATAGTGCTGTTGAGCATAAAGAAATCATAATTCCTTATGCAGCATCTGTACAGTTCTGTCTTACATACATGTATCCCAAAATCTAAAGTACTCCCCAAATCACCAAGATCACAAAAACACGATTTCAACCTCTAGATAGGCTGACGGCACTGACATCAACGGGAAGCCGAACAGTATTTTATCACTGATGATATTCATCTCTATGCAGGGCTCAGTGCAGTCACTCACATCTCCACGAGCCCACGCTCCCGGCGGAGCGGTGGCGATGTCACAGTCCGGCTGCCCGGGTCAGAATGTGGCCCCAAACCTTCTGAGGGAGACCAAAGAACTCGCCTAAGTCTGAAGCCAAAACGAGTCCTCTGAGATGAGGACTTACCATAAAAGCATCGTATTAGGCTATTGACATCCACTATCAGCCTCAGAAGGCGTTCAGCAGCACTGGCCTTACGGCATCACTCAGAGGAGCTGCAAGCCTGAGCCCCGTGCTCTGTGTCACATACAGCCACCAACTCCAAAGAGATCTGAGCCAAAATCTTCACATTCAACTGATGCATCTGTAAAACAGAAACCACTCGTATGCTGCCATTGCAGCAAAACGCTTGAAGAGGAGATATCCCAGCGTAATTCGCTTAGTGCTCAAGCATTCCAAAAGAATAATGCACTACTAAAAAACTTCATGAAAAAAAATCAAAGTTACTTATTTTTGACAGTGTAATTGAACTATGATCAAGGCAGTCCAATAATCAGCATCTCCTTATCAACAATTGAATTATGGATTGCAGAAAGGATTTGGATTGCCTTGTTCTTCAATGGTTCCGCTAATGAATATCCATATTTCTCTTCCTATCACTCCTTAATTTATTAAAATTACGGCTTCTGAAGATCTAGTATATGTATTTTCCACATTCAATTTCCCTGGAGGTGCTCTCTACACCCAGCACGCTTTGTGTTCAACTCCCTTTTCGCATGTCTGTCTCAGAATGCCTAGGCTGCACTCAGGTATACAGGGCTTTTGTTAGACTACAGATTTACTCCTCTCTCTCGAAAAGAGATCATCAACCAAATACCACACTGAAAAAACCCAAACGACACACCAGCTGTGGTGAAGGCACAATATGTTTGTGTTTGCACCCGAGCTATATTGTAGGATTCCTAAATATTGTCACAATACAAACAATCACCATTGACTTTAGGAAATAAAACATACCTCTTTATTTACAAACACAAAACCTAACATCACTGCTATATACTACCATCAAGCCAGTATCTGACAAATATTGTACAAAACTACAGATACCAAAAAATAAAATAAGAGATGGAAGAAAATAAACCAAGGACATATACACTGTACAGAGAAGTTTTAACAGAAATGAAGGCTGGAGTCTGTGGCAAATCGTATGCTTTAACATCATCTAGAGAACCACTGCCTGTGCATCTTTTAAAGCTTGTGGGGTCAGCCACACCATATATGGGTGGATTTGACATAGCAGTGTTCCAGGAAAGATGCGAGTCATCCTACAAGCAGAAAGAACAAAGAAAACTAATACTGTACGCATGGGAATGGATTTCATTAAATGAAGCAGACCACTGTACCAAAGCCGGAAATGAAAATACCAGTTTTAAAAAAACCTTCTGATTTAAAATGTCTCCTCTCTTCCCATGCTTATATCTCATGCAACTACTGCATACTTCCAGCTGCAAATTAATAAATCTCTTTATGATTCCTCTTCTTGGTTTTTAATGTCTGCAGGATACTTTGAAAATTTAAATACGTAGTGATAATCTCAATAATTACATCTGGGGAAAAACTGAAAGTAATTGCATAGGAAGGAACTATAAAAGTCTATAAAACAAGTGGCATTAGGAATGAAAACTTTCTTTTAACAGGCGGTTGCTCTAGTACAGAAAGGTGTCAGGATGTAGGCACTAGATAGAGAAACTGTCTCTTCGCATTCCCACAAGGAAAACATTACAACTGTCTTTAAGGAATAAAAGGTTAAAGCCTGGCTGAGAATGAGCTGTTAGCATTCATCTTTCTTCCATGCTTGATCCAGAAGTGAGGAAAAAAACCCTGAAAAACTACTGTTTCAGTTTAGAGAAATACTGGTTCTGTTTTTTCTCTAACTGCCAGTACCTACCAGCTAAGGACGAAACCAATTATTTCTGGTAGGGCACCTCACAGGAAAGAGAATAAAAACACTTGCAAGGACAGAAAGAAACTGCCACCACAGCTTTTCATATCACAGGCTAGAAGAAAGCATATAAACTGAGTATTTTATCTAGAGCTACTTTTACTTGTTCCTTATCCCATAAGCAGAGTCATCCTTCATGTCTAAAATATTCACAATACGAAGATTCATTCTTTGCAGACTTCAGAGGCGTCTTGATTCTTCACATTAGATCTCCATCCACTTGAGATGAAATCAAACCTGGCACATAATCAGCAGCAGTGTTTCACTAAGCATGTCAGCACAGAAGACATCACACTGAGCTAACAGAAAAGCTAAGGTAATGCAGCTGGCCCAGAAGGACTTACAACTCACCGAAATGAAAATTAACAGCAAAGAAAGGGAAGTTTGCAGGATACACAGTCATACGGCATCAGGAATAAAAATACACACTTTGGGTATTCTTCAATCCAGGAACAACAAAAAAAAAAATACTTAAAAGACAATGGCTGATAAGCTCTGGAGTGGCAGAGTGTTGGGTACCAGCTCACTTTAGAAGTAGTTACATATGTCAACACAAAGGCAGTCCAATTAAGTCTCTTTGCAAATCGCATGACCTGAGAGTCAGCATCTCACACTGTTCGATGAAGAGGCAGTTAAGGAGGAATGAAGGCCGTTTCCTCTTCCATATTCATTTCTTACAAAAGTCACTCCCTGAATCCATGAACAATCAGTCTGCTGTATTAGTCAGTCCACTCTGACTGAGCATTTCATCTATTTTCCACATTACGGTGCCAATATAGGAAAGAATACAGGAAGATAAAGAAGAGTGTCTTCATAACAATTCTGAGATTGCCCCACCTGCTAAAGAGATCAAAGACAGGTGAAAAATAAGTAACCAGACTCAAACAGATGTTACCAGAAACCAGAGACCACCAAATATGGTAGCATTTCCAGGAAAAAAAGAAAAAAAAAAAAAAAAAAAAAAAAAAAAAAAAGTCCACCAAAACCTATCCTCATTTACAGCAACAGTACTTTCTGGAATTTAACTATGGTTGCTGTATAGCTAGGAATAGAAAATTCAGCTCCTGAATTTTATCTCAGGGTTTGTTTATCAAACAGACCATTATTGAGGCTCCATTTCCTAGTTCTGCTTACAGAACTTTTCCATTCTTCCACACTCTGCCTAGTATTGATGGCACAAAAACGTCAATTTCGGCTTCAGAATCCTTCACTATTTACATTTTTTCCCCTCAAAATCGACCCACCAAAACCAAACATTATTACTCTTTATATAAGAGTTGATAGAAGTTATTGAAAAGATTAAAGTTACCAAAAGAGTTTTTGCTTTTTTAAACAGTGCTCAATCTCTATTAAAAACCCTACATGCTCTTTCTATACAATAACACAGGCAGGGATATCAGGTTTATTGCAAATACTGAAAGCACTTCCACTTAAAAAAATGTAAAATTTTGCCTATCCTTGACAGCAGCTAAACGTTTAGTGAGCAAGTGCCATTTGGGAAGATAAAATGCTATGACTATATTAAGTCAGGGTCTGTACAAAGCAAGGCCACCAAGCAAGCCAACGACGCTCACGCTGGGTTCCTTACCTGTCAAAGGCTGTCCCAGCTCCGCCTGCACTTTACCCTTCGCTGCTCCTTCCAGAGGTAAAGCACCTCTGTCCCCTTTGTAGAGTTTCGGTTTAAATGGAGAATCTTTGTCTTTACCTTTTGATCCTTTAGGCCTGCCTGCTTGCTTCTTCTTGGATTTACCATCTCCCTTCACACCCAGCAGCGGATGGACTTCTGCAGAGAGACAATGTGTTACCAAAATGAATTATCCCTTAAGATGCTTGTATCAGCACGTACAGCCCACGGTGTTAGATACAAACAGCATTAAAAATTACAATTTCAGGATGCCTTTACTCATTCCTAGCTTGCAAAATGCCACCCAATTTGCAGAGTCAGTTGCTATTAATAACTGCTGTAAAAAGTGACTTCACAGGAAGGAGAAAATTAAGCAGTGACCTTCTGAACTTCTGGTCTTCAGACCATCTCAGATGCAGAACAGGCAATAAAACAATGGCAGCTTCTACGCACCATCGTTAGGTACTCCTTGTAGTTCAATGTTGGTGGTTTTGGGCTTCTTCTTTGGTGCCTGAGGTCCATCAGAAGATGACTGCCTCTTCTTCTCAGAACCTATTCCCTCATCAGTTAAAGAACTCTGGACTGCATCTGGTGGAGGTCCATAGGGGTTTTCTTCTGGATCTTCTACTTCAGGAGCAATGGGTAAGTAAAGTAGAGCCTTGGAGTCCTCCAGTTCTTCATCGCTGTGGAAGAAAAAAATTTTGCTTTCACTTAAAACTAGGGGTTATTATAACATATTATACAGGGGATATTAGTGATACACTTTGTATTCGTACTTTAAACAAAATATTCTTTCACCTGCTACAGAAGGCAGCGATGGGATCCACACTAGTTACATCCACTTCTTCATCTTCTGCAGCATCAGCACCTGAGAACCAGGGAAAAAAGACAGATTAAAGACAGTAAGGACCAAAAGACCAAATTACTTAGAAAGAATGGGACTGACTGTGCTTAAATGTCTAAGCATGCAGAATTGAGAATTAAAGCAGAAAACAAACCTAAAATATTTGCTCTGAAATCCATCAGGTTTTTATTTTATTTTTCTGTGTTCTAATAGAGACCTATTGTTATAAAACACCAGTATTAAAGCTAGATTAAAGATTTAAAATCTTCATGATGTTTTGTTGTTTTCACTCAGCTAGTTCTAAATCCGATGAAATTTATTTTAATGCTTAATTCCCACAAGCCAATGTTACACTTGAATATTCGAAACTGCTAAACAGCAATTAATCTAAATATAAGAAGTGCTGCAAAGCCTGGTAATGAGGAGAGCTCTGTGGCGTGCTGGGAATAATCCTCATTTCTTTCCATAGTTTAACCGTAGCCTTTCACAGTACACAATTTTTTGGCACCACCAAGTGGCCAGGTTGCGCTGCTGTTGATTCAAATTCAGCACCACTGCTGCTCAGAGCAAGCCCAAACAACGATTTATGTCTATTTGCCACTGCATCCTGCTTAAACATACATTGGAGAGGAGAGGCATTTCTGAAAAAACGTTCAAAGTCAATTGGCAGGAATCTTATTGTGTTAGTTCATACAACTTCATTTATCCACTCCTGTTTTGTCATTTAACACCCACGTATACTACCGTGCCCACTAGTTTTATCTTTTACTGCGGTCATGTACTCAGACTACAAACTATTTGCTACATAGAAACACAGTTTATGCAGTACCTGTCTGTTCTGGTTCACTCTTATCTTCATCTTCAATGTCAAACTCTGACTCTCTCTCTTCATATTCTACATTTTCATCCAGCTCTTTGAAGTCAGGCGCAAAGGCACTCCAGTTTTCCTACACCACAAATTCAAAATGATTTTTACCTTATGCAAAGGAACAGCAGCCGTAGTGAGGACTCAGGCGATTACAATCTCATTCTGCATTAAAGTCCCCCAAGCCACGCGCAAGATCACAAAAATCAAGCCTCATTCGGATTCACAGTCATGTGGCAAATTAAAAACTGCGCAAGTTAGTTCCTACTGAAAATATGACATCATAATATTCCTTAAATGTTGCAATCACGGAATCACAGAATTTCCAGAGTTGGAAGGGACCTCCAGAGATCATCTAGTCCAACTCCCCTGCTGACGCAGGAATGCCTAGAGCACATTACTGAGGACTGCATCCAGGCGGGTCTTGAAAATCTCCAGAGAAGGGGACTCCACAACCTCCCTGGGCAGCCTGTTCCCGTGCTCTGTCACCCTCACCATAAAGAAGTTTTTTCTTATGTTTGAATGGAACTTCCTGTGTTCCAACTTGTGCCCGTTGCCCCTCATCCTGTCACTGGGAACCACTGAAAAGAGTCTGCCTCCATCCTCCTTCAACCCACCCTTTAGATACTTATAAGCAAGAATAAGGTCTCCCCTCAGCCTTCTCTTCTCCAGGCTAAAGAGTCCCCAGCTCTCTCAGCCTTTCCTCGTAAGGGAGATGCTCCAATCCCCAATCATCTTTGTTGCCCTACACTGGACTCTCTCCAGTAGTTCCCTGTCCCGCTTGAGCTGGGGAGCCCAGAACTGGACACAGTATTCCAGTTGTGGCCTCACCAGGGCAGAGTAGAGGGGGAGAATGACCTCCCTCGACCTACTGGTCACACTCTTCCCTATGCAGCCCAGGATTCCATTGGCCTTCCTGGTGACAAGGGCACATTGCTGGCTCATGGATAATTTACTATCTACCAGGACCCCCAGATCCTTCTCCTCAGAGCTGCTTTCCAGCAGGTCCACCTCTAGCCTATATTGGTGCCCAGCATTCTTCCCCCCCAGGTGCAGGACCCTACACTTGCTCTTGTTCAACCTCATTAGGTTCTTCTCTGCCCAGCACTCCAGCCTGTCCAGGTCACACCGGATGGCAGCGCAGCCCTCCGGAGTGTCAGCCACCCCTCCCAGTCTGGTATAATCAGCAAACTTGCTGAGGATACACTCTGTCCCTCATCCAGGTCATTGATGAATATATTGAACAAGACTGGACCAAGTATTGACCCCTGCAGGACACCACTGGTTACAGGCCTCCAACTTGACGCTGCTCCATTAATCACAACCCTCCGAGTTCTGTCACACAGCCAGCTCTCAATCCACCTCACTGTCTCCTCATCTAGCCCACAGCTCCTCAGCTTCCTAATGAGGATGTCATGGGAGACAGTGTCAAAATGTATGTAATAATTTTGCCCTTTGGTAATAATTACCAAAGCTGTATGTTCATGTTTAGCCACTTAGTTTTAGCTCACTCACACAGATTTCCTGCACTTACACGACACATTCAGAACACTATTTCCACGCAAACTGTCCCTGTGATGATATTTAAGGCTTAAGGCAAAGCTTAACTAGTTCAACAACTGAAGCATGAGTACCCTCCTCACATTCAACAAGATGGCAAACATACGTCAAGTTAGGCAGGTAAACCTAACGAGCTTGCTGAATTGGGATTTAATAAAGGATTTCAACATGCAACCATTCAGTCTACTAAGATGGAGACCACTGGGGAATCCTCTTAAGGAAACAATCTAAAATGCTTACCACTTGATTCTGAGCCCATATTGACACAACTCCACTCGAAATAGAAGCTATGATTGGTCGGACAGGATGCCACTAGATTTATTTGGAAGAGAAAAGAGGAGGAGCTTAATTGGTAAATGGAATTAAGCACGCTTAGTTTTCAAAATAACAAGAAACACAGTAATAGCAGACAGTTTTCTTACTGCTACATCCAAGAGCAGCTCTCCTCTGGTCCCATGGAGGATTTTCACTAGGTTTCCAATACTCTTCTCCCATATGTACAGGGCATGCTGTCGTGCTGAACCTGCCACTATATATTCACCGTCACCAGAGAAACAGCACTTCTTCCACGGCGTCCTGCATGCAAAGACATCGGAAGTTAAGCAACAGCACATGGAAGATGGAGAACTGCGGAGTGGGCTTGTTCTTCAGACCAAGATCTCACATACTCCCATCCACCAATAATATTTAAACTTCAAATCAAATTGAGACAGACGGGTTTCAAATGAAAACATCTGTCCACTACACTGATTAAGATACTGAGCTATCATTCATCCAGAGATTCCCACTAGTGCCGAGCATGCAAACCTCACCTTTTCAAGTCAGGCTGACCAAGCACTCTGCTGCCTCTTACCTGTTCACTAAATCCTGCAGCTTCTGCATTGGTTCAGGCTCCCCATCTCGTCCACAAGTTAGAATTTCACGGCCATCGTACACCCTGATTATCCGGTCAGCTGTGTTTATTAAAAAGCAGCTGTAGGAAGGAGGACACAGAACACACATTGCATTAGAAGACTAAGAAAATAAAAAGAATCAGAATGTATTCCATGAAAGAATTTCAGGGGTTTTAAGACCTTGTATTCTCTGTCAATCTACCCTATAGTTTCTACTCATCTTTAAAGATACCACTTGATAGATGAAGTAACTCACCTTCCTTTCCGAGCAAATTCAATTGATTTAATAGCTGTGGTGTTGCTGGTTCCAGTTGTCACTCTGAAGGAAGCAACAAGATCCTGAGTGTCTGTTTTTAAGACCAAGATCTGAAGATTAAGGAGACAGAAGGCAATCAGTGTCTTCACTGGAACTCATTCCCCTTTCGGTACCTTTCACATCAGCTACTAACCCTGACAACAGAAGCCTCAGCAATCTACACAGGAATAGTTGGGATTCTGCAACTGTAGTTTCTACTACAGTTTCTGCGACAGTTCTGCGACATAAACATTGGTTTGTTTACACTGGAAAAGGATCCAACAAATATGGTCAAAGACAACAGCAACACAAAGACCTAACTCAGACAAAGTATTACAGTCTAGAGATCTTCAAAGACAAAGTGTGATGCTTTATTCAGAAGATCATATCAGTGCAATATCAATTATTCAAGAGACATTCAGGAAGCCTTATTTGTGTATTAAAACAAAGAATGCAACCCAGAAACGTTAAGCATCTTGATAAAAACGGGAAGTAATCTAAGCTCTTGCATCCAGTGCCGCCTGCTGAAGTCTCACCTTCCCCTTGGCATTGCCTGTATAAATGTATTCCCCTCGCCTGTCAAAGGAGGCTACAACGTTGAGATCAGAATCATCATCCACAGGTAGGACAACATGTTTGGAGTCTGACAACGTTAGCATCACTGGCGCCGACTTCATGGGACAAACCAAAACTCTGTTTCTGCAAAGCAGAAAAAGAAGAGTTAGTAGTTTCTTCTCAGGAAAAGAAGTTTCCACATTTAGAAGTAAGAAAAACATCTCAACCTATAGCAAGAAATACAGAATACCTCTGTATTTTTATTATCTTATTTCATCTTTGTTTTAATTGCAACATGACATTAAGCTAAGTCTACTTTAATTTCCTTTCTTTTTCTGGAAGCTTCTCCAAGTTTATGCGGTAACTTGTAAACTCAACAGGACGTCTCTATGCTCATTTCTAAGAATTATTCTCCTGTTTACTCTCCTCCTTTCCTGATATTTTCATAATAAAAAGAGCCACAACAAATCTGGTTAGGGTTCTAATCACAAAAAGAAGACACGCTGACAGTATCTACTAGATTTACAAAAAAATCACTTTGCAAACCGCAATAAAAACAGTTTAATAACCCTTAGTTCTACCAAAATGAGAGCATTCAACTCCTTTTCTCACAGGACTTACTGGTCTCGAGGGTGGTACTGAACTTTCAAAATAGGCGAAGGAAATCGAAATCTCTGGTCACAGTCCCCAGACAGCACATCCCATTGCGACACAATGTTATCGGTTGAAGCACTCACCAGTTTGTGACCATCTCGACTCCAGCTACAGTAATGAGAGGCAGTTCAAGTAAAAGTTACTCCTTAAATGCACAAAATATACACCCACAGTTTAAAATTATCAGACCAAATTACCAGACTCAGATATAAATCTGTTACCGTGAAAAATAATCTAACATCCAAAAACTTAATAGGCATAACACACTTGATAAAGACAGGAAGGGACTGAGTGCACCCTCAGCAAGTTTGTCTTGCCACAACACCAACCTGTGTGGCGCAGTCAACACACTGGAGGGAAGGGATCCCATCGAGAGGGACCTTGACAGGCTTGAGAGGTGGGCCCGTGCCAACCTCATAAAGTTCAACAAGGCCAGGTGCAAGGTCCTGCAATCCCAAGCACAAATACAGGCTGGGCGGAGAATGGCTTGAGAGCAGCCCTGAGGAGAAGGACTTGGGGGTGGTGGTTGATGAGAAGCTCAACGTGAGCTGGCAATGTGCATTGGCAGCCCAGAAAGCCACCTGCATCCTGGGCTGCATCCCCAGCAGCATGGCCAGCAGGGCGAGGGAGGGGATTCTGCCCCTCTTCTCCACTCTGGTAAGATCAGAGTGCTGCCTCGAGCTCTAGGGCCCCCAACATAAGAAGGACATGGACCTGTTGGAGCAAGTCCAGAGGAGGCCACAGAGATGCTCCGAGGGCTAGAGCACCTCTGCTGTGAGAACAGGCTGGGAGAGTTGGGGGTGTTCAGCCTGGAGAAGAGAAGGCTCCAGGGAGACCTTAGAGACCTTTCCAGTGCCTAAAGGGGCTCCAGGAAAGCTGGGGAGGGACTCTAGATCAGGGAGTGGAGCCAGAGGATGAGGGGGAACAGTTTTAAACTGGAAGAGGGGAGATTTAGATTAGAAAGAAATTCTTGACACTGAGGGCGGTGAGACACTCGCCCAGGTTGCCCAGAGAAGCTGTGGCTGCCCCATCCCTGGAGGTGTTCAAGGTCAGGTTGGACGGGGCTTGGAGCAACCTGGTCTGGTGGGAGGTGTCCCTGCCCATGGCAGGGGGGTTGGAACTACGTGACCTTTAAGGTCCCTTCCAACCTAAACCATTCTGTGATTCTATGATTTCCAAACTCTCTCAAAAGAAACTATCCGAAACATCCTGCAACGGACTGGCGTTTCAGCATTTGACACGCCCAGGCGTTAAGAGCTGTCAGGGTAGCAGAGCTCAGCAAACACAGGCACGCACAAACTCTAGCAAAACTGAGAGTAGCCTTTCATACCTGGTGCATAAGCTACGAGCTCAATTACGACTAAACACCGAGGTCAGCTTTTCTGAGAAAAAACGAGCCTTTTCTCACCATAAGGAGCAAACGGGGTGGATGTGAGCGCTGATGATTTTGGCAATGCCCCTGGTGAGGAAGTCCCAGATGACGATGCGCCCGTCGTTGCAGCCCACGGCCAGCAGCGTGCCCCAGCGGTTGAAGGTGCAGGTCAGGGCCATGCTGATGCAGTCCAGCGTCCCATCGGCCTCCTGCGGGGAGAGGGCAGCCCAAAGGGCCGGTCAGGCCGCCCCGCCCGGCCGCTCGCAGCAGCCGGCGGGACGGGGGCAGCCCTGCGGGGCCGGGGGGGACGTTTACCTCAGGGTAGTTCTGGCCGAAGGACTCTGCAACGAAACGCAAAGACGTGAGGCTCGCCCGCCGCCCCCGCCCCGGCTGAACCGCGCTGCGGAGGCGCCGACTCGGTACCCGCCTACAGACGGGGCCCGGCCCGGCCCGGCCGCCCCCCCCACCCCGGACCCACCGAGCAGCTCCAGGTTCATCGCGGCCGCCGTCCCGCTCCCTCCGTCCCTGTCGCTGAAGGACCCCACTGAGGGGGACCTGCGCTGTGCCGCCCCGGCGTTCGCCTGACGAATCCCCGCTTCTCTCCTCCTCCTGTCCCGCGGCCCACCGGCACCTCAGGGCTCGGTTCGACTCGCTCCGCGGCGGCTGGGCCCGGGGGTGCCTCCGACTCGTGCGGCGGCGGGGCTCGGTAGCGCGGCGGGGCTCAGGCAGCGCGGCGGACAGCCCGGCGCCTGCGCGCGGAGGAGTCCGGGCGGGCCCCGCGCCCGCGGGCCCGAGGTTCCGGGAGCGGCGGCAGAAGCGGCGGGGGCGGGCGGCCAGAGCCGTTTATTGTGCAGCGAGGCGAGGGGCGGGCTCAGGGTGGCGACTCTTAGAACAGATGGAGTGCGAGGGGGGTAGTACCGCGCGGGTCGGATACAAAAAATTAACAACAATAATGATGATACGAAGATGCTCCAAGGGCTGGAGCCCCTCTGCTGTGAGGACAGGCTGGGAGAGTTGGGGTTGGTCAGCCTGGAGAAGAGAAGGCTCCGGGGAGACCTTAGAGCCCCTTCCAGCCCCTAAAGGGGCTCCAGGAAAGCTGGGGAGGGACTCTGGATCAGGGAGTGGAGCCATAGGACAAGGGGTGACAGTTTTAAACTGGAAGAGGGGAGATTTAGATGAGATCTCAGGAAGAAATTCTTGACTGTGCGGGTGGTGAGACACTGGCCCAGGTTGCCCAGGGAAGCTGTGGCTGCCCCATCCCTGGAGGTATTCAAGGCCAGGTTGGACGGGGCTTGGAGCAACCTGGTCTGGTGGGAGGTGCCCCTGCCCATGGCAGGGGGTGGGACTAGGTGAGCTTTAAGGTCCCTTCCAACCTAAACCATTTTGTGATTCTATGGTAAAACACAAGGGTTAAGCTGGGCCATGCCGGTTATTGCACTCTCATACGCACTCGGTAAGGTCGTTGCATTTTGCTGTACCATTTCCTATACCAGGGTTCCCCGAGCCAAGCACACGAAGCCACGGTAAGAACATGTAGTGCTATTTTATTGTTAAGCCCTGAGGGAGGTTGAAGCAGATACAGGGATGCTTTCTCTGGGAAAGGGCAGCTCTGCTTGCGGGGGGAGTTACTTGTGTAATTTAAAGCTAAAATTAGTGGGGCCAAAGGCACAAGGCTGCACTCCCCATCCCCCAACACCGCACCAGGACAGTGCAGGCTCCTAGGGGTGGCATGGGAGCAAGTCTGCTTTTCTGTCCCAAAACATGGCAGCTCCAGCAGCAAGACCTAGCATCACTCCACCAGGCTGCCGCAGCCCTCCAGTCTGTTCCTCAGCCCCTGCAGTGCAAGGGTGTTTTCACCCAGCTCGTCCCACTGAGTGTAGGTTGAAGGAAAGGCTAAAGTCTGAAATGCAGAGCAAGCTCCGAGCAGCTCTTGGGCTGTACTTGAGCCTTGCCATGACCAGCGACTCTTCTAGCAGAGCCACCGTGGCCACGGCAGCATGTAAACCTTGCACCATTGTAAACAAAGCTTTTTTCCAAAATCACTTTAGGCCTACAGGATGGGAAAGGGGAGGTTTAGTCCTCACCATTCACAAAAGTCAGCCTCAGCCTCTGGGATTTACCTTGTTTTAAGTGGCAATGATCACATTACTGGAACAGCACACACTGGTTTGTGTCCACATACAGCAGAAGCTAGTCCACTACCTGGTTACATGTGGTACATTGTACAATGCACAAGTTAAGTCCCCTTTTATAACATAAAAACATACTGTAACAAACATCTTCAGTAGATCGAGGCGGTAAAGGTAGCCTTATCTGGGAGAAGAGTACCTGCTCAGCTTCGACACACTGCACCAGGCTCAGAGGTGTTTGAGTTTGGTACCACTTTCACTTTATAGTCTGTGAAATCTTTCAGTAAAGTAATTATTCTCCTTGTTTTCCTTTTTTTAAGGGGCGAGGGGGACACGAGATGACAGGGGATGGACACGGGCACACTAGTTTTAAAGATACACAGGGTGTGTGAAATCTCTTGAAACAAGTTCAGTCAGGCAGACTTTATACCCAAAGGAAAAAATGCAGAGAAGCAGCTGTACCAAGTTTGGGAAAACCTGCAGATCCACAATGCCGTACATGCGAAAAGACAAACCAAATGGAAACAAGACATCACGCTAGCTACGAACAACAATAAAAAGGCATCAGATAAGTGTCTGGAGATGGCTACAGAGGAAAAGCTATACAAGACATTTCTGGAATTGCGTATACAGAGATTTAAATTTTATTCATACATTTATTATTTACACAAGCTACCTCTACTAATGGCAAGAGACTGACCTTGACTCTCCTAGTTTTAAATAAGGTTACTAACCACCACGCACAGTAGAACAGAATTAATACTGTTAGTGTCATAGGTGGCGTGAGTGTGCACCAAGGCAGTGAAACGCCTAACGATTCTACTTTGGAAAAGTATTCATTCTTCTGCGCATGTGGTTCTTGGTTGCTGCACTTTCAGCTGGCGAGGCTGTATCTGTATAGAACCATACTGTTAATGCCATCACAGACCAGAAAAATGCCCACACGTGCAGGTAAATAAAAAAAGTCTTTTTTTATATATAAAAAAAAGCATTATTTCTGTTTATTGCACAAAGAAAGGAAGTTTTAAACTAAACTAATACTGCAGGGTTATGTATCCCTTTCCTTTGTTCAAGCTGTTTAACAGGCAGGCTATTGGTTGTAATTTTGCTGTCTACTAGCCAAAAAATTCCAGCAACAAGGTGCAGTAATTCCACATGTCCGTGCTACTTTGGATGCAGCATGCTAGCTTTCCGGGGAAACAAAGCCATTGCGTGCCCATCCCCTGGCAGCTGGGAGGAACAGTAAACCCAGGGAGAACTTGCCAACTCAGGATTTCCTCATGTAGTAAACAAGGTGCATTTTCTATTTCAGCCTCCACCCCATAGGTATATTACATTAAGATCAACCAACCTTCCCCCAGAAATGCAAAAGGCAAGGGGCAAGGATATTATTTTCGGAAGCAGCCCTCTTGGGAAGGGCAGCAGAACCACCCCAGCCCATACCTTCCTCACGAAGGATTCCCCTCCCCCCCATTTTTTATTCTTTTCAATACAGCCAAATTAGAGATCCCAGAGTGAAACGATCAGATGAACAGACACAGCCACAATACACAGCTACTGAAGAAGACTGAATGACCTGTTTTCCCTCGAGTACGCTCTCACCAAGCACGTGACTTTAAAAAAAGCTGAAGAAACCCTATTTTTAAAAAAAATATGTCTGTCATAGTTAGCACAATTTAAAACTGTCATTGCCTTTACAACTAATCCAAACCCCAAATTTAATTAAAATGAATTGGCATTTTCCCCATGGACAGTCATTAGTTGTAATGACTTTGTTTTGGTTTTACAATATGTAATCTCTGAGCAGTCTTCCATTTTACCAGAAGACTGTTAAAGAAAGGTCAGGTTTCTTCAGACATTCAAATAACTATTATGAAGCAAAATTACCAGAAAAGAGCTTGTTTACGTAAGTAAGAGGTGAAGGGTACATAGGAGATAAATAGCTTATAACTTGGGGTATTTGCACTGCAGTGGAACAGTAGATAAACCCCCTTAGGTAAAACATGGAAGCTTTGCTCCTGTCAATGTAAACATTTTGAGTGTTGCAAGAAGCTAATACAGATAGATGCTTTTAGCTTCTGAACACTTTCTAGCCTAGAGCCTCTGTTTTCTCTTTCCTCTCCAACCGCACTGTAATTGGTGCCAATCGATAAGTGATTGGGATAGTTATGTGTGGACCGAAGGCCACCCAGGACCATCAGTTAATGGGAAGAGTTTTTACTTTACTGAGTAAAGACTGTTGTGATCAACTCCTAGCAACGCAGGCGCTACCTGGAACACACAAGATGCTTTTCTTTGATTGGTATTTGTGTGGGATCGGCAAAAATCCCTTTCAGTTCAAGGGTATGGATTCTCGATCTTATTTGCACAACTCCATAATAAAAGCTGCAGTGGGAACTAGCATCAATGGGGTGTACCGGGGGAAATTTCTCTGGCCGTTATTCAAGATGGAACATCCCCGAGGTCTCACCTCTGTGAGCAATCTTCTAGTTGCTATTACCTGTCCCACTCATGTTAGCCACAAAGAGCTACATCTGAAGAAGCCACCTCCAGAGTTAGGGGTTCAAAATTCTCCCACAATTAAAAATTCTTCTGTGCTTCCTTTTCAAGTAGAGTCATCCAACCCTTTATTTGGGTGCTCAGAGCTTGACTTGCAGAGCCTGTCCATGATCCCCTGCAGCATAGGTTGAACAATCCCCAAGAGAGGGCGCTGGGAGGAGTCTCCATCCCAGCAGGCTTCCATCAGCTGCCAGCATTCCTCATCAAATACCGGAAGACGCTCCGGGCGAACTCCTGGAAAATGGAGAGGGACCTAGTTACCATCAGTAGACCTCAAATCAGAGAGAAACTTTGTCAGATGCTCATTGCTTAGGTGAAGGCTGAAGTGACCAAAGTGGACTGTCTGGGGTCTGATGCTCTTGATAAAAGCTTATATTTCATCAATGCTGCTGAGGCATCACTGGGAGCATTGCTGAAGTCGCTCAGGAGATCAGGACACTCCCAGAGGATGGCCAGCGCATTTACTTTCACTGGAGCCTCCTCTTTGCAACTATTTGGCAGCAAAATGAATACCCTCCCCTATCAGAAAACAAGTCCTCTCCACATCCACTCATAATGGTGCCTTTGGGAGCAAGTTCAACATGAGAACAAGCAGTGAGTGCAGCCTTCTGACCAAATACAAGACTCACTCATCTGAGTTAATCTTTTTCACATGAGAAGGGGAGAGATTATATGGACAGGAACTAAGGACACAAAGTAGTAAAGCATTCTGATACCGTGACACAGCATGAAAGATTAAGCTACTATTAAATATAGCACTACAGTAAATCTACACAGGCATAAGAGTAAGTTTATATTTTGGGGAAAAACTATCAGTGTGTTATACTCAACATCCAGCCCATCAGTGACAGCTTCCCCAGCATGCTGCTTATGAAGCACTTGAATGTACAGATCTCCACTGCCTCCAGAAATTGGAAGGGATTAAACATTCTTTCGGGGATCATGCCTGGCTGGTTCTGGGACCTGGTTTACATCATAAGTGTTGTACTACTTCACGTGGTTTAAGCAGTATGCTAGCACAGCTCCTATGACACTATGGCAAGGAGGTGGTTAACTGTAAGCCTTTTTCTATCCCTGCTAATTTTCCTTAGACTTTCAGTAGAATGTGTCCAAGTTTAACTAGATACATGTTACTCTTTAGACTGTCAATGAAGCAATACAACTTGCATTTTTACCTTTCAGTTACAAGGGGGTAAAAATGGATTTCCATGTCTCC
The DNA here is from genome assembly GCA_008921705.1 of Burhinus oedicnemus. NCBI lineage: Eukaryota > Metazoa > Chordata > Aves > Charadriiformes > Burhinidae > Burhinus > Burhinus oedicnemus. The sequence continues at coordinate 930,418 of VFFE01007207.1, forward strand.
TCCCAAATTTTACTCAGGCATAAAGTATCAATGAACAGAGTTCAAATAAGCCATTTATACCTCTTCTCACATTGTTCCAAAGGTGATCTTTGCTTGCACATCTCTCAAAAGCCTCTGGTAACTTCACATGTCCCGAACAAATGTACCAAAACAGAATGCCAAATGCATAAACATCCACTGAGTTATCGTACTTTCCTGTGACAAAAATACATTTGATTAGCAGGGCAAATAACATCTTCATCACTGGAAACTGCGCAGTCTGAGAACTAATTTCAGTTTTCCACTTCCTCAAATTAAAACCACATCTTCATTGCCAGAAGGCAAGACTTGTACGAAGCCTAGTAACATAACAGGAGTCATTGACAAAGGTGGAGGGATAAAAGTTAAGACCTTCCAATTCACAGAGGATTTATACACTTAACCTGTACCAGCAGTTCCCAAGCTGAGGTTCATGGACTACTGCAGGTACCCAGGTGTCTTTCAGAGACATAAACACCAACATTTGTAAGACTGTCGGTTCAGTTTGGCTCTGCTGCTAGCCCAGGAGTCAGAGGGAGCCAAAATCAGCCTCTCAATCCAGAGTTTGGCAATTAATCATTTATAACAAGCTCACCAACTGAATAAGAAAAGATTGAGCGCAGTAAGTGCTCAAGTAAAGCTAAGCCAATGCTCATTTCTAAGATCAAGGTCTATAGCCTCCTAGTCATGACTATTTCACTGTTAGTAGTGAGAACCACCTGAATAATATTTTCTAAATCAAATACAAATAGGGTTGCTTCAATTTGATTGCAATCTTGACAAAGCAGGGCCAGTGTTTCAAATAGACCAAAAGAATTCTGGTAAGTGCAGTACAGACCTCTAAGTGCTACTGTGAGATGCTTGCTCAGGAAAAAAAGCTTAGAGAGCGCGCCTGCCAGAAGCACAATGCACAGTGAATTTGAACACACTCCACAGGTTAGTAACAGCTTGGAAATTCCTTACCTGGTATCTATACAAAAACCAGGGGATCCTTTCTGAAGTATTTGCCTATGAAAGCCAAATATTTCCAGCTTCCTAATAACTAATAATTTAACTTTCCAAATTGCAAGAGTATTAATCATGTCAAGCAAAGTTTATGAATTGCACAGGTCTCTTTCAAGTAAACAAAGATTTAAGACTGAGACTTAAACTACAGAAAAAAATAGATAGTATGCATTATAAACAGGTAGTCTTCTGATTTATCATAATTATTTTCCCCTCATAAGCAAGTTGAGATATTAGTTCGAAGTACTGGCCTTCAAAATTCAAGCCAGAGTGAGACAGTAGTGGATTCAATCAACAAGCATACCTGTAAAGAGCTCAGGAGCCATATGAATGGGTGTGCCTACAATACTGCCAGACATCATGGCTTCTGGTTTGCAGAACCCCAAATCAGTGATTTTGGCTCGATTCTTTTTGTCAAGCTGTAGAAGAATTCATACACAGGCAGCTGATAACCACACTTCTCAGTTTTAGTATTGCATTTTAATATTAAGGTTTTAAACTCTTGTTTATGTTTGAAGGGTTGGGCATTTGTTCTTAAGTAAGCTTCTCCGATTACTTGGCTGCTCTTGGACCTAGTTAAGCTCAGTAACAAGGCATGCCTTCACCTGTCCTACACAGAGGGTGTGGTTTGGGTTTAATAGAACTGGGAACTGGAAGTCCCACTTGTAGCTCAAGCTCTTTACCTTCAAGAAGTCACTCTATTGCTCCCTTTCCCCTAAGCTTTCTGCCTGAAAATGAGTTAGGGAAACTTCACTGCAAGGCTAGCTGTGGCTAACAATACCACAATTTAAAAGATCCTGTATGAAGACAGCTATTACTTCACTTATAGCATACTTCTCCCTCCCACTAAAAGGGCCTCGTAAGATTTCAGGATTAGCCAGATAAAAAAAAGTTTTCCTTACCAAGACATTTTTAAGTTTGATATCCCGGTGAACAAGTCCCTGACTGTGAAGATAACGGATTCCTTCAACTACATCCAAGGCAATCTGTAATCGTGTTTCTAATTCTAGCCCAGCCTGAAGAATAAACAAACACAGATTTAATTCTTACAAGTGGAAGTTACTTTTGCTTACTCTTATTTGCCAAAACCACTGAAAACTAAGCAATTATAGCTTTGTTTTATAGATTAATAGATATTTAGATGTGAATTTTTTTAATGTATACATAAAAAACGTATATACACACACAGATTGTTGTTACCTTTAGTCCTGTATAGAGGTCTCTGTGCAACCGTTCCATTATCAGTAAGACGGCAATGCTGGAGCCTCCTCCATAGCCATAATCTATCACAGAGCCATGGAGATGGACAAGCCGCTCGTGTGTCTGCAGAGACCTAGAGAAAGTTCAGCACAGAAAGCTGGTCATTTTTGTATCTTCCCCTCCACCCCAGGCCAAGCCTCACCTTGTAAAGGAAAAGTGCCGAATAGCTGCGTGTGCTAAACAGTAAAAAAATTACAGCACTCCACAGTTCTGAGGACCATAACAATATACAGCTGTCTGATCCAGTTAAACTCAGGAAAGCCTATTAAAGGTTATAGTACCAGAGAAACACTGTATTATTTCAGCTGTCTGTACTGCAGCACCTGCCTGCAGCTGTTTACTGCAAACGAGCTGTTTTCTGCAGTGCAGACCCATCATTTTCTTTTGTGAATTCAGACAGGACAAAGACAGATTGGGAAAGGAGGGAAGATTCAACACCAAAAATCAGGTGAGAACTGCTTGCTATCATACTCTATTAATTCTAATTTACTCTGCAAAATAGCAAGCATAGCAATAGCAAGCACCGTAGACACCAGAGAATCAGGTTAAGACAGGAAGGAACGTGTCCGCCTACCAATCTATGCCTGTTACATTTTTGCAGTGGCACTGACAAAAATGTGGTCTTGCCTTTGCTAGAAATGGCAGCTTAGCATTTCATGAGGTCGAGTCACTGTAGAGTAGAACTATAGCAAGCAAGATTCTGCACACGCAAATGCAAATAGTATTTGTTTGCAGCAGTGAAGTTAAGGAGATCCATGTGGAGTGAGAACAGCACTTACAATACATACCTCATATAGTGAAACTCAAGTGCAAGGTCATTCCAGTGCTTCTCATCAGGAGGAACAACAGATTTCAGTGCACATGGGAAATGCCCTCCCCAGCTGTCACACAGATAGACCACACCATATTGTCCTCGGCCCAGCTCACGGCCCAACTTTGGTTTGCCTGTAAGGCACAACATCTATTTAGTCAGACATTAAAACATGTTTATTTCCTCCCGTACACTATCAGGCTGGCAGTCCAGAGCTTTTCACAGGCCAGCAGCTGCACAATTCAAGGTACTCGGTATGTATCAGATGTAAGCTCACTGAAGGAGTTGAGCGAAAAGCAAAACACCCCTCCTACTCCTTTACACCCACTGGCTGCTTCAGAAGGAGGGAGCAGAAAATAATACAGAGAACATCAAGCATAGTGCTCACCGTGTAACAGCACATCCTGGAGGGACCTGCTCTCCAGCGAGAGTCGTGCTAGTCGAGGAGCATGATCCTTCCGCACCTTCAGCCATAGGTCTTCTGTTTTCTCCAGCCTGCCAGAATGGCCATCTTCTAACTACGAGAGATATCACATGTACACTGTAATCCTGCCTGGTTTGAAGCCTTAGTGTGATGAGGTTGAGAGTCCTTGCACAACTGAGTAGATATCCTACTTAAAACATGCCTAGTTTAAAAATAGGACCTTGTACTCAGGCACTCACATCAGCTCTGCCACCTCTACCTACAGAATGGCAGCACTAACTGCACGAGCTGCTCTTTTAGCTATCTCTGCAATTAAAAAAAATCCTCTTTCCACAAGTGGCAATGTACAAAACAAGACCTCCTTACCAGCTCCACACACTCACCTGTCGCAGAGAAGCCGCAAAAGCCTCATGGGAACTGTTTAGCCTGGTCCGGAACTGGCTGCAAATGCTCTTGGCTAACTTGGACGCACTGAGGCTCTCTATAGCGTCCTGAGCAACTTTCCTCTTCCAGTCACTGGTGATGGCAGGTGGGCTGACCCATGTAATCCGCTGGATTATCTAGTAAAACAGGAAACAGAATTAAGGCCCTAGCACAAAAAAAAAAAAGCAAAGGGTCAGTCAATTTACTCAGACTGCTTAAATACCTTGTGGTAATAATGCAGTGTCCTCTGCACACAGAATTGGGCTAAATAATTACCTTATAGTAACTACTAACAATTTAGAAGTATTGATCACAATATTGTTGTACATACACACACTAAATAAGAAGTTTGATTTTTCCGAATGTCTACTTCATTCATTCCTACAAGCCAGCCATCCTTTCATGTCTGGCCAAGAACATACATAGCTAGGCAGCCACCACTTGGAAAATCCACAGTTGAGGCACAGCTTGTAGGCTGAAAGAACAGGCAGCACGAGCAGTAGGCCAGAGACTCAGGAAGAGAGATGCTCCGAGATGCTCCTAAACTGCTGAAAGCTACAGTGAAGCAGCTTTTTGCTGGACGGACACGCTGTCAAGGGGCGGAAATCCTAGGTGTCAGTATGCACCACTTCCTTTAAATTGCTGGGTGATTAAGATGCCCTGCCCCACCCTTCATTAGAAGCCACGGAAATCCAGCTGCTTCACACCCAGTCTGGAGCCTTCTCCCAGGCTGAAGGAGGCATTTGAAGGTTTGTTACCACTTAGCCTGGACTGCACCTATTTGGGAAAAACTCATATTCCTCTCACCCATCCATACAAGGAATCTCAAGAGGGAAAGGGCAATAAAGGTCATTAACAGCTCAGAGCAGGTATTTCAGAAAGATTAATGTTTTAACAGACAAATTTAAAACAAAGACCTGAGGAAATCTGGTCTGCTCTAGAGGGAGAGGAGTGAATTGACCTGAATAAAGACACATTGCAAAACAAACAAAAAACCCACAGGAAACCCCCAAACAACCAACCAGTTACCCAAAACAAAAACACAAGAGATTCAAAATGCTGATCATCATTCCTTTGCTGTTTCAGAACAGAAAGAAAACACTGAAGAGGTATTTGCTTTAAATTAAATATTAGCATCCCCAGGAATAAACTATACACACAGCCTTAGTGCCAAGTGGGGAAGCAACAGCCTGTACCAAGAGCCAAAATTGAGAGGGCAGCTGTGAATATTCACATTATTCTTTGCTCTAAAACCATTTCACTATACAGTGACACGTACTAGAAATAAATAAATATGCCCATACCTGTTTGATCTGTTCCCACAGCATCCTGGTTACTGTTGAGCCAGAGTGGAAAGTGACTTCAACATGATAGGCTGCATTTAGTATCTGGAAAGCAGGGGAAAGATGAGAGTACGGGAACTTTGCAAGCTATAGTCACTATAAAGTTTTCTAGACCCTCTGAAAATGAAAAAATGGACACTACAGGGGATACTCAGTGATTCGCTTGCTCAGGCTCAGGCTGTGATTACTATATACAGATTTAGGAAAAGTACTAGGCCTTTAAGTGACGGTTCCCCGGTTTTAGCACCTCCCTTAATAACACCAGACCTACACATACTCCAGGAGCTGTGTTCCTCTAATTTCACTGAGCATCTCAGTCTCCTCCCACCCTTGCTGGATCAGGACAAAGACAATTATTAAGAATATTCTAGACAGCCATTTAAGCCACCATACCTGTTTGAGATAATTGCTTGTGATGTGTACAGAAACATCCTTTGACTTCTCCAAACTCCTTGCAGGATGTACTGAAACCTCCCAAGACTCCTCCAGGCTCTTCAGACATCTCTCCAGAGTCCCTACAAAGCTCTCTCGCAGATAGTCTACTGAACTAATTAACTTGTTGGCAACCGCTTGGTTTAATCGAGAAATAATCAGTTCCTGAATTTGCTTAATACAACACTTTATGTCCTTGGAACTAACAGGTTCCCCATTCTCAGGAATGATGATATCTGCACAAAAGAAAAGAAAGAGGCATCTTTTGTACTCTACGTATCACTGTTTCAACAATGGCTACTGAGAGCTACTCTGAGGGCTTTGCAAAGGAGCTACAGCACACCCCCAGTCCAGCCAGCTTCTGCTCCAAATGCTCTTTCACCATTTTGCTCCTTCAGAGTTTCATTACTTTAGACCCAGATGATAGAAACACTTTTGGCTTCAGTTTATAAGTCATACAAAAAAAATCCAACTCATGAGCAACAGAAGAACACATATACTGACTACTGCAAAGGATTAAATTTTTGCAGGTCTGCACGTCTAATGCTACTGCTAAATGCCAGTTTTACATGAGGTCCCAAACCCAATCCTACAGATCTTGAGTAATTCTGTGTTCTGTAATAGAAAGTACTAAACCATTAGAGTAGCTCCAGGAATGCACACCTGGTTACTCCAGTTTCAGGGAAGCTGAAAATCACATCAGACCAAGGTGGAAAATACTCTGATGTTTGCTTCCATTCACTGCTGTTCAAATTCATAGGGCACTCAACTCTCACACCTGATAGACTCTATACAAGTGTTCTGTAGCTACTACAGGTTTACAGTGGTACAGTGATGACAAGTCAACTATCAAAAATGTTAAAGAGCAGAATTACAAAGCTGTCTTTCTATCTAAAGTAGTACAGATCAGGAAATTCTTCCAGGCTATACTGCAATCCGTAAGCACTGCTGAATGTTGAATGTTATGAAGGAAGTGGCACTCCGGTTACATGGAATTTTTTTTCTGGTGCCTTGAAGAGGTTGATTATCACTTGGTATTTTTAAAGAAACATTGAGCAATCACTGCTCGTGCACTGTAACTACCCTGAGCAGTACTATGTTACTACCAGGAGCTGAAGATCTTCTCTCTGGATTTTGGCCAACAACAGTCTAGCCTACTTAAAACAAATCCAGTGATCGGCAGATGGCATTAGCTCCTCAAAATAACACCTTCCTCCTTTTAGGGTATTACTTCAAATACTGATAGCCAACAAGATGCTACACTCTAAGTACTCTAAGTGATACCTGTTGTGCATATAAACCTATACAAACATTTATTGCAGATGTTTTAGCTTGTGCTACTCCTAAACATACTCCTGCACACGCAGAATCCTGAACTCGGGTACTACAGTGCTCCAACTCTGTAAAGAGTGGGACAGATAGAATACAGGAATTATTACCTGTCCTGATACTGGAGCAACAGCAGCCCTAAGCAAGTAGAATTAACACGCTCACTATACCCTTTAGCATATGCTAGTTTGTTGGGGGTTTTTTTGCAGCATGCAAATAGGTTAATGTTGCAATTAAAACAAGCTCTTTATGAGGATGACAATTTGCATGAGCACTACAAAGCAAACATTTCAAGAAACAGGAAAGATCTTATCCATTTCCCACCTGGAGAAGCAAAAAGATCCGGATCCTAACCTGCGGGATTAAACCTAATCCATCATTCCTCCTCTTTGTCCCAAGGGATAACACTCCAATTTGAAACTGGGAGGAAGTCAGTCAAGATAAAGTTATGTAGAGTTTTCACTTTTCTCATGCCTCAGAACAGCACTCAATTCACAAAAAATAATTTCTTCTAAACCAATAGCCTAGAGTTATTTCCAATTTTATTTTAAGTAAAATCTTTCCCCATCAGCCCAGTGAACTGCATTTCCTTAGAAAAGAAATGCTTGTTATAAGTAAACCTCTGCTTAGCAAGCAGAGGAGAAAAGAGCTGTAGAGTATCAACCTACAAATCTTCACTTTGATGTTTCTGACAGACCATGTATTCCTGCAGACAAAATTTGGATAGCCTCTCACCCTTTGCAGTTTACACATCATTCTGCATGCTTGCAGCTTGTGTGTTCCTGGAAGTTCTGGTACTAGAAGATGTAGTGAGAATTCTCGTATTTCCCCAAAACACACTAAATGCCAAGTGTAGGCCTCAGGAGCACATATGGTGTGTTGATTTTCTTTTTTCGAAAAGGAAAATCTTACCTACCCAGACAGATTTCATTTTAGGAGGTTCTATACCCAAAAGCCTTATGCAAACCTCTCTCAGACAAAGAAATCAAGTAGAAAGTACAAATCAGGCCTTCACTGCTAAAACTCAAACAGCTTTTTTTCTTAGACAGATTTATTCCCAAGTCTCAACACATTCACAGAAGCAAAGTTGAGAGAGTTATTTTCTTCTTCAGCAGAATATGGAATTAAAGCAGAGAAACAAAATACCCTAACCCACAACTGTGCAGCAAGCTCTGGGGGAAAAAGCCTGATCTATAAGAAACCAAGACTTAATATGCTCAGGCCTCTCATTAAGGACAGTGCTTTCCACCGAGGAGATACTACAGAAAAATTCTTTGTGTATTAGTTCTGAATTTTCTTGCAAAATCACTTGTCTAGACTGCCATTCAAGCATCCCTTAGCAGATGGCAAACACTACTCTGCCACTCTCCTTTAAAACCCCTAACCTCTTTATTCCCATTACTCTCCTGCCAGTAGTTACCTTTGAATTCCATATTAGCAGCATCCTCCAAGAGCTCCTCTTTCATATTGCTCAGAGTCTCTACAATCATGTCCTTCATCTCCTCTTGTTTGCGGTTGGCAATGTTCATCAGAGACTCATAGAGCTCATTCTCCTTCTTGCGGGTATACTCCAGCCTCTTGGGCGTGATTTGCAGGTCTCGCTGCATGTCAAAAGCCTGATTGATGAAGATGTTCAGGCAGCGACAGTGCACCTCATTTAAACTGGTAGCTGCTTCCACGAGATGCTTCTGAAGCACCTGCCTGGAAAAAGTGCTTAGGAGACGGAGCTTCTCAAACTGCTCCACCAACATGCTTTGGGCATCGGCATCAGGACCAGGTGCCCCACAGCTGCAGTGGTTGCTACTCAGGTACTCCAAGTCCATCAGCTGGCAGTAAAGGGAGGACTTTTCATTACCATTTTTTTTGGGAGAGATCAGGTCAACCCCCGACTCTGGCACTTTGAAGAAGAAAATGGGCAAAGAGAATTTCTCTTTGATTTCGCGCAGTTCATTCTCATCTGATGAAGAAAGTTCAGACTCGCTGATGGCAAAGACGACAACAGGCAAGACTTGGTTCACATACTCTCCCAAGGTGGCTTCAGCAGACTGGAATCCACGACATGGTGCTACCACAACATCCACTTCCTAGCAAGTGAGGAAGTAAAAAAAAAAAAAAAAAAAAAAAAGGTTTGTACAGATCCTTTTAAGATCTGATACATGCAAAAAAGCACTGTAATTCATTCACAAAGTGCAAAACCAGAAACATTCAAACCCTTCAGGACGGTTACGGAGTCTCACATAACAGCATCATGCTTTAATATGTAGCCTACCTGCAAGGCTGGTGACAGCTCACTCCCAGGGATGCAGCCAGACATGGATTAGCGCCCACTAACTCCAAAACTCTTATTTTGTACCAAGTGCCTTTGAGTTTTAGGCTAGTTCAGAACAAAACTTAGAACAAGTTTCCCAGGTAAGTGCTATTGCAGAATGGCTGTTATTCTTTAGCTTGTAGCTGCCCCATTTTGCAAAACCTCTCCCATCGATGTTTACCAGATCTGCAGCTCTTTGAGGAGGTATTCATGCTGCCAGTTTTCAGTGTAGCTTCCAACGGTAGAAAGTATTATGCTAGCCACTACTGCCAAAACAAAGGCAGCACAATAACTGATTCCAAAGAGTTCACAGACAAAGGACAGATGAGGAGGAACAGATGGTTGTGAGAAGCTTAGTTATGACTTTCTTCAAATCCAACCAAAAGCTAAGAGATGTATTTTATTTACTTATTTTTCTTACTGTATAGAGTTTCACTGCTTTGGTCATATACTCCTGCTGACATCACTGATTACTAACCCTACTAAAAAGGGCCAGTTCTGAAACCTGCTTCTTTCCCTTCCAAGGAAGGAGTTGAGATTCACCTTTGGATATGCGAGAACAGTGTTACAATTGCATATATTACTCTGCTAAAATAAGGAAAGAAAATGTCAAAGGCTTTGAACCAAAGACAGAATTTAAGTGCCATCTTCCCGACTCATAGCAGGGGGCTGTAATTAAGAATTCTTCAATCATTTTTCTCCACCAGAAAAATGGAATACTTGACCAGGTCTCTTGACTGCTCTTAGAGCTAACAGGCAGTCAGTGCTGCCACAGGACTCCCAGGCGCGGAACTCAAACCTGTTTGATACACAGGAGGTTGAGCAGAATGGGATGTGCAGTGCTGCAATATTCACCATGACAGATGACTCACGCCAGGGACTGTAAACAAAGGAGGAAGCCAGTGCTGTCTCTAGGAGACAGGGAGAAAACCAACACAGACAACCGAGTCCAGCACGAGCAACTGGTCCTTCTGTTTCCATAGAGGCCTCTCAGGCTTTTCTAAAGAGCATTAGCAACATTTCTTGCCTTTTTTCCCCCCCCTCATGTCCTACAAAAGTTTAAACACTGTCTATGCAGCTTCATACTATTAGTAGGATCAAGTCTTCCTATATGGGGAATACCTATGACTCACACGGGATTCCTGAAATTTTTAAGCTGGTTCTCACAAGGTCACACCGCTATAAACACACTTGAACACTTCTGACAGAGCTGTAAGCATGAAATTGCTGTCAAGTAACTTCATTCACATTTTCCTTAACGAAAAGGCCCTTTGTAAAATATCAAAGCAATGTGAACATCAGGTATGCCAGCATCAGAGTTACAGCTCTTCCACTTAAATATGATGCAGAGGTGCTGACAACAGCAATGCAAAAAAGACAGTTTAAAGAGAATACCATGCAGACACACTACGTACTGATCGATGGATTCAGACTTGCAATGCCAGGATGACCACTGCATCCCATACTCCAGAACAAAAGTTAAAATCAAGGATCGAGTAGGTCTTGACCTACAGTAAGACAAGCGGAGTCTCACTAAATGCATTCAGGGACCACTGAAGCGTGCCATTTTACTAAGTAAACAGATAATTCCTCACTTCCAAATCAGTTAAAAAGAAGTTATTTGCTACATCCCAAGAGGACCTTATTCTATTTTGCTAGGCTTTGGGCAGTTTAATCACTGTTTGCTTAGTTAACTGAGGTGCTGAGAAGCTAACCCAATTTAGTCAGATTTTTACCCAAACTCCTACCAAGCAGATTATGATTGAAGGCCCAGCTCAGTTTTTTTTCTAAACCAGTTTGAATATTCTGCCTTCCAAGAATAGTCCGTGAATCACTGAAGTCTGACAATTACTGCATTTATAGCACGTGATTCAATTTCACTGCCTCCCTATTAATTTGAGTTACATATATATCCCTAGATTCTACTTAGTTTTTTGGGTGTTTGTTATTGTTGTTTTCTCCCTCCCCCCCAATTTTTCTGAAATCTTGCCAGTTATTCTGTTTCCATGGGAATCTGAGTCAGAAGTTCAGTAACTCTAATCTAGAGAGAATCTCAGGTAAGAGAGCTGAACTACACCTCCAGTCTCCAAACATTGCTGTCCTTTACAGAACATAATCACTTTGATTTTGTGCAACGACCCTGAACCCCACTCCATCAGGGAATTTGTTTTACCTTTGCTGCAAGGGCCAGCCCAAGAAAGCCTGTGAGGTGTACACACTCACGAAACAGTCTGAGAAGCAATGCTCTTTCTCTGAGCATGAACTCTTCCCCTGTAAAAGACAGATCACTAAGCCAGCAAAACTAGAAATAGGGAACAGATTTCACACAGGTGGAAGAGTAATTTCATGGTGCTGGCATTTGCAGTATCTTCTATGCTCAGTTATGCCAGTGTAAAGGACAGAGGAAGACAACTTCAGGTATTTGATGCTGGTACATGGCAGGAGCATCTCAGCATACCCCAAAGTAAACTGATGCTATGTGGAAGGAAGAGTGTCTCAGCCAACGTGAAAAGCAAGTTTTCTGTATTAACACCACAACCAAATACGTTAAAGATAATCTCAAGAAGGAGATCAGGGCACATTCTTCCAAGTTTTAATCAGGATGTACATTAAAATAATCACCCAATAGGTACTTAACTACATTCTTTGCTACTTGTAACAACTACTAATTCATATGACCTGAATCACTGCTACAGTACCTGAGGAAATGCAACAATAAACCCAAACTAATTCAATTCTTCTGTTAGAGCTCATAGAACTATCTTGCATTTCTTCATTCATTTTCCAGCTTTGTCCAAGTAGCTGAAAATTTTTCTTTCCCTACAAGCCCTGGCTAAAACTTTTCAGCCCGAGACTCAAAGTTGCACGAAGCACAAAGCAAGACAAAGGCATGAAAAAAGAAGCTTTCAGTCCTGTTACCCTCCTCCCATTCAGCTGTACCATCCAAACAAAAACCAATACTTCAGAGAGGCCCGTTTCAGCTTCCAGGCACAACTGATAAGATTTAGGGAAAGCGCCAACTGTTTATTCCCACTATAAATCTAATAATCTGTCTGGCTAGATGGATTATTCCCCATGACCTAGATGCATTCCTGTGCACAGTGATCCCCAAGGAATAGAGCAGCTTTGCTCAAGTTTTTCCTTTCCCTGATATTTTACATTTAAGAATAACTAAGTCCACATACCTATTAGCACCAGCTAGTGTTCTCACAGCAGCCAACTCATGCAAATGAAATTTTTGGCTCCCTCCTCCTCACTCTTTTCCATAAAAAAAAGTTTTGATTAAAGCATCCTTCAGTAACCAGAAAAGCAAGCATGGCCCCGTCCTGGATATCAGACTAAAGAAAAAAAAAAACAACTCAGGGTGCTCCACTGGCAATTCAATATTAAAAAGTGGTATATTCTACACTCGAATTAATCTCCAAGTAAAAAAAGTAGTTTGGTTAATATTTGGATACTCTTAACTTACAAATAACTTAGCCTTTCTGTACTGGAGTAATGGCTAATGAGTTTGGATTTAGCAAACAAGTATCTGCACCAAGAAGCATGATTCAGCATTAAGTGCCTGCACAAAACAGCAGTATGTAGTCTAGGTACCCAAGCCAGCCTGTGCAATTAAGTCTCTTGGCGAGAGATGCTTAGGCCTGAAAAGCTGCAGAACATTCCCCACGTCTTGAAGCCACTGACAGCTCCTTTGATGGCAGTCTACTGGTAGGAAAGTGCCCCCACTATGGGAAATGAATGTGACTTCAAACAGAAATCCACAAATGAAATTCTCATCTCCTGTAACTGTTCAAGTCCACAATAAGGACCTGCAAACGTTTCTTCAAACACTAGTAAGGCATTTGAATATCTACAATGTAAGGTTATAATGAAACACAGTACTACTTATAAGCACTCTGCTATTGAGAGGGAAAAAAAACAGATGAAAACAGGCAATAGCTGGGGTAAAATTCAGATTAATTTCCCTCTCCCTCTGCTCAAAAGGGGCAGAGCTCCACCAAATTATTTGGTTCCTGGACAAATTTAAATCCTTAAGATCTGTACTAAATATCATGTTATTATCAAGCATGTAATTGTTATTAGACTAGTTTTGTTTTACAAGTTAAGAAAAAGCAGAAGTTCCTTTAAAGTAGTTCTGCAGACATGTAACTTTGGATAGTGTCCAAAAAACCTCATCCATTACTGCTCCAGATATATATTCCACTAGTTACAGAAGTAGTGTCCATGACTAGCAGACAGCTACTTTAAAAACTTGGTTGTCTTGGTGTACGCTGAGCAGAGCTGAAGAACACACATTAGCAAGAAGGGTAGAAAAACCCACAGGCCTCTCAACAGGAGGTCAGACTCCTGTAACTTAACAGGAAGCTGTCCCTAGCCCAATTACCTGCTAAAATGCATTATGTTCTCCTATCAGCCTTAAAAAGTTTTGTTCTTCCTTTAGCCCCTTGAATTCGTGTAAGGAATCCTTTGACTCAATCTGATGCTAGCTGTGATTCACCCTCCTTCTCCTTCTACTGGAAGAGCTTTTTATTTCACCAATCCTTCTGAGTAGCTGTTTTCATCTAAGTGTCCTAAATATAACCAAAGCCAGACAGAGAGATCTTTGTCACTCACATGAGAAATCTGAAAGAGGGTTCTAAACTGCAGTGTGCCTGAACTGGCCCATAAAAGAAAGTAACCAAGTAAAATAAACGTAAAGCTAAATACTCTTTTATGCATGAGCAAGGCAGGATTTTACAAGTGGAAGATCCAGAACAGGCATTTGCTTTGCAGCACCAGCAGCTGATCTGGTGGTGCTCTTTGGGAAAGTAGTGGATGCCTCACAGTTTATACAAACATGGCACTTCTGTTCTCTTTCAGTGGATGCTGGAAGCCACAAACACACTACAACATAGCATTGACTCTGTTGATCTCATTAGGATAGGCTTAAATTTAGCTACAGACTGGGTTTGTAAAACATGCTTCAAACTGATGAAGATAGACTGGGTCTTCATTTTCTGCCTATTTACAATCCTGTCTCAATTCAGATGTCCAGAAAAAAAACTACCTTAGTATTCTATTGTTCAACTATGTCGTGGTTTGGGCACTATGAAGTTCGTACTCTTACTCATGTGACAACAGATCCCATTCTTTGCATGTAAGCAATTTATATTTAAGAATTAATTATCTATTCCAGATATTCGACTGCCAAACACAATGCTCCAGAAGTATTATACTGCAATAACAAAGGCTCGACATAAGATATGAAATGAAATGCAATGAAAGCTTATGGAAGCTGTAAAAAGCTATGAAATACAACCTTCACCTTTAAAGATATTTGCTAAACACCAAACTGTAACACTCGCGGGATAGGAACACGTTTTATGGACAAGTAAAAGGAAAGTCACAAAGCAAGATACTAACAGCGTTAGAAACAGCACGGAGAAGAGACTCCCACCTTCTTGTTCTTGACACTTTCCATTTCCATTGACACCACAGAAATATAAAGTCACCCTCTCAAATGAACTCATGTCATTTTATCAGATGCTGGAATTAAAAAGCTTTTTTTCTGACAACAAGCTCTTCAGGCCAGAGATAAAAAAGTACATACCCTTGTACAACAGCTTCTAGCTACTATCAAACAGCAAAGCTAACTCTGAATGACCTTGAAACTGGAGTAAAATTTTAGAAGACACTTGGCATTACATCTAAGTAAGCTTGGCTTCTGAGATGGATGGAAACATTACAGAGGAATGATAATGCTGATAATGCTAAGAGTCAACACTGAAAGAAAAACAGTGATGTCCAATTAAAATCCTAACACCAGACTTCCAGCTTCTCTTTAATTTAAAAAATTCCTATGCTTGAGAGATTACACCATTAGCTTTATTAGTTACATCTTAAGTTCACTACAACAATGGCACATGGACACCTAGTTACCTTTAGTAGTGAGTATGGTAGCATGACCTCCAGCTCCGCTATCCGGTGAGCAGGATCTTCGCTGTCCCCATGAATTTCTAAGTCCTCCTCTGGTATCGTGTCCCAATGCCCTCGGTGGGCTGCCATCATGTGAACAAGTTCATACTGCTCAGGCAGCGCTAGGCTAATCCGTGTTTGTGTCCCATGCGTGAAACGGATCCGTCGCCTCTTACAATTCTCCTCATTGCTGATTTTGGTGGTAGGGAGCAGCTTCTCACCCAGCAGTATGTTGAGTAACTGGCATTTGGCATTACAGTTCTGGCCAAGAATCAGAAGGCAAGGGTGCCAGCTCACAGTCCGCTGGAGATGCTCTTCCTCATGGCGAGGGAAGGAAATGAAATTCTGCCCTAAAATTGAGGACAGACTGCATTAGAACAGGTTGGCTGAACAATGAGTCTCGCATCTCTAAGCCAGCTGAACGCAAAAGTTCAGCCACCGCTGCCCCACAGCCCACCAAAAAACCCACACAGCACCAAGAATTTGCTTATGTATCCTGAAACTAGTGTCAGCAATTCAGCATTTCTACTGCACCAACACAGAGGTCCACAGTAGGTTGATTCTCACAAAGCCATTAAGACAATCTGTTACTGTTCTCCCCACCTATTTCACTGGAAAGTGTTTACACAGAGGTCTCTCCATCAGGTTAGTGGAAGTCTAAGGGTAGGCCCTAAAAGTCAAGAGGAAACAGTTGTCAAGGTTGAAACAACCAAAGGGCTAATTTTGCCTTGAGTTGGAACAGTGTTTCACCTTGCTCCAGAGTTCAAGGAGGCGCAATGGGTCACTAAGGCTAACTCTTCCCAAGTTTTGATGGCTTGGCTGTACAGTACGTTCCTGTCACATATCAGAAATAAATGCAATCAACTATGAATCGGTCACAGTTCCACCCACACACTTAAAAATGTGAAATACTTTACATCTACCAAATCCCAAGAGTATTACTGCACAAGCTTGTTGACCAAAGTCTAGGATCATTGACATTAAAACAGCAAAACCTCCTTTCCAGCCTCAAGGAAAGGCATTCTTGCAAAATTGCTTCTCTACATGAAGCAGATGACAAGACCAAGTCTGCTGAGACATGGTAGCAGAGCTAATAGCCTCTGCCGGCAACTCCCTATGACAGAAATACAGTCACAGCATCTAAAGAAACTGTCACGCTTTCACCAGCGTGGGTAGAGATGAGCCCAAGGGAAGACACTCTTCACGAGCAGCCAGAAGGTTCCTAGTGCACTCTAAAACACAAAAAGCAGCACCTTCACTCCTTTGATCGCACTAGCAGTACACATCTTTCCTAACCTATACAGTTGAACTAAATAGGCACAGTTTGCCATATATGCTTACTAATTTTAAGAACAACATTTGAGCTGCAAAAGGCAATTACTCAACATCCGTATCTTCTTCAGAGTAGCAGGACTTCCTATAATCACTCTCCTTACCCATCTTCCATCTGAAGCATCAGTTGTACCATCCCACTAATCAGGCCCTTGGAATTCTTAGTCCATGATGCTGCAACTCCTTGCATTTGCCTTACTACATTAATTCAGTCTCCGTACTGAATTTAGCTTCTGTATTCTTTTACAAGTCCTAAATACAGCTTTTCCCACGCTCAGTCATCTAAGCTGAAGTCTAAGAAGCTTTGCGTTACCTTATGCATAGCAACAGAATAATTCTGGTAGTACAAAAAAATGGATACAAACAAATTCCCCATCTGCTGCACTTCAGCACAATCCCCACGAGTACAAAACAGCTAGTGTTCCACCACAGCCTGAAAGCTAGCCCATGTTCCCAGATCTGAAGGCAGATGGCACCCAAGAATGAAATGGCAAATGGAGACACCAGTCCCCAAAAGAACTGCCAAAGCTGAAAGCTATAAACCAATGCAATTGCCCCGGTATCAGGCAACCTGACAAGAACAACAGTTTAAAGATAGACTCAAATACAATACAGCAGAGAAGCACCAGCAGGGATTTTGTAGGGGAAGGTCCTGTTTCACCAGGGCTATTAAAATTCTTTTAATGAGTCATGTTTTGGCATCCAAAATTGTTTCAGCATCTCAAGCCACAAGAAAACAAGATACTCTCATATACCAAGATATTCTTCAACACTACTAACCAAATTAAAGATAACGTACAACAGCTATTCTAATCCTCATTCTGATAGCATTCCATTCCTCTATTTGCATTAGAATCATTCAAATCAGGAGCAGCACCACACATAGCTAGTTGTGTCTTAGACCCAGTACAAGGCTTCAACATCTTGCCTAAGATTTACCTTTCCTTCAAATCTGCAGTCTGGAAACAGGACTGCCAGAGTTCTCTGCATCAGAGGGGTCCTTCCATCCCACACAACATTAAGGGGAAACCCCCTCTGTGCCTCAGCAAGCCCCTCTCCTGCACCTCCACCCCACACAGCCCTGGACGCCGACCCCCATGAACCAACAGTTTGGAAAAGGTTAAGGGAGACATCACTTCTTGGAGTGTGACTCTTTGTAACTGTCTCTTAGACAAGCCTTTCAAGATCCACAACCATAGCAGAGCAGCCACATCAAGTGACTGAAGGGCAGAATCTGGCTAGCAGCTCACAAAAGATAAAAATCAGCAAAACCCCACAAATAGTACATTTAAGCCTTCATCTACAAGATAAAGAATTTCTTTGATCTGGTTACATCTATTGAAACTTCAACTGGAATTCAGGCTCGCTCTTCAGCTACCAAGCATGAAAAAAGCAAGGCAGAAGGCATTATACAGGCCATGAAGCCTTCGCTGCACAGGCTTTTGAAAAGAAAAGAAGAGGCAGATTGCACCTTCTCCTCATTCTGGGCAGCCTCTGTATTTACGAGTACTTAATGCCAGCACAAAATGATTGAAATACAGCAGCTTAGCTGAAATTATTGAAGCATGGAATGGATGTATAAATACTACATCTTTAAAACACCTTTCATCTTTTCACGCACGCAGCCTCCCTGCGATCAGCACTTATTCAACAAGTTTACTGCAAGCAGTGTCAGTAATGAATCCATCACATTTAACATTATGTCACACTGCGATGGTCCAAGTATATGAAGTACAAACCTGAAACCAGAACCAAAAGCAAGATTCAGCACTATCACAGCTAACCCAGTGCACCATCAAGGCACCCAAGTCACGGCAGTGGTTTCAACCCAGCACATATCTATCACTGGATATCTTACAGTGACCTCAAGGTCTCAAAAACCTGATGCAAGTTGCAAAGCAATGGAGCTATTGCTCATATTTTGCGTCACAGAAAATATATTGCACATCAGAATAAGACACAGGGCAAAAACACTCATACAATACTTAACAGGTGATGCCACTAATCTGAACATGAAGAATTCAAGTTGGGAAGAATATGACCTCCTGCGGTACCTAACAAAAAGTAGATTTAGAACTTGGTTACTGAAGAGATGTAGTGACAGTTCCATATCTATGTGAGCAGCTCCTGTTTGTGACAGGACTTTTGCCAAAGATTTTAGCTGGTGCTACATACTGTATCCATATGCTGTATCATTTGGAGGCATGTGATAAACACTTCAAAAAAAATGGCTGCAGGGGGAGTTCTTAAGCGCGTGCATCCTATTAAGCTCCTTTTGATGAAAGGAGGCCTGTCCAAGAACAAGGACGTCTCTTACCAAGACTCATCTCAAAATTCAGTCAAACACTTGGCAGAAGAATCTTAGGTTAAATTTATGGAATCTATTGAAGCCCTAAGCATCTACTTATCCCCTTTTCAAGGAAGCCCAACTACACTGTTGGTCTCACTTGTCTTTCTATTCTATTTTCAATAATACAAGCAAACAACAGTGCCTAAATGAGGCCAGATCCTCATACTTCTTATTGCAAATACTGATACCTTTCATAGAAATCCTTACATTTCTATGGTGTTGGCGATGACTTGCAGCATGCTTCAACCGCAAGACTTATGATTAACACACTCAGTTATATAACTCAAGTTTTAGTTCCACCCCACCGCACATCTATCAGCACAGTGGCGTTAATTCCAGGAGAACACATGCAGCTAATCAATATACCAACATAAGCAGCTCCCATAGGAGCAGCTGTTACAAGATTAGCAGCCCCCATGGTCCGCAGAACCAAGCTTTGTCTTCTGCTTAACTTGAAGCTTGTTAGCAAGTGCCTCCTCTCATCTGTTTGAGGAGTTATTTCACAAGTACCCTCCAGACCACCTCTCCACACATTATCTAGTCTTAAAACCCATCTTCTTATGTTGACATACCTAACAGCACAATAAGAGTCATAACCTTCTGAGGATCACAGCAATATAGGCAGAGCAGTCACATTTTAACCAGGATATACCCCTTCGGTCAATACAGCATCAGGATGAAAACTCTTCCAAACCCTCTGGTTAATACATTCACCCCCTACAAAATACATTTATGTATGAGTCATTAGGCTACCAAGCCTAGGGCTTTCCCCCCAGCACACACTCATTAAGATAACACCACAGCTGCTGACCAAAACTCTGGAGATGCTGTGGATATCCGTACAAGAGCTACAGCTCAGTTTACAGAAATTTCCAAATTAAGGCAAAAGGAGTATCAAAAACCTTCAGGTTCCTAGGTCAAAGAGTTCAAATTATTTCAAGCACAGAATGAAAAAAACAACTACAATTAATAGAAAGCAGAGTTTCCAGGGGTTTTTTTCCTTAGTATCTTTATATATTTTAGTAAAATCTGCTACTGAGTCCCTAATTAAGATTTTCTTTTTACAGAAAGTCAGTACAAAACACACCAGCTAACAGCACCAAGAATAAAAAGCTGTCAGACCTGTGCAGGCTAAAGCTACAGGGTTGTCATAGTACTTTAACAAATCATTCTTAAAAGCCTATTCATGGCAAAGCAGACCTAGAGAACAGACAATATTTTGTTGAATGCTTCAGAAATGCAGACAGTGCAAACAACACTTTCTCCCTCCCCTCATAAACAGTAGCCAGAATGCAATTATTTTTTCACTTGAAGTTATTTTACTTCTCTTACTATGAGGAGTAAGTCCTGGTACTAAGGCCACAGAGGGAACATTTGGTCAATGACGATCCTTTATTGACAAATATCGCCTGTCATCCTCCTAAGCAGAGGAGAGCGGGATGTAAAAGCGAGTACACGTTTGCTCCTTCAAGCACCCAACCCTGACTGACGCAGCTTACCTGAAAGGTCAGTGGCTACTACTCAGCTTAGCAGATACTTCAAGGTCTGGTTTTGGACAGAGTAACCCAGGCTGTGCTTTAGGCTGCTTGAGTCGCGTTGATTCGAAGGGCAGTTACCCTTCTGTGTTGTTATACCAGCTTCACAGGTGTCTCAAAAGCAAACCCCTTCACGTTTGTTTTGTTTCCAAGACATCTAAATTTACTTTCACAGTTTATTTTTCCACTTCAATTGTAGGCAGTAAGTGTCCTGTCCATTTCACTTCCCAATTCCTTTGTATTTTACCAAACATTAGCATTCATGCCTGAACCCACTGCAGAGCACTGCAAAATCTGCAGAACTGTTCGGTCAAAACTCCTCTCACTTTGACACCGCTAGTAGGGAAGATTCTAAGAAAAAGTGGTTCTGAAGTCAGCGACAACTGTGCTCCTGAAACCCTCTGACACTTAAGATAATCATGTTAGACATGATCCCCATGTTAGACAGAGGAAAAAATGTTTTATCACCAGCCGCTAAGTTTCAGAAAGCACTGGAAATGTACAATTCAACTAAAATTTTACAGAAACAAGAAGTTCTGTCCAAAGGTGCTTATACAGGCCCAAACGTAATAAGCAATACCAAGGCTCTGGGATTTGGGCAAAGGCTTGTGTCTTTTCATATCTTAAAATAATAAATCATTGGTTCACAACTATTCTGCAGTTGACTCATTTAAGAAAACTGCCAGCCTCTATTATTTTACCAAGCCCTACCCTTCATCCTCTTCCCTCCTCTTTCCATGCTCCCCTTCAAGGCTGCCACCACGACTTCCCACTTCCTAACATGGAGCAGGTTTATTAACTTGGTCTGTGCCCCACCTGGAACACATCATCACTTCACCAGTTTGAAAACTACTGATTTAAGTTTTATTTTTAAGAACAGTAAATGTTATACAACCTCTGAAGCCTGAGTTTACACCGTCATTACTGTTTGCATGAACAAGCTCTGAAGCAGTCAGCCTTTCCCTGAAGCCCTGATACTTAAGGGCCAGTTGGTAACACATTCAGTGGTAAAGTCAAACGGGGTCCCCATCTACAAAGCCCTATACGCAAACTTTCAAAGATGCAATTGCTATTTGATTAGCCATGTTTCACAAGAAGTAACCACACAGAAGAGCAGCTCCAGTGGAGTGCTACCGTTCAAACAGCATTGAGATCCACAGAAAACGAGTGAAACCAACTAGTTCCTACTTCTTCGAAGCCACGGGAAGATGTAAACAAACAGAGACAACACATTTTTGCAAACTACACACTTCTATTCTGACAGTTACGTGGAACACTACTTTATTTAGACAGACTGACAAAAGAGCTCAACAACACTTCAATTTTCAAATCAGGATTGTAAGCATAAGACAAGCATGGACAAGTTATCTTGGACAAGTAGCCAACAGAGATGACTCATGAGCCATTTGGAAATGAATAAAGAAGATCTTTATATATATATTTAATGTCATGCTCAACTCTTCTCACGAGACAGTCTTATGGAAAGACGAAGTTCTGCACATGGCTCCCACCAGTAGCAATGTTTGTCAACAAGTGACAGATGAGGATAAAGCAGATGAATGAAGCCCGGCACTGTTCCCACAGAGCTCCATGACAAACACACCAACCCCACAAGCCACCCACTCCCCGGTGCTGCATCCTCCTAACCCCCACCCGACAGCTCCCAGCCCCCATAGGGGGGGCTGGGAGCTGTCGGGTGGGGGTTAGGAAGATGAGGAGAGGGCAAGGGGTTTAGGAAGATCAGCAGAGAGACCCATCTCCCTGACAGCCTCCATCACCCCCTGACCTGCTCACTTCACCCCACAAAGCCTCTCACACCCTCAAGACATCTGGGGGGGGGCGGGCTGGGAGCTGCTGGGTGGGGGTTCGAGAGATGGGCAGAGGGGAAAGGGGCTACAAAGACAGGCAGAGGGGAAGGGGGCTAGGTGAGGGTTAAGAAGATGGGCAGAGGGGCCCATCGCCCTGACAGCCTCCATCACTCCTCGGCCTGCTCGCTTCACCCCACAAAGTCTCTCACACCCCCAGCTCTCCATATGCACCCACAGTCCCTCTACCCCCCCCCATTACAGACCCCCCCAGCAGCACCCTTCGCTCCCCACAGCCCACCCACCTGCACCCCAACCCTCACAAGCC
>VFFE01007207.1:953098-983231 GCA_008921705.1 Burhinus oedicnemus
CCTTCCTCCTCAGGGGCAGCGCCTCAGCGAGCCGCGCTGCGGGCGGCGCGGAACCTTTATCGGGGCGCCGCGGGGCAAAGGGGGAGGAGGCCGGGCGGACCCCGGGAGCGGAGCGTGCCGGGAGTTGTAGTTCCCCGGCGCAGGGAGGCTGCGCGCCGCGCGGGGCACGCCGGGAGTTGTAGTCCCGTGAGGGTGCCCGGGAGCAACGCCCGCACCCAGGCAAAGTGGCGGCGGAGCCCCGGCGGCGGCGGGACGGTTCCGCTGCGCGGTCAGCACCGCCGGGCTGCGGCGGGGTCCAGCGCGGGGGAGTGAGGACAAAATAAATAAATTAAAAATTAATTAGAATTAAAAAAAAATATATATTTAAGACGGGGAAACCAAAGGCAAAGCGGCGGCCCCGGGGGCAGGGCAGCGGCGCGGCTCCGTGTCGCTCCGTCTCCGCGCTGCGCGAACCGGGGCGGCCGGGGGCGGCGGGCCCCGGCAGCACCGCGCGCCGCGACAGCTCCGCGCCGTCGCCGCCAATCGCCGCCGCCGGACCCGCCCACCGCCCGCCGCCATTGGTCGACGCGGCCGCCACTCAGACCCCGGCGGCGGCGGCGGCGGCGGCGGGGATGCCGATGCCGGCGGGCGCGGAGGCGCCGCGGCGCGGAGCCGCCGCCCGGCCCGGGCACGGCGGGGCAGGCGCGGGCGGGGCTGGGGCGCGCAGCCCGCGGGCCCCGCAGCGGCCGCCCGGGCGCCGCCCGCCGCCGCCGCCGCGGCCGTAGGCGCCCCCGCCATCCCGGGGGAAACGGCGCACCGGTATGAAGCGGTGCCGGTCGGACGAGCTGCGGCAGCCCGAGGAGGACCCTGGCGCCGCGGGGGAGCCGCCCGGCCCCGCCGCCATGGAGGCCAAGCCCGGGGAGGCGGCGGCGTCCCCCGAGGCGGGAGCTGTCCCGCCGCCGCGCACCAAGCCCCCCGACCTGAAGGTGAGCGGCGGTGGCACCGACCGGCGGGTACCGGTGGGTTGTCAGCGGGGCGAGCATCCCGGTGGGGTCACCGGAGGGTCAACAATGGGGCAAGCACCCTATGGCGTTACTGTTGGGGTTACCGGTGTGGTGAGCACCCAGCGGGGTTACCGGTGGGATGTACGCCGTGGTGGGATACCATCATCCCCACACCCCGGTCCCCACTCTGCTACAGGTGTGACCTTGGAGGATGCAGGATGGCCGTGGGGTGGGGATGCTCCTGGATGAGGATGCTCCTGAGATGGGCATGGTCCCAGGATGAGGGTGGTCCCTGTATGGGGATGCTCTTGGGATGAGGATGTCGGATCCCAGGATGGGGATGCTCCTGGAATGAAGAGGTCCCAGGTTGGGATACTCCCAGACTGGGGATGCTCCTGCACTGGGGATGCTCCCAGGGGAGGGTATACCCCTGGGGTGTGGGTGCCCCCACAGTGGGCCATCTCCCAGGGTTGAGGTGTCTCGTGGTAGGCTTGCACAAGCACGCGGGGCTGGGCACCACCGAGGCTGTGGCCCTGCTGCAGCCTGGCCACCAAAAGCAGCGATAATAATAGGACAGCGGTGGGAGAGGAGGGAGGACCCTGATGACACCACGCGCCCTTGTCGAGGGAGCTGCAGGCACGAGGGTCACCCCCCGGGGCAGGTCTGGGGCAGGCTGCCATCACTCAAGCAAGCTTTTTTGGCGTAACAGGGCTGTCGTCCTGCCCAAGGGGCTGAGCAGACCCCGGTAAATAACTGCTGGAGTCACCCCGGCGCAGAGCGTGGGGGAGATGCTCAGGGGACACCAGCCGTGCTGATGGGATTAGTGCTGCGGCAGCCGGGAAGCACCGGTGTACAAATGGCCCCGAGGCTGCTCCTCCTGTGCCTTCGGGCTGTGTCCGGTTAATGAGGAAAACAAGTTACGCGGCACTGCAGCGCTGCAGGAGGGAAGGGAGCCGGTCCCCGGTGGCAGGGCATGGGCAGGGATGCGGGCAGGCAGGACGGGGTGGTCCTGAGTGAAACTGGGCAGAAATTTCCTGTGGGTTTGGAAGCGGAGCAGCTCTGACCCCCAGCCGTTCAACAGGGTCCTGCTGGCGTGGATGCGGTGGGGTTTTATGTTGCAGAGATGAATTCCCTGCTTGTAAGTTTGGTGTTTTCAGGTGCTGCAGCACGTTGTGGCCGCGGGCAGAGCGTGCTTGTGGCAGCGCTGTCAAAGGCGATGCGGTGGTCACACCGCGGTGGTACACAGGTGCTGCTTCCACTCTTTGGTTTCAAAAAGACCTGGACAAAAGTGGAAAATGTCCCTGGTCACCCAGGGGCAGCCTGGCATCCAGGACACAGACCCTTGCAGAGCACCCCAGCCTTCCGCTTGGCCTAGAAGGTCTTACTGTCATGGTCAAGGTCATGCGGGAGCTGGGAAGCACAGCCAGGACTGCCAGGCTGCTGCTGTGCCTGCATGCATCCCTTCCAGAATGGCAGCCAGGAAGTAAAAAACCCCCGTTCCCATAGGACAACTCGGCTACTTTAAGCACAAGAAGTCCCACTGTCACAGGACGCTGCTTGCTGCGACGCGCGGTGCCTTTCCCTCGATGTCTGAGCAGCAGTTCCTGTTCCTAAGGCTGTTTTGGCTTTGCTGACATGATGTACAGCTGCTGCCGCTAACCCAAAAACAGCTGGAGGGGAGAGCCGTGTGCCAGGGGAAGCCACATCCATGGGGATGTGGTGCTCGGGGCCATGCAAGGCTTGGTGGGGTGGGACACTCTTACCTTGAGGAGGCTCGACTTGCCTTGGCCAAGGTGATGCTTCTCATCTGCATCACCCCCCAACGTCTCTCCATCCCACCCAGGGCCCTTTTCACCTGCACGGTGAGTCAGAAAGGGGTGGGAGCGTGGGGCAAAAGGAGCCGCAGCTTATGATGGCGATGGCCACCAGGCAAAGTGTTCCTTGGTCGACACATCCAGCTCTGAGCTGGAGCTCAGCCTGGTCTGCAGCCCAGTCCAGCTCGCAGCAACAGCAGTGGCCAAACGCCCATTGATTTTATTGATGCGTGTATGATACCCTAATGCAGGTTTGCTTCGCGATGCTCACCTTTAACGCATTTGTAGCTCAGCAATTAATTGCCCGCATGGAGTGAATCCTCAAACTTGCTTCGCCAGGCAAAACGCATGAAAAATTGTGTCTCGGTACTGCCCACAGCTTCCGCAGCAGAGCTGGGCGCTCTGCCTGGCCCCGCCACAGACACCACCGATTCAGCCACTTTGCCTCCTGTTGCTACAATTAGTGGTATCATTAATATAATTTTAAAGTTTTCCTGCCCCAAACCCCCTCTGGAGCTGCACTGCATTCGCCACAGTGGGGTGGGTTCCAACAAGCTGGTCCTTGGCCCCTCTACTGTCCCCAGGCTGACGTGGTGCCACACACCAAGACCCACAGATTCATCTCCCCGTGGACAGTGAACAAGCACCAGATATAAACTTTTGTTTGCTGCCAGCCGAAGATGGATTTGAGCTGGCAACCTGGAAACAACAGGCTGCTTTGTGTCATCTCCATCCCCTAACCCCGGCAGATCCGTGGCAGCTCTCCGTTCCACAGCCCTGACTCCAGCTCCTTTGCCGAGAGCGAGGGCTCCATTAGGGGAAAAGAGGAAAAAAAAAAATAAGTTCTGGCAAGGAGCAAAGCAGATGCATGACACATAGTTCTGCTCAAAAATATGTTGGGTGGCAGAGATTTCTGCGCTCTGCAGCAGAGTGACTGGATCCATACAAAACACTGCAGAAGGAGACATCCAGCCTCTCGCAGCTGCTGGGATGTCCGGGCCGTCCCACCACCAAGGCGTTCACCACTTGGTCCCACTCCCACTTTCCCTGATCATCTCAGAGATGAGTGTTTTCCCTGGGTCTCTCTCTCTCTCTGTTTTCCCAAATGGGCTAATCTGGCCAAGGGCTGAAAGTTGAAGCCTGACATCATTTCCATCTCCAGTTTCATGAGCTTGGTCTTCATGGCTCCTGCCTTTCCCTCCTTTGAACCCAAAAGCCAAGATCAGCAGGAGTCCAGAGGCACTGACCTGAGCCCTTCCCTCTTCCCAGGGCCTGATCCAAGCCCCACATCCGAGGACAGAAAGCTTCCTCTGGGCTTCCTGGAGCTGGGGAACCTCTCCTGGAGCTGGGGAGCCTCTCCTGGGGAGGAGGGAGATGAAGGACAAGGGGACGTCCCACCATAGGACATGTAGTCCCCAGCACAGGTCCTACCCTGAGCAATGGGGTTGGGACAGGGCTGGCTGGAGGAGCAGGGTGAAGCATTAACCTCCCATTTACTCATAGCAGGTCAAACCCACTCGGCTCGTTTATATTTTTCTGAAGGTCCCTCACTACGAGGGGATGGGTCTGGGGGTGGAGACCCCCTGATACGGTTCAGAGGCCCCCACCATGGCAGAGCCTGTGTAGGCTGCTTGCTGCCAGGAGGATGCAGAGGACTCCTTCTCTCCGTAAAGGTCGCCAGCCCCTATTCTAAACCCTTAGGTACATTTATATTTAATCCCTCGCACGAACAATTTTCCAGGCATATTTTGGTCTTGAAAGGACACTGCCAAGGTGAGCCGGCTCCCCTGTGGTTAGTGGGATGGAGCTGTTGTCAAGCAGCTCAAGCAGGAGCAGCGCGGTCCCTGGAGCGGCTGCATCCATCATCTCCCCGGGGCATCACTCATCAAAAGCTCTCGGGCTGCTGGCAGGGACCCCGGCAAGTCCCCGCTTTCACCGCTGCAGACCTGCACGCCAGGACCCCCCTGCCCCACAGGGAGAGGGGAGCATCCCCCCGGGCAGGGTGCAGCCAGAAGGACAGCGTGTTTCCCCGGGGTTTGTGTCAGGCGCAGTGGAGGGACGAGAGCCGGGGCTGGAGTGCACTGCCCTCCCAGGAGCTGTGCCATGCTTCCCAGCAGACACACACTCATATTGGTGTGGGCCACTCAGCTGAGGCCAAGCGCTCTGTGCCCAGCCACCTACGGTCCCATTCCCCCCGGATCTAACGCCCCCAGGGTCCCCATCCTCGTTTCCCACCAAATTTCAGCTCGGAGCATCCCCACAGTCAATTCAGGAGACGCAGAGGTGACAGACGTAGGAGAAGCGGTCGTGGGCTGCCACTCACTGGGTTATTCCCCTGGGAGCACATCTGGCTCCTCTCGGCACCGCCAGCAGAGATCTTGCTCTGCAAATGCCACCCGAGGTCGGGAGCTCGTGGGGGTCCACAGCCCCCCCGGCCGGAGCTACACCGGTACTGGCCCCGCAGATGTTATTCCAGAGAGTGTTTAAGGAGCTGCGTGTCACTACAGCGTTTTGGTAGTGCATTAAACAACATGACTAACGTTTGTCACATGTTTGTTCTCTCATCCTGTCCTCAGGAGGAGAAGCGTGTGTGGGGGAGTGCTTTATTTTCCATTTTAGAACATCTATACATTTTCCTTGGCGTTTGTGGCAGTGGGAGGAGGGGCAGAACCAGGGCTCGGGATGCTGGTGTGCGATAGGGCTGCGAGGGGCAACTGGGCTGGCTGCCACCCTGGGGGGTTATCTCTGCCCCTGGCCCCAGCCTGGCTGCCGACAGTGGGGTGCAGGCAGGACCCCCTTGCTGGGGACCCATAGGAGGATCAGCTGGAGAAAGCGGCAGGAGGACAAGAGACCCCATGCGGGGGCAAGCAGGACCTCCCGGGGTCCTGCTGCTGTTTGCGGGGCTGTGAGCTGCTCGGTGGCGTGGCCTTCCCCATCTCTGCCCGCTGGGGGAATGGCTCCCCCCGTGCCTTAAGATACGGAGTGCTGTGGGATGGGACGGGATGGGATGGGATGGGACAGGACGGAACAGAATGAGATGAGATGAGATGAGATGAGATGAGATGAGATGAGATGAGATGAGATGAGATGAGATGAGATGAGATGAGATGAGATGAGATGAGATGAGATGAGATGAGATGAGATGAGATGAGATGGGATGGGATGGGATGGGATGGGATGGGACGGGATGGAACAGAATGAGATGAGATGGGATGGAATGGGACAGGACGGGACGGGACGGGAAGGGATGGGATGGGACAGAAGAGAATGGGATGGGACAGTCTTCCGCTGTGTCTGTGCACTGCCTCCAAAGGGCTGCAGAGTCTTGGCTGAAGCCTCTGGGCAGGCCAAGGATATAAATAAATAAATAAATTAATAATAATAATAATAATAATAATAATAATAATAATAATAATAATAGAGCAGGACTTCACAGCATGAGGCTCTGCTATGAGGTCATGGCAACAAGATCCCCTCCTTGTGCATCTGAAAGCCGAGTAAGACGTTTGGATGTCAGGGCAGAGCTGGAACACCATTTAGTGAGAAACTGGGAGGTTTCAGGCTGTGTGGCCATTTGGCGATGGCAGGAACACTGGCCCTGGAGAGCCTGGCACAGCCAGAGCGGGATGGGGGGATGCGCATCCCTGCCACAGCGGGCAAGGGCAGCACCTGGCTCTCCCGTGGGACATTGCCAAAGAGCAGTGTCCCAGACGAAACGGTCATCTGAGTCACTGTTTCCCTGCAAGATATGTGGGTTTGGGTTAAAATGGGGTTTTTTGGCTCTTGGCCAGGCATGGCTTGTCCCCACGGTGTCCCCACAGGGCTGAGACTCTGCTCTCGGCGCGGGCAGGGCGGTGAGGTGGGTACGGGGGCGGTTCGTGCAGCCCCCTCCTGGCTTCTCACATTTCAGCGATTACTTTTCATCAGCGGATAAAGACGTAAGAAGGAGGCAGAGGGTGCGACCGTGGTCAGCCCAGAGCTGTGCGCAGCCGAACCGTGTGCCTTGGGCTTGACCCCGCCGCAGCCGGCAAGAACTGATCCACTTACCAGGGACGTGATGCAGGAGCCGCTCCTTTGAAGTCCATGGAAACAAGTCCCCACCGCCAAGCAGGAGACCTGATGGCTGCATCAATGAAAAAGACAAAAGAAATAAAGATATTTTTGTATTAATCTTAGTGTTTTACAGCTGTCTACATTGAGAAATTAATCTCTCTATCCATTGCATCAGTTATTAAGCAATGGCTGTTCCAAAATAGCCTGTGCAGACGCTCTGTTCTGAGCCACGAGTAGTTTTGTGCCAGAAAAATGCCTCTGTTTTGGAAGTGCAGTAATATCCCAGAGTAACATAAAAACCCGGAGTTTTTACATCAGCAGATTCTCTGCAATAGCCGTTGGAGAACGGCTTGTTCGTGGCGACCACTCCTGACAGCTCTTTAATGTAGACAAGGCTTTAGCTTGACAAGCCGCCGATCCGGTGGGGGTTCAAGCCCAGGACAGCAGGGCTGGGATTCCTTTTTGCTTCCCTCCGCCTTTTTCCCATGCAGATCCCTTACCATCCCGCCGGGAGCCCTACCTGCAGAGCCCAGGAAAAGTTCTTTCGGGAAAACTTGGAAAGGGCCTGAGCAGAGTTTCTTTTAAAGGTGAATTTCTATCAGATCGAGCCGTTGGGCCAAGAACCCTCTGAGGGTGGCCGGCTTCCACCTCCACGCTGGTGCTGGAAAAACATCCTCTCCTTTATTGCCGGCTGTGTTTTTACTTTGTTTTCGTTACCCTCAAGGAAGGGAGTTGGTCGTTTCTTTTCACTTGGGCCTTCTAAAGGGCTAACTGTGCGTCCGCGGGTATGCCATACCCTTGATGGTAGATATCTGTGGGTTTATAGTTATTACCTATCTAATGCTGTCTCTGTTTCCATAGAGACTCTATAAATAGAATAAAATTCAGATCACTATTTCCTGAAGTGGCAATTTGGCACCATAGATTTATTATATATTTCCCAGGAAAAAACAAAAGGGTAGAAATTTTCATTATGAATGGATAACAGAAGGATTAAAGGGTTTGCCTATAGTGTTTAGTGACACAGGATCTATTTGCTGATTTCTTGTCAATATTACAGGTGTGATGAGAATTAGGCCCTTATGGATTTGGACCTTGTGGCTTTACTGTCAGGGATTTTTAGGAGAAGGAGTCCTTTCTGTATGGCCATGAAATCCTCCATAGTCCGCAGCTCCCGGAGGTCGTGTCTCAAACATCGCTGCTTTTCTAAAAGCCGGGGCTTTTGCCAAGTGTCCGCTGGGTCTATAAGTAGCTCCCAGTTCTGTGCCGGCTGCACACTGGTTTTCAAGAGTGAGTTAATGGCAGCGCCGCAGTTACGGGAACCAGCATCCCTGGGGAGAGCCCCAGCCACAGTAAATCAGTGGCAAAGAGCCCCTGAACGTCAGCAGGGTCAGGACTGGCGTCCTCAAAGGTACGGTGCCTGGCTTAACTCCAAAATAGCGACAGAGAACAACAGGGTGGACTCCTGCCTTGTGATCTGCTGGGTTCCCGGTAGCTGAGGCTGCCTCTGGAGGCGAGAGGATCTTTTGATGTCCCAAGATCATTTACTTGCTGCCCTGAGAGCCACGATGGACCAGGGTTATGGGATCTGGGATCCGCTGAGCCCTTTGCAGATGCTGGAAGTTGCTGCCGCGCCGCTGCCCCCCCCTGGGTTCGATCACACACAGGGGATTGCAGAGGGCACCCAGCCAAAATCTCCCATGGATGCAAATCTGGGCATTCCAGTGACCGTGAGGAAACCGCTCCAGGCTGACCCGGCTGTAATCAAGAGCACAATCTGTTCCACCATCCATATTGCATGACTTCGCCGCAGCTCGTGTCCACCCCGATTCCCAGGAGCCGTCATGAGAGAAGCCGTGTGCTCTGTGGGAACGTGAGGCTCAGCCCCCTGTGAGAGGAAGACTGGGGGTACTCAGGGGAGCGGTGTGCCGCCATCTCCTGCTGGAAACCAGTTTCTGCCCAGCAGGGACTGGTTTGGTGGCACTGGGCCACAAGCTGCAGTTTCAGCCCTGTAAGTGAGGCCAGTCTGGTCCATGCTGCATTCGGAGGCCATGGAAAATCCCCGGGGAAAGAGCCCTCCTCGATCCTTCCTGGAGCAGGTTTTGGAGAGCAGGTGGCTCCTGGCAGCGCGTCGGTGGCCGAGGCTCCCAGGCTGGGAGTAACCCTGGCATTTCTAGCTAGGGAAAAGGCTGCTCCATCCCTGCTGCCCACAGGGTCGGGGTCTCTGCGCAGCGTGTGGCGTTGGTTGCAGCAGGCACCCTCCTCCCTCCATTGCTCTGAAGGGTCTTTCTGCTCCTCTTGCTACTTTTAGGGGTAGCCAGCGCTCATCGGAGACCTCCCTCTGGCTTGGGGAATGCTGTTGGAGCTGCATACCTGAGCCGTCCCGAGCCACCATGCACCCCGTGTGCCATCAAATGGCCACTAAGGCTTGATACTTTTTCACGGGTACAAAATGCAGTGCTGGCAGCAGGGCTTGTTCCCTTTCGCAGATCCCTTTGGGCTGGTGTGGGGTCCCCAAAGCCCTCCAGAAGCTCTTTAAGCCCTCCAGCTTCATATTTCTGTTTGGTGCTAGTGCAGGCACTGTCTGTCAGAGCTGTGTGTGCCAAAATGGGGCAATGCCGTCCCTTCCTGACAGTAACGGGGGTTGTTTTCTCTCCTCTCCTGCAGAAAATCCAGCAGCTGTCTGAAGGGTCCATGTTTGGCCATGGCCTGAAGCACCTTTTCCACAGCCGCCGGCGGTCGCGGGAGCGGGAGCACCAGAACTCGCAGGACTCGCTGCCGCCGCACTACGGCATGTCCGACCACGACTCCCCTGACGAGAAGGAGCGGTCCCCAGAGATGCACCGCGTCTCCTACGCCATGTCCCTGCACGACCTCCCAGCGCGTCCCACCGCCTTCAACCGGGTGCTGCAGCAGATCCGCTCTCGCCCCTCCATCAAGCGCGGCACCAGCCTGCACAGCGGCAGCCGACGGGCCAAGAGCGGCTCGCTGGAGCCCCAGAAAGGGAGCCCCCACCTCGTCCGCAAGGCTCCCCAGGACAGCAGCCTCACCGCCATCCTGCATCAGCACCAGGGCCGCCCCAGGTCCTCCTCCACCACCGACACTGCCATCCTCCTGGCCGAGAGCGGGGCTGTCTACCTGCTCACCGAGGACACTGAGTGCCTGGCCGATAAGGTAGGGCTACACCGCGGGGATGTCCCTGGGGGGCATGAGTCCACACTGGGGAGCCAGGGCAGGACTGGGTGCGGAACACCCCAAAATGCTGTTGGGAGGAGACCATCCCTTGGCGCAGCGCTGGTGGCACTGGGTGTGCAGGATGGCGGATGGCAGCCTGGGAGCGAGTTGGGTCCGGCGGTGGCTGGGGTTGATGCTCCTCTCATGGGGAAGGAAAGGCAGGGACATGCCCCAGTCTGATTCCCAGAGCGGAATTTGAGGGAGAGAGAAAGGGACCTGGCAAGGGCTCTGTGCCAGCGAGGTGGGACCCCCGGTGCGGGGTTGGAGGGGACCCTGGGCAGCCCAGCTCCAGGCATCTACAAGGGCTCAGCCACGTGGCTGCAAATTGGTCCCATCTGAAGCAATTTTTAAACCACTCTGGGCAGAGCTAATAGAGAGGATGGTATTTCCATCTAGCGTTTAGCCCTGTTAATTACGAAACAGCTGAGATTAGCGCAGTGGCATGGCACGCTGAGGACAAGGTGCAGGCAGTGAGAGGTGCTCTGAGTGCCAGTCGGATTCTCCGTGTTGGCTTCTCTCCTTGGCCTTTGGAGCTCAGAGGGTGTCACATTCTAAAACTGCTCTCTGCAGCCCTGAAGCATCCTTTTTTTTTTTTTTTAATTTACCTGAAAATACCAGCAGTGAATTGGCAAAGCAGTTGGGGTGGGAAGATGGTCAGGCAGGCTCTGGCATCCTGCGGGGGCTCTTGGGTGGGTGGCTGGGTGGCTTTTACGGGAATAGCTGTGTAATAGGGTGGCAGTGGCTGGGCAGAGCTGCCGGGGTGGGATAGCGGTGGGGGTGTCAGGTCCATGCGCTCCTCTCAGGCAGCGGGACCCAGTGGGCGCAGGGGCTGGGGGCGATGCTTCCCACGCAGCCCCCCCCAGCCGCTCCTCTCTGCTTGGCACCAAGTTTCCGAGAGGGAAATCTGACCTGGAGACTTCTGTTGCCCTCTGAGCTAATGGAAAGATGATCAACCAGATACTTTTTCTTTCTGTTTTCACTCAGCTGTGTCAGAGCCGAGCTACAGCTGACACTCGCAGCTTGCCCTGCCACAGCCATGCAGGGACGGGGCCACCACCAGGACGTGGGAATCTAGTCCCAGAGGATAGACACATCATTTTATTTGCAAGAAACAGCTGCCCAGGTCCTCCTCTCCCCCTTTTACAGTGTGCAAATCAGGGCACCCCGACCCTTCCATGGCAGTCCCCGCTCCTCCCCGCTGGCATGCTGCACCCAGACGGAGTGCCTGAGCGGGGCCAGGAGCCACTCAGGTTGTTAATTTGAGCATCTGCAGCCAAAATTTCTTCCATCTGGCCAGTGGCATCGGCCTTGCAAGGAGCCCAGTCCCGCTCAGCCCTCTGGGGTTACGGCCGAAGCTTCGGGCCAAAGCGGTTCACACCGGGACAGAAGCACCCGGAGGGAGGCGAGAGCAGAGCGGGTCCCTGTCTGCTCACGGAGCAGCACAGAGAGCGCAGAAAGGGGATGAATAATTAACTGCATATGACACAAAGAGTAATAAGAAGAGAAGCGATACTGGGGCCTTTGTGAGGCAGTGGAAAAATAACCTATTTAGAGAAACAAGAGTTATGTGATATTCTCACGCCGTATTATTTTTCCGGAGCCCTTCAGGAAACCCAGCCTCCAGCCCACAGCAAACTGGCTCCTCTTCCACAGGGACGGCCAGTGCTGCCATGCCCGGGGCTCGAGCACACCCAGCACGGCTCCACCAGACCCTGGCAGGAGGGTTTGCACCGGGGCTTTTGGCCAGCAATCGCTTCACATCACCTCTGCCTTGTCCTGCCTGGGTCAGGCACCTCCTCCCCATTTCACCCACGCTTTGGAAGCTGCCGCCTTAGGGGTGCACAGGCCTCCTCCAAAAGAATCATTTTTCCCCCAGAAATTTCATGCTGGATTTTCCACCCATTGCGTAAGGGTCTGAGCACACACCGGATTAATCCCTCATGGGATCGCTCAGCCTCAGCAAGCGCTTTTTGAACAGCTATTGATTTTTTTTTTCCTTTTTTTTTTCTTAATTAAGTTCCTGCAGTTTTCCCTTCCCTACCTTCACCTGCACCGGTCCCCACACACACGGTTCCTCCTCCCTGCACCCCCTAAGTCCCCCCCCAAGAAGCAGTTGCCGGGGTGCTGCAGCCATGGGGAGCAGGTGGGTGGTTGGAGGAGGCGAGTGGGACTACGGCACAGTCTGGACATTCGGTGCCGGGCACCGGTTCTGCCTGGGGCTCATGGTGTAACCCAGAGATGCTTCACTGCCCGCACCCAGCCTGCACCCGCAGCTGCCCTGTGCCCCAGCACAGCCACCCGTCGCGGGGAGCATCGCCAAGCAGTAACCCCCCAACTGGGACTGGCAGTCCAGCAAAGGGCTGTCACCTGTGCCACACACTGGGGACAAGGCTTTGCTTTGCAGGGTGGTGCCCACCTGGAGCGCATGTGTTTGTGCCTTCCTTCCCCCCGCAACTTCCACACCGCGCTGTGCTCACCTTGTGCGTGCAAAAAGCAGCTCCCCATGGGGGTGGGATGACTCAGATGTCCCCTGCCTCCCACCGGCAATTGCACGCAGCTTGGGACCAAGGTTTTGTATGGTGACTCTGGTCCAAGAACTGCAACCGGTCGGCATGTGCCCGTGGGGCACGTGCTTTCTGCTTTGCAGTAACACGGATCTCTGCTTGCTGGCGAGCTGGGGGAGCCGCTTCTCGGGACTGCGGGTACCAACAGCTGGGAGCACCACTGGATTTCACGCAGCCGCTGTCCCGTGCGTCCCATCATGCATGGCTCGCTTGCTTAGCCAAAGCGAGGTGGTATTGGTGTTGGTGCGTCCGAGAGAGCACGTGGCCAGTGTCGGTGTTTCACATGAGGACATGCCGGCTTGCAGACACGGTGACACGTGTGACAGCGGTGGTGGCAGCGGCACAATTGGGGCAGGGGGAGGCTGCGGGCAGGGACCGCGCATGGCGATGGGAGCATGCTGGAGAGCCTTCTCCTTATCTCACTAATCTCCTCCTGGTGACCCGCCAGCGCCTTGTGGGAGAGGCGGGCAGACGGGCATTACCGGTTGGGACGGCCGCCGCGGCCCCGGCGCCGGCAGCAGCGGCTGTGGGGTCTCCCCGCAGACCCCGATCCCCCGTGGCCGTGGGGTCAGCCGAGCGGCGGTGCTGGCGGGGCAGAGCATCCTGAGGGGACCCTCGTCCCCGTCCCCATTGGGGCGGCTGGAGCTGGACCGGGGCGGCCGCGGGGTTTTGTGCCTGGTCCTGCCGGGGAGCTGCGCGGACGCCTGCGGGGACTGCGGGATGGTCCACGTCCAGGTGAGCCCCCGCCTGGCACCGGGGCCCCTCCGAGCCCCCGCAACCCACACCGAGCAGCGGCGGGGGGCGAGCGGGAAGGAGCCCGGGAGAGCGGGCTGGATCCGGGGCTGGTGGCCGTTAGAGGGCAGCCTTACTGCGCCGGCGTGCACTGCTGTCTGTCCGTCTGTCTGTCTGTCTGTGCGCACCCCCTCCCCGCCGGCTTCTTCCCGGCATCCCAGCGGGATCTGCTCACAACTGTCACGAGTGCAAGTGCTCAGCCTCGGCCGGCAGTGCCGCTCGGACCCGCAGAGCATCCCCCGAGGGGGGCGAAGGGCCGGACCCTGGCCGGGCTCACTGCCCGCCTGCCCTTGGCACCCCTCGGCAAGTGACAGCACCAGCTGCCACCACTGCCCGTGGCCCCCGTGCCCGTCCCGCAGCCGCCTTGGCACCCCGGCGCGGATGCTTCTCCTGTGAGGCACAGGGGAGGGACGGGGGGAAGCAGGGGGGCTTCGTGCCACGTCTCGGCCTTGGGCTTGCGGGCCAGGCCAGCTGCCGAGCGGCTACGAGCTGCGCTTATTTATGGGCTCATAGCCCGAGTGTGCCATTTCCCTGCTTCCCTCTCCTCTCTGCTCCCCTGCCACCTGCCCGGTCTCTGTGGGAGGTGGTCTGTGGTCCTGGGGCTCTGCCTTGCAGCAGGGGCTTGTCCTCATAGCCCCATCCCTGCCACCCTGCTGCCTCAAGGGTGCCAGCGCTCCAAACACATGGCAGGATTCATCCCGCTAAATTTAGATGCCTGCCAGGTCAGTGGTTATATCAGGGTTAGATGGATTACAGCCAGCAGAGACAAACCCGCAGCTTCTGAGCATCCCCCCTGGGGGCAGCTGTGGCCCATGGGCATGGAGGGGTTTGGGCGAGCGGTGGCTGGGAGGATGTGGGATGGCTCAGCCCTCGCCCCGGTGGCTCAGAGCCGTCAGGCAAAGTTCATGTCCCCTGCCCAGGCATCTGCTATCTGGCTGCAGCGTGTCCAGCTCAGCCCTGGCTCCCTCCGGCCCCACTGGCACCCAACCGCCTTCGGTTTCAGGGCGGGGACGTGGTTTCTTGCCTCCTACAGCTCCGGTTACCCAGAAC
The DNA here is from genome assembly GCA_008921705.1 of Burhinus oedicnemus. Classification (NCBI taxonomy): domain Eukaryota; kingdom Metazoa; phylum Chordata; class Aves; order Charadriiformes; family Burhinidae; genus Burhinus; species Burhinus oedicnemus. Next base: position 967,589 of record VFFE01007207.1, read on the forward strand.
TAGTCTCAGTCGACAACTGGGATGGGGACAGGGACGGGGACTCTGTGCAGCCCAGCCGGGACCCCCCAGGGTTGGCACAGCCCGTCAGGGCGCTGAGCAGCCTGAGCCCAGCTCCAGCTCAGAGGGGAGATGCTCCAGGGCCGGAGACTTGCCGGTAGGAAGCTGGGTTTGCTCTATGGTGCTCCTTGAGTATCCTTCTCCCTGCGGTGGGTGAGGACATGGTGGTGGCAAGGGAGGTTAGCCAGGCGCACTGGGGTGGCTCGGATGGTGGAATGCTGGTGAGCACTCTGCTGCCCCTAAAACTCACTTTCAATGGGAATTCTGTGGTGCTGGGGCCAGCAATCCTAAAACCAGAAGCTTGAAGCTGAGCTCCTGAGCAGACAGCCTGCTTTCTGGAGGTGCTGAGTCCGTAAGGATCCCCGAGGAGCTGGCAAGAGCTAAGGGGATGCAGCACCTTCGAGTCTCACTGCTTTGGTTGCTGTCTCCGCATGTCTAACCCAGGCAGGGGTTTCCCCTCGCTCCCTGCCTCAGCTTCCCCAGCTGGGAACCAGGGCCAACACTTCCATGCATTGGGTGAACTCTCTTGCATCTCTTTAGGAGGATTTGCTGACGGAGGCAAAGCACGTCCTCCCCTCCCACCCAAACTCCAGGTGAGTTCTAGTATTAAAATCCCAGAGGAAGGAGCTAAGATAGGCCAGCAGTGACTGCAAAAGTGAATAGAGGGAACGGTGGTGTAAAGCTGCCCTCCTTGCAGCCCCATGGCCAGGCATCCCCCCGGCATCTGGGCAGGGTCCCCAGGGGGTGAGCCGGGGAGCGCCGGTGTGCGGAGACCCTACAAGTGCCAAGGGTTTTGGGGGGGAGCTGCTGACCTCCACTGCAGACTGGGCATCACGAAACTGGAGGTACAAGAGTACTCATGTCCAGGTTGGCTCCCACCTCTGTTTCTTTGTGTGTCACAGGGGAATGAGAGTCTGTGAGCGAAGGGTGGTGGTGGGAACTCGTTCCCTCACTCCCATCAGGATGGTGCTTTGAGGAGCACTTTGAGAAAAGCAGATAATAGCTGTGAAGACAAAGATACCCGAGATTGCTGCTTAATTAATTCAGGAGAAGAAGAATATCAGACTCTGGTACTGATTCACCCCCTAGCAGAAGACATCATGTTCCTCAGCCTTCATTGACATATGGCTGTTGTTTCCAGCCCACCAGCAGCTCCTGCTCCCCGACACGCAGGCACTGGGAGCGCTGCCTTGCCGCCTGCCCCAGGGGGATTTGGGTTGAGCGGGTGGCTGGCGTACGGGGTGGATACCCAGGGTGGACAGGGCAGGACTGGGGGAGCAAGGGTTCATGTCCATCCTGAAGTCTGTCCTGCCCGTCCCCTGCCACCGCGGGGAGGAGGCTGGGTTCTAGCTGTGAGCAGGATTTGGCTCCTGAGTCAGGATGAGCAAAGCAGGGTCCTGCCTTGTGACTCTGCCAGCGCTGGGCTCCTCGCCCTGTGGCTCTGCCTCTCCCTGCCTTTCCCTCAAACCCTTCCTACTTAAGCTGCCGAAAATCCCCCCCCCCCGGCTGCCCAAGCACCCTGTTAGAGATGTCGAAACCCAGCTGCAGCATAGGCTGGGGGTGCTGCTGGAGGTTTTAATGCTGTGTCACCCAGCAAACAAAATAGCAGCACCACTGCTGGAGCTCCTGGGGTTATTCCCTCCAGTAAAAACAACAGCAGGAATTTTTCCAAAGATTCTCCAAGCATAGGAAGGGCCCTGAATGGCTTCACCCATGAGGGATGGTCATTGAATCATCTCCACAGAGGTGTTTCTCCCAGTGACCTGCAAGCCCAGGACACAAGGGACAGTCCCCGACCCGGAGGATGTGGTGTTGAATTAGGAAATGCTGGGGACCGCATGGTATGGATGGACACAGAGTCACAGGGACTTCCCAAGCCCAGGGCAGGCAGCGGGGACAGATCCCACCACCCCCAGGATCTGCCCATCTACCCACGCAGCTGCCTTCCATGCAGGGCTCTTTGCTGCTTGCCATGCACGAGCACACTCCCCGCCTGCTGCCACTGAGAGCCCCGTGGGATGGTGGCACCATCCCAGCTCAGGCTGGGGACTGGGGAACCGCGGCAGCTCGTTTGTCTGTTCTCTGCATCGTTCACAAGGCAGCCCGGCCAGGCAGCGCTTGGCGGTGCTGTTTGTTCTCCCAGCACAGTTGGAGGAGCAGGACCGTCCCCTGCGGCACCCAGCCTCTTCCTGCTCCCCCGGGCTCCCTCCCTGCTCACCAGCCTGTGCTGCTTGTTCTTGGCTGCCTCAGAGCCTCGTAGTGCCTCCTCTGCAAACGCATGTTCTACGATCCTCTGCCCCTTCGAGTCCTTAACTGCAGCCATGACAGAGGGAGAGGATCCGGCCACCTCACGGAGCACCGGCCCGGCGCTTTGCAGGAGTGACCAGGGCATCCTCATCCCGGAACCACATCCTCCCGACTCCTGTCCTGGGAAAAGGATATTGCTCTTAAATTCTCTGCTGGGTGTCTTTGTAAGTATCCCCCTTCGCTCTCCTTCCTGCTCCTAGGCACTGGCAAGGCAAGGACTCGGGATGTCCAGGAATAAGGGGTGAGGAGCAAGGTGGTACCTGCAGGTGAAGGTCAGGCTGCTGCTGGGCTCTGTGTGGCCGCTGCTTGCAAGGGCTGAGGTCTTAGCCAAGAAGCCACTTGCTTTGGACACAAAAAGCACTCGGGAATGTGAGGTTAAGGAGTGGTGGACTTTGCAGATCTTCACCTGTATCAGCATCCTGGCTCCCGATATTCTGTACGCAGCTTTCCCAGCCTAGTCGAGGACATTAGCGCAGCTCGGCTGGTCTTCCTCCTTTTTTTTAGTACCTGCTTCTCTGTGCTAAGCCCAGCCCCGCTGCTGCCTGTGCCGGCCAGCCAAGGCAGAGCCCAAGTTCAAAATTTGCCGTGTGTTTGTGTTGCAGCGCGAGGTGACCTGTCTCTTGGTTGAGATGCTTGGACCGGGACTTTGTAAGCATTCAGGGCCAGATTCTGCGGCACTCAGCACCGGCACACACTGAATGTGCTGTGATTTTGTGTCTGGCCAGGGATTTCCTTTGCATGAGAGCTGGAGTTTATTTATTTTTAAATTTGACTCTTACAGGCAGGCCTGAAAAACAGAACTGCTGCTTTCTAAGCAGCAGACTAAATCTCCTAAAGCAGAGCTGGTGCTAAGGATGAAGGGGAGCCCGCCACCAGCCCCTCGGGTAATTTCCTTGCAAAACCCCCACTTTTCCCATGCCGACGGGTTTTTGCATCGTGTGGAAGGTAGGCTGTGCCCTCGGGAGGGGAAATGCTGCACCACTGCTCCACTTCGCTTTGCTGGGGCATTAATAGGCGACATTCTTGCTTCTGCAATTATTTGCTAACCCTAACCTTCCACTTGTGCTGGGGAGCTGAGAGCAGGTGGTTTCCTATGAATCAAGCTGCCTGAAGCCCCCAATAAATAAAAAAAAAATGCTCTCCAGGTCTCAGTGCAGCAGGCTGCCTGCAAAGACTCATCCTGAGCATCCTGGCGTTTATCAAGTCCTTGCTTCTTCAGCCTCCGCTGGGGAAATCTGTGCTCCTCCGTCCTCCCCCGAAGCCAGGCACAGCCTGGCAGGTCAGGCAGGGTTTGCTGGGGGGCTGTGGGCTGGCAGGAGGTCTGGGGGACTTGGGGAGAGGGGGCGCATTGCAGTTAACTGCAGGCTGGGTGGACTGAGTGGCAGCGCCGAAGCGGGGCTGTGCCTGGCAGCCCCCAAAACCGCTTCCCTCCGCTGCCTGCAGCACGGCTGCGAGCGGCCGGAGGGGAGCCGATGAGTTTCGGGGTCGGCCCCAGTGCTTTAAATGAGGGAAATGGAAAGCAGGGCTTGGAGCAGGGAGGGTGTTTTCCGGAGTGTCTTGTGCAGCTGGGGATTTTTCCTGCCCTGCTGAGGCTGCAGAAGAGTGATGGGAAGTGACCTCTGGCTCCTGTGCTAAAACGAGAAGTGATGTTATGAGAGATGTTAAACCAAAGATGAACATCCCGCAGTAATCTGCCCCGTGTCATGCCCGGAGGCATCCACAGCCCGGGGCTTGGCCAGGCTGCAAAATCCACCCTCGCTGGGGCAGCTCGGTGGGATCGGAGTCCCTTCCCCAGCGCGGCCGAGCACCATACGGTAGGCACAGCTGGTTTCTGCTCCTGGTGGGTTTAACTTACTGGGGAATCTGCTCTTCTCTGTGACTTTCGGCATGGATGGTACCGCAGCCCGCTGCCAGTGCCTGCAAACGTCAGGTGAGCGTGCGGGGAAGGGGCTCAGCGCTGGCAGAAAGGTTGCTCACGTGAACTCGCAGCCAGATGGGGGAGGGCAGGCTTTTTCCTGCAAGATCCCGTGGTCCTGAGAGGACAGACCAAGAAACATGGGAGCTGCTGACAGATCCGTGTCTAGAAGCAACGCCTATAGGGGTTACGTGGCCTGCGAGGATGCTCAGGTCAGCACAGTGACGTGCCCTCCCTAGGCTGTGGTGCCGGGACCAGCCAGGTCCCTCCAGCGCTGCTTCCCCACCATGGGGCCAGCAGCTGAGACTGGTTTGGGAAGATGGCACTGGCGAGCTGAGCTGTCTCGTGGTTGATTCAGCCTGTCCCTTGCTCCCAAGCACCATCTCACATAACCACCCACCAGGCACGGCGGGGGATGCCCTGGGCAGGGTGCCGTCCACAGTGTCAGTGCCGCAGAGGTGGCAGCTTGGGCTAGAAGGGGCCAAGGATTTTAGTTATTGGTGGTGAACTGTGCTTTGGCAGCTTCGCGTCACAGATCAGTCCGTGATGGGCTGCTCCGGCTCTGCCTCCTCCCTGCTCCCGGTACCCAGTGGTGCACGGAGAGCTGCGAGTGTGGGCACTGGCACTGGAATTGGTCCAGGAGGGTCTGGCAGCACCGGGCTAAAGGATGGGGTGATTCAAGGAAATACATTCCCAGCTCAGAGCAGCCCAAGCGGAGGCTGTTGCTTCTGTGCCCGTTTCCTCCTGTCACACTGGTCAGCTTATCTGCAGCCACATGTGTTCCCACAGCCCGGCAGTGCAGGCAGCCCGTGGCAGCCGCTGCTCCAGACCTGTCAGAGCCAATGTCTCCTGGAAAGGAAGCGTTCCCGCAGGGAGGCTTCGCTGCTGTTGCAAGGGCAGTGTCCGTGGCGAGGTTTAAGGGAACTCACGTTTGCATGATACAGAGGAACCGAGACCTGGGGATGCTGCTTTCATGGAGTTGTCAAACCAAACCTCTCGAGGCCATCCGTGCCAGGTCGGGTTGATTTTTGTACTACCCGCCCCTGCTGCTAAACCCAGGCAGGACCAGCTCCAGCGCGGGCAGTGCCGGCTGCGCACCGCAGGGTAGCTCAGAGGTGCAGTGTTGCACCCAGAGCCTCTCCGACATGGCAGGTTATGCTTCCAGAGCACGGACAGACATAGGGACAGCCCGAGAGACGATGGGAAGCACAAGGCTGAGTGGTGCTTGGCTTGTCTCAGCTGTGGGAGCAGCACGGTCTTCCCCATTAAACATGCATCTAGGTCACGATCAGCTCATCGGTCTGGCCTGTACAATTCAATGTGTGGCTGAAAAGACTTCCTAAGCCGTTGTTGTCTTGTTGCCTTTTTTGAGAAATAACTAAACCAGAGAGCTGCAAATGGAGCTTTCTCATTTCGCCCGTTGTCTGCGGCTGCACAGATGCTCTGGTCTGCGGCCGCAGTCGGTTTGAGGTTTCAGCGTCAGCCGGGCACGCTGAGGGCTTTGGTCTGGCGCAGCGTAAGGCTGTGGGCTTGAATTCTGCTTCCCTCAATCGCTCTTATCCAGGCCTGATCCTGCAGCACTGGCTGCCCTGCTCTGTGCAACCCCGCGGGTTTGGGCTGAGCCAAACACACAAGCTCCGGGTCTCCTTTCTCACCCAGGACTTTCACTTTGGCCACTCACCAGCTCTGCTGGCCCCGGCATAAATACAGCGCCTGGGGGGCGACTCCAGGCTGCCACTGGCTTCTGCAGAACCAGAGCCTGCTGTTGTCCCTGCTTGCTTTTCGGCCATCCCATTTCATATCTTTTTAAATGCACGTGAAGTATCAAACGCTTGTTTCTGGTCAGTCGGCTGGATGTGTTTTCCATGCATTGCGTGTTCTCCCGTGGCAGAATCGGGTCGGTGCAACCTTCCCCATCACTCTCCATAGTGTGAGCGGGTCAGCAGCACTCCACCGGCCGGACCCAGCTCCATCCCAGTGCACAGCCAAGACACTACCTGGTCCTGACACAAGCGGCTGGTTCCCAGCTTTTAGCTCTCTCGCGCTGCTGCCCTCCTTGCTTGGCGACTGTATTTTTCCCACGTGTCGGTCCTACCTGGGTTTTGCTTTATGCATCCCCCCCCCCCGGCCTCTCCCAGGCTTTATGTCCTGGTATGTGACACAGCAGATGACAACGGCCCATCCCGACCCCCTGCGTCAGGGCACAGGCAGCGTATGGAGCTGGAGGCGTGTGAATATCCCGCCACAGGGACGAGGGGGGGGTTTTGCATTACAGCCCTGAAAGCTCCAGTCGCTGAGAGCTGTAAACAGCTCCGGCAGATTTCCTGAGTCGGCAATCCCGCTGCACCCGTCGGCTCAGTCCCAACGCTGCGCTCAGTCCCTGCATGCTCGGGAGGTTCCCGGGGATGCGGGGCCAGCCCTGACTGGAGGGGTTTGCAGGAGGGATCTCCTCCTCCCTCCGTCCCTCCCTGCTGCTCCCCTGAAACTTTGCTGCCGTCAGCTGCCGCTTTCCCCCAGCCAGGCACCCTGCCATGGCAGCCCGAGCATCGCTGCCGGGCTCCGTGCCGTGGCAGGGACGTGGCCGAGCAGCTCGCACCGACTAGCCCTGGGGGACCCGAGCCCTGCCCACGATGGAGGTAGGTCCCGGCAGCCGTCGGGGTTAGAATAAGACAGCGGGGAGGATGGCGATGGGGAGAGAGAGAGACCCGTAGGGGCTTTCGGTACCTCCGTTTCTGGCACTCAGTGAATGAAACCCACTGGTATGATCCGTGCCGGCGCAGCAAAGACGGGGCAGGAAGCTCCGCTGTGAGCTGAAACCCTTAATGTGCCTCCCTACATTATGTAAGAAAAATTATTCTCAGGCTGGTAAATTAGCGGAGGCAGCTGCTGCCGGCTCATTGTGTCCAGCCAGGGATGGCACGGGAGCAGGTGGCAGGCAGGGCACAGAGGGGGACCCAGGGCTGCCTGCTTCGGTCTCTGCTGCAGGCTTGGAAGGAGGGTGGGAAGTGTGAGTCAGGGCTCCTGCTTCTATTTTCAACGCCTGGGGTGGGTAATGTAGTCTGGTGGGAATAGCAGCTCCGCTCCAGGAGGCACGGGGCTGTGAATGCACGTGGGGACGGGACTGGGGACACCCAGAGCATCCCCTGTAATGCTGGGCTAATTGCAATCATCAGCTCGCAGGACTGATGCTGTCCCGAATAACGCTGATCAAGTGCTCTGGGGAAGAGGGGCCATGGAGGCACCCACATTTAATGCCTGCCCCAAAATCTCCCCATGTCCACTGCCCACCTGCATTTCTCTGCTGGCCATGGCCTCTCCCTTGTGGCTTTCCACAGCCACCAAGGGCCCGGGGCACGGTGACTCCCACGCTGTGGAGCTGCTGGATCAGTGCAGCAGCTCCTCGGATCCGCCCTGCTTGCCAGCATCCCTCGGCAGCTCGGTGGTACTTATTTTCTCCATGCTTGAAGGTGCATATGGTCCTTCCCACGGCTGTTTCATCCCCAGGTTGTATTTCAGCTGGGAACCACGGTCACACTTCATAGTGGAATTCCTCGCTTGGGGTCAATGCAGCAGAAGCCACGGCATTAGCTCATCCGCTGCGCTTCCTAGTAGGCTATAGGGTATGGAAAACAGAATAGTTCAGGGCATGAGTAAGTGTCTTGAGAGTTTTGTTCTGAACTTTGCAATAATTGTGCAATTTCTTAAGAATGGGTTTAAATCCCTTCCAGGCGTGGGTGTGCCGGGAGACCCACAGCCCTGTACTAGGGACACGGCCATGAGTGAGCTGCTGGGCCCTGAGCTCCTCACCTGTCACCTGGGCTTTCTTCCATCAAACCTGCAGCAGCAAATAAACCACCATTGCATAATTGCGCCCGGCCGTGGCCCTCTAAGTACTGTTTGCTCAGCTTATTAGCTTGAGCCTTTTGCATATCTCAGCTCTCCTGGGTTGAACTCTGTTGATAAGAATAATTTTTCTTCCTGCGTCCTGCATTCCTCCTGCATCCCACATCAGCCCCTGCTCCAAGCCCGCCCGGAAAACAAGAGCTGGAAACCAGCGCTTTCATTTCAATGTGCCTACCAGAAGGTTTTCTGCATGTAGGGAAAGTGTGGCTTTTACTAATCCCCCGGTTAAATCCACTGCACAGTCATTTAGGCTTGCTGGGATTTAGCAGGCACTGTCTGTTAATACTGCAGAGATCGGTATTGTCTTTTTTTAGTTGTTGTTTTCAAAGCAATAACCTGATGTGGCTTTCCTATGCTGTGCCCTGTGCCTGAGAGAGCAGAGCTTTCAGTGCTGCTTGGGAAGAGGATTTCACCCCAGCCATGTCAGCACGGATGGGCAGCATCGGATCCATGCCGTTCACCACCCATCCTGTGCTCCCTTCCCCACGCGCTCCCAAATATGCTCCAAGAATAAATCCAAAAGACTGGCTTTGCAGGAGCAAAGGTTTGGGAATCACCCAATTTCCCTCTTTGGAAACAAAGTTTGAGCAACTTCTCCCCTTCACTGGCCCAGCTGGAGTTTCCCATTTCAGCATCTCTGGCATTGCCTTTTCCTTTGCCACGGTCGACTGGGCCCTTACCACACAGAGAATTGCACATCTGGGGAAAAAGTCAGTTTCCTGCTGCTTCTTATTTCTGCCCCTTGATAAGAAACCAAAGTGAAACCCTTCGCAGGGCATCTGGAGAGCCCAGCCTGGCTGAGCGGCTAAGAATAGCCTGGCAGCAGGGTCTGAAAACTTCACAAGTTTGTTGGACATTTTTTTTTTTAAAAAAAAAAAACAACAAAACCAAAACCAAACCCAACATGCTGATCCAGCTCCCAGCTCTGCCTCGTATCCGCCTGTTGGCTGGGGGCTGCCGGGTTTCCCCTTTACTCCCATCCTCCAGCCCCTGCCCCGTATTACAGTAGTGCTGCTGCGATGGAGAGAGAAGAAAAGCCTTGGGGAGGGGGCTGGGGGATGCTCCCACCGAGCTTGTGGTTGTCTGCTTTTGCCTCCCAAGGAGGCTGAGACCCCCGCAAGGAGCCTCCGCATGAAGCGCCAGCACCCCCGGGCTCCCAGCAGGACAGCAGCGCCGGGGGAAAAGGAGATGCAAGTAAATAACAGGAGGGCAACGTTTGCTCCTGCTTTTCCGAGCCCCGCGTGGGACCTGCTGCAGACGGGAGTGTTTATAAGCAGCATCTTGAGAACATTCCTCCCTCCCGCGCAAGGCATTTCCTGGTGATAACACACTCCTAAGTAGCGATCTCACAGCATTATCCCTATTAAAGGGTCATTCGGGGAAAGTGTGATGGAAATTAGAAATTATTCAGGACTGCCAACAGTATTTAACTTTCAGGCAGCTCTTAATTAGAAGCCAGGAGCCATTTATACAACCACTGAGATTTGCATAAGAATCTGCATATAAAACCCAGCAAGTGGAAAGATTTTGTGATTTATGTTTTTTTTCAAGTGGCAAAGCAGCGTGCCCGGGTTGGAGCGCGTGAGGCAGGACCCTGGGTTGCAGTCCAGGCTCTGCCAGTGATTTTAAGTGTGGCCTCAGGCAAGTGATTTCCTCTCCCAAAGCTCCAATTTTTCCATCTGTAAAAAGAAAATCAGCATGTGTCGGAACTTTCTGGGTGGCAGCTTGTGCTTGCAGAGGGGTCTGGCATTGCCAGGTGAGAAACCTCGGAAAAGAAAGCAAAGGAGTCCCTGCGCCTGCAGCCTCTGGGGATCAGGAGCTGCTCCTGAGTCACCCACAAATTGGGATTACGGCAGAGTTTCTCTTCAGCTGCAAAACTGCTGTGTGCATCTAGGCTACAAGCCAAAGACTGGAAACGAGACTAAAATACCTCCGGGTTGCTCAGTCTCTGCTCTCACCGCCAGTTTGGTGGGAGATTTGATGATGGGTTCCAGTTTTAACTCCTCTCTCCTTTTTCCCTGGCTGGCGCTGGGTGTCCAGCAGCCCATCTCCACACAGAGCGAGCATGGAAAGTCAAGAGTTGAGTTCCCGGCGGTGGATGCTCCTTGCTGAAAGCAATTGGCCAAAACCAGTCCCGAAACCCTAATTATTTTGTTGCTGTGCCCTCTAACTGGCTTATTCCTGGCATGCCAGTGGTATGGCTGGGAAATGCTTAACCAGCCAAAAAAACCCCAACTTCCCGCTCTTGCTTTGGTTAACTGTTCTGCCCAGCTCTTGCCTCCCTCTCCCTCCTCTGCCCCCCCACCCCCATTCCTCTCCTGCCCCCTCCCCAGGGGCTGCCTGGGTGTTCACTCCCTCCCTTGAGCATCACCCTCCTCTCTCTTTGCTTGCAGCTGGACAAGGGGGACGTGACCGCGCTCAGCCTGCCCTCCACCGCTGGGCATGGTGACGCTGATGGCACCGTCTGCCTGGATGTCCCCGATGGCACTCCTGACCCTCACAGGACAAAAGCCGCCATCGAGCACCTGCACCAGAAGATCCTCAAGATCACTGAGCAGATCAAGATTGAGCAGGAGGCTCGGGATGACAACGTGGCCGAGTACCTGAAGCTGGCCAACAACGCGGACAAGCAGCAAGCCTCGCGCATCAAGCAGGTTTTTGAGAAGAAGAACCAGAAGTCGGCACAGACCATTGCACAGCTGCACAAGAAGCTGGAGCACTACCACAAGAAGCTGAAGGAAATCGAGCAGAACGGCCCTTCCCGGCAGCCCAAGGATGTCTTCCGGGACATGCACCAGGGTCTTAAGGACGTGGGTGCCAACGTTCGCTCCAGCATCAGCGGCTTCGGTGGTGGCGTGGTCGAGGGTGTCAAGGGAGGGCTCTCGGGTCTGTCCCAGGCCACCCACACCGCCGTGGTCTCCAAGCCCCGGGAATTTGCCAGCCTCATCCGGAACAAGTTCGGCAGTGCAGACAACATTGCCCACCTGAAGGACACGTTGGACGACGGGCACCCAGAGGAGGCTTCACGGGCTCTCAGCGGCAGTGCCACCCTGGTCTCCAGCCCCAAGTACGGCAGTGACGACGAGTGCTCCAGTGCCACCTCCGGCTCAGCTGGTGGCAGCAACTCAGGGGCAGGACCTGGTGGCTTGGGGAGCCCCAAGTCCAACACGCTGGACAGCCACCACAATAACTTCGACACCATCCTGGAGGAGCTTCGGGAGATCAAGGACAGCCAGTCACACCTGGAGGACTCCATGGAGGACCTCAAGGCCCAGCTGCAGCGGGATTACACCTACATGACGCAGTGCTTACAAGAGGAGCGGTACAGGTAGGGATGGGCGGGTGCCCGCGCATGTCAACCCAGGGTGGCTTTTTGGGGACCACAAGGTCACCATCTTGGGCTTGTCCAGCTCAGCCCTGCATGCCAGGGACATGGGGAGCTGCAGTCCCCACTGCCTTCCTCACTGCCAGACCCCCCAGCAGCATTGCCCCTGTGGAAGATCATGCAGTGCTTTCCCTTCATCAGCCATAACGAGCTACGGCCAGGAGCAGGGTGGGTCAGAGGGGCTGGGCAGTTTCCCCAGTGTCAGGAGAAGGAGGGCAGGGGGGTGGCTGGGGAGACCTGCCCGCCCCAGCGCTCCTCCAACCCCCATGTGCAGGTACGAGCGCCTGGAGGAGCAGCTGAACGACCTCACGGAGCTGCACCAGAACGAAATGACGAACCTGAAGCAGGAGCTGGCCAGCATGGAGGAGAAGGTGGCCTACCAGTCCTACGAGAGGGCACGGGACATCCAGGTAGGGGAGTGCGAGGGCTCAGCCCCACACTGCAACCTCCATCCATGGGGCAAGGGAGGAACCCTGGGCTGGGAGGGAGGGTGAGCAAGGGGGATCCCTTCCTCTAGCACCCTGCAGATGAAGTCCTTGCTACGATGCTGTCACAGCAAGAAGCAGGTAACTAAGCCGTGTCCCCAAAACCCCTGTCTGTGCCCCAGCGAGTTCCTGCTGTGCTAAAGTCACTGGGTGCTCAAGGCAGCACAAGGCTCTGGGTGGATGGCTGTCACGAGCCACATGTGGACCAACAGAGTCCCTGCTGTCCCAGTTTGGGTCCTCTCCCCTGCTGCAGTGGGTACTCCTGGCACCGAGACCTTCCCCAACATGGGCAGCATGGGCAGGACGTGCCTCGCACATGGCACGGGCCAAGAGTTTGCAGAGGGAAACCCCTTCCCAGCCAGGGCGGTCACCACCACAAGGTTGGCATGCATTGGAGCTGTGCAAGCAAAACTTTGCAGCAGCAAGGTCTCAGAGTGTGGGGCAAGTACCAAAAGCTCCTGTGGGGCATCCTCAGAGCCACTGGCCAGGCCTGACCTGCTGTCCCTCGCAGGAGGCAGTGGAGTCCTGCCTGACACGGGTGACCAAGCTGGAGCTACAGCAGCAGCAGCAGCAGGTGGTGCAGCTGGAAGGGGTGGAGAACGCCAACGCCCGGGCGCTGCTGGGCAAGTTCATCAATGTCATCCTGGCCCTGATGGCCGTGCTGCTCGTCTTCGTCTCCACCATCGCCAACTTCATCACCCCGCTCATGAAGACCCGCATGCGCATCCTCAGCACCGCCCTGCTCGTCCTCTTCCTCTTCTTCCTCTGGAAGCACTGGGACTCCATCACCTACTTTCTGGAGCACGTCCTGCTCCCCAGCTGATCCGCAGCCCAGCCACTGTGGCCCCAGGGGCTTTCCATTTCCTGCAGAGGAGAGGGCAGGGGGGACAGTGGTCCAGAGCCTTCGGGTTGTTTCTTCACATGCTCGGTTCGGTTGCTTTCCTGGGCCTCCATCCTTGCTGCAGCCGGTGGAGATTGCTTGGAGTGTGGCACGTCAGAGCCGGGATCCGTCAGTTCTCTGGGATGTTTGGGGAGGGCAGGATGAGGAATGAGGAGGAGTTTTGGAAGAAACTGGTAATTTTTGGGACACTGGGTTTTTCTAGGGTTTTTGGGGTTGTTTTTTAAATGTCATTCTGTTCTGGAAGTCCATGGGAAGGAGGTCTTCTGCAGAGCTCTTCTGTCAGTGGGAAGGATTGAGCTGGACCAAACCCAGCTCTGGGAGAACTTTCTGCAGAGAGAGGAGAAGGATTAGTTGGGGCTGGGGTTTCTTTCTCATCCTTGAAGACCAAGATGGCAAAAAGCTCAGTCCCAGGATAGAGCGAAAGCAAAGTACGTGGCAAAGGTGAAAGCGGGTCCAAGGCAAATGCAGCAGGACATGCGCATCCCACCAGCCTCTCCCAACCCCACCACAGCCCAGCCAGGACAGAGCGGTGCTGTGACATTGTCCCTGTGTCCCCACGGGGGCCTGGGCAGGCACAGGGGACCCGATGCCGGACACAGCACTGGCCCAAGTGAGATTCCCTCCGCTGGTTTCCCTTCATTTATTTATTTCCCCCTCCTTTGGCTTTAGTTGATCTGATCTCTTCAGGGACACCCGGACTTTCCAGCATCACGCCTCTGAGTTTTACAGCCTCTGCGCCGTGTTGTGTGTGTGCGTGTGTGTGTGCGCGTGCGGTTTTTAATTTAATTCAAGACTCTGTTTCCATTTGTGAATCAAAGCTGGTAGAGCCGGGGGGAGGCGAGCAGCTGCATTCCCAGCCTCCCCGGCCCTACACAAGAGCACAGCATGCTGTCTCGGATGTTTCTTAAATTATTTCATATATATATTTATGTAATATATCTATACACACACATATATAAATATATATATAAGTATATGCACAGTCAGATCCTCCTCTGGTGCAAATGGGTGCCACTTCACTGACTTCGGAAGCCCTGAACCAGTTTGCCTCAGCTGAGAATTTGGCCCTTAACATTTCTGTGGCCCATCCCAGTGCAATGTGCAGGTCTGGTGTGGGGCATGGGGTGCTCGGGAGGGTTGGGGGGGGTCCAGCAGAAGTGGCAGAGGCAGTTCCAGCGTGTGGAAGGGAAGGTGCGTGTCCTCTCCCACCTCCTCTGTGCTCCCGGGGCCAAGCCAAGCCCAGCTCCCTGCGTCCCCTTGGCATTTGAGCATCACCCCTCATACTGGCACAGCTCCCAGTGAATCCCAGCAGCCAGGGCTTGGTGCAGGAGCTCTGCACGGGGCAGTGGTTGCCTGCAGGAGCCCTGTGCTCTGCCAAAGGAACCAGCAACACAAGGGTGGGGGGGCTGCAAGGAGGAGGGCTGGGGGGCACTGGGCTGGAGACCCCAGCTCATACCCTGGTGGGAGCCCTGGCCCCAGGGCACTGGGTCTGAATACATCAGCCAGGAGAGAAGAAGTGGAGGAGACTAAGGATGGAGAAGAGCCATGGTTTATGGAGGGTGACCACAGCAAGAGGTGGCCCCGCTGTCCTTGCAGGGACCTGGCAGCAGGTACCAGGTGCATCCCAGCCAAAGTTAAACCACACAGGCTGCGATCGAGCTCAGCATGGGGGGGCAGGGGGGGCAGGCAGGAGATAAGCCTGCACTATTTCTGAAGCAGAGCAGCAGGCTGGGTTTCAGCTGCTTCGACCTGGAAAGATGGCAAATGGAGCCGAACTGGTGGCTGAGCAGACATACAGGGGGAGAAGCAAGGCAGTGGGGCTTTGGGAGTCCAAGCAGTACCTCTGCCTGGTGATGGATCGAGAGCATGTGGATGGACCCTGCCCCCAGGCACCCCCCGTACTTACTGGAAAGGGCATGTAAGAGGTGCCATGGGTTTAATATCAGAGACAAGACAGTCAGGCCCCAATAAGCAGGACGGTGCAGATGTCCGCACAGGCTCCCAGCAGCCTAGCCCACTGCTGCGGGTGACACCCAGGACACATCGTCTCTGGAGTGAATGGTCACATCCCCAGGGACTTCATCTGAGCAACGGGGGCTTACCCAGAGCTGGGCTGATTTTCAGCCTGGGGAACCTGCCGCATCCTCAGGTTCAGCAGAGCTACCTGCCCTGCCGCATCCCGGCAAGGCTGCACCAGCACCAGGTCAGCGTTCACACCGTTACACATCTGTAAGAACCCAACAGTGAGTAGTTAAATTTCAAAGTCTGAGCTCCCTAAACCCAGCTCCCTTCGCTGCTTGGCCCCGCCTGAGCCCTTGAGAGCCCGGGGGGGTGCAGCTGCCCCATCGCTGCGACCCCCACGCCGGCAGGCAGGAGAGGGGTGGAGGATGGGGAAAAGCCTTTAATTCCTACCAGCCTACGGCATCCCACCGGGCTGGGGGTGGGTCTGCGGTGCTGGGGGACCCGCGGCCGCAGGGGGGCCCCCGGCCTCCGCCGCAGAGGGACCGGCGGTGGCCCAGGAGCCACCCCGGAGCATCCTCCCTAAATGGCGTGTCGGGGCAGGGTGGGGCCCCTCACCCCAATTAGCGCTTTAACCCCTTCCTGCCTGCAGCGTGGCACTGCCCCGTCTCCCCTGCCCTGGGCGTCTGGACCAGTGAGAGGGGCTGGGGGGGATGCCCAGGGGGCGGAGG
>VFFE01007207.1:983251-1004154 GCA_008921705.1 Burhinus oedicnemus
TGCGGGAAAGTGGGGGGGGGGGGGTGGATTTCTGCTGGAGACAGCGAGCACCTTGTCTCAGGAGGGTGCAGGCTCCCTTGGCAGCGGGAGGTGGGTGCAATGGGGTGTCCAAGCACGGAGAAGGTGGGTGTCACAGCCCCAGCAATCGCTGTGTCCTCTGCAAAGTGGCGGAGGTGTTGGGGTAGGAGCACCGTGCATGAGCGCTGCCGCCCCCCCCGGCTCAGGAGAGCGCTGCGAGGCTGGGCAGCGGAGGCAGGGCTGCAGCGGGCTGAGGGCACAAGAGCAGCCTGGGACACTTTGGGGCATTCCCATCAAAACGCTCATGTCCTGGCACAAGCGAGCCCCCGCGACCTCCTTGGCATCCGACAGAGGGGGCCCTGGTGCTGGGGCAACGAGCAGATCTCCTCCAGCCATTTGGGCAGAGAACATCCCAGCGGAAATTTTGGGACCTCCGATACCTCCTGTTCCTGGACCTGCCTGTCCTCCCTGCCCAGCTGCCTGGGCTGGTCCCCACTCCCATACCATCCTGCCCCGGGGAGCCACGGAGCCTGTGGGCTGGGTAGTGCCAGCCAGCCAGGAGTGACATCCCCTCTACCCCTCCGGCATCCAGCATCCTCCCACTCCCCAGGCCTGGGCACCCTGCCGAGCCCCCCTCCCGCGGGCAAGCAGCTGGCAGACGGGGCCTGCTGGCATCTTCCCATGCCCGGCAAGGGGGAGGCAGGAGCCAGAAAACTCTGCGCAGGGAGCCAGGGAGCTGCTGGTGACATTTGTGCTGGTCGCAGGGACAATTCCCGTATGGCATGTGCAGCTTGGGGCTCCCTGAGGACTCGCATTCTCCCAGTGGGCACCGGCACAGCGGGGCCGGGGGGGCTCATAACGGCCCCCTTTGTGTGGGTGGCAGGAGGAGAGGTGAAGCTTTGACGTCAGCCCGGGAGGAATTCCTTAATGCCATTCAGGCCTCCCTCGCTCGCGTTGCTAATTGCATTTTATGTAATAGCTGCAGCTGGGCTCCCAGTCCGCTATTGAGAGTGGGATAAGACAGAGTGACAGGGGCGGCGGGGGCCCAGGCAGCGCTGGTGGCTGTGAGGCACGCTGAGCTGGTGCCACCAGGCACAGGGACCCTCATGGCCCCACACCCTGGGTCCCTGGGGCTTGGCCACCCCTTCCCCAGCATGGGGAGCAGCTTGTGCCCACTGCGAGCTGTGTTGCGTGGGGCTGGCATGGGTGCACACAGAGGCTGGTGCCCACTGCATGCAGGGTGGACAGACATCGGGAGCCCAGCGGGAAAAGCCAGAGACGGGTCGGAGGGTTTCTGCAGGGGTGAGGGGCACGAACGCTGCAGCCGAGCCGGTGGGGTGGCACCTCTCCGGCTGGCACAGCCAGAGGAGTGCTTCCCTCTGCAGGGTTTGCCTTCGCTCCCTGTTTGGGGCTGGTTTGCAGCATTGCAACTGCACCATCGGTGCCACTCAAAGGTACCCGGGGGTGCCCAGGTGCCATGGCATAGGGTGAGGGGTGGCCAGGCAGTGCCGGCCCCCTTCCCCTGCCTCGTGTGCGTGATCACCCATCACCACAGTGAGCTTGGAAGAAGTAATAATAATAAATTGCTTTGGTATCTAAGGGGTAATTGCACTTAATGGAGACGAACAAGGCAGCAATTTATCTCGCTAGCGTTACACCATCGGCTTTCCAGCTGCACGAGCCTCAGACAATAAAATAATGTATTTGCTGCCCTCTGCTCTGCTGGTGGATATCCCAAATATCCCCACAGCGTCCCCATTGCTCCAGGGACCTCTCTGCGTGCCCAAGGAGAGGAGCACCAAGAGCTGGAGGCTGCTCCCTCATGCAGGGACCCAGAAGCGCTCACCTCCTTTTTGGGGTGCTGCTGGCATTGCCTCACCCCCAGCTTGCCACCCCTCACCCCTTTGCAAACCCTGGCATGGAGACCCTCACCCGGGCACCTGCCGGGATGGCCGACCCAGGCGCACTGTGGGGGTGCAACGCAGAGGGGGAGTTTTCCTAAGGAGGAGGAAGACGAGGAAGGGGGGTTGGGGGTGGGATGTTGGCAATCGTCAATGGGAAAGACGGCGGGACCCCAGACGTCCCCTCCTCCCCGCCGGCGTAGCCAAGCTTAGGCCGTAAAAAGAAAGAGCTGGTACCAAGGATAACATGCTTCGCATTCCTGCGCTGTCTCCAGGGGAATTTCAACTGATCTACATGAAAAATACTCACTGCCCCCGAGGTCAAAGTGTCTGGAGGAAAAATTTCCGAGCGGAAAAGCTTAAAGCGGTGCAGAACCACAACCGGCAGCCAGATCTGGGGCACTCGGGTCTCACCTGGTGTGAGTGGTGATGGCCAGTGCCCGTGCCACCACGGCTGATGCCAATGGCACCATGATGCATGGCTAGTGCCTGCACCACCATGGCCAGTGCCCGTGCTGTGACCAGTGCCCGTGCCACTGTGATCAGTGCCAATGCCACCATGGCCAGTGCCTGCACCACTGTGGCTAGTGGCTGTGCTACTATGACTAGTGCCCATGCCACTGTGACCGGTGCCAATGCCACCATTGCCCTTCCCAGAGCACAGGAGGGCGCAGGAGGCTGCTGCTGCCACCAATGAGCCCGTCCTGCCTCACTCAACCCCATCGGGGCTAGGGGGGTGTTTGCTGGCCCCCACGTGCAGCTTCGCTTTGCTTTCCCGTGGCCAGGGAAAGGTGGGGAAGGAGGCATGGGCTGCGACTTTCTCCCCCTCCAGGGCTGCTGCCGATGGCAAGGGGACCAGGGCTTCCGTGCACATCGTCTGCTAGCCATCAGAGTCACATTGGCCACAGCACACCATGAAGCAGCTCCTGGTGACACGGGGCTTTGGAAAGGCCAGTGCTCATGGGTGCTGGCTGCTAGACACGTGCTGTCCCTCTGCCACAGGCTGGTCCCAGGTCCTGCAGCAGCACAAGGTCTGCCAGCCCCCAAGCCTGAGCTCCCTGCCCTGTGCACCCACACTCAGGCACTCGGGGCCAACAGCAGCACCTCGAACTCGTACGAACCCGGCAGCCCACGGCTCAGCTGCCCAGGGTGGGACAGCAGGGGGAAAGCCCTGAGGTTGCCCCCTGAACCGCGCGGAGCAGATGCCCGGTGGATCTGGCTCCTGTTATACTCATGGCCAGTCTAATAATTTAATTGCACATTTAAAAATAAATACTTGTCTGGGGTTGGGGGAAAGAAAGGCTCACAGAAGAAAATTAAGAGGAATTTAATTAAGGGCAGTGCTGGGAATGTCTCTACCACAATAAAGATAAGGAGGATCAATTGCTTCTTCCTAGGATCAAAGCGAAGGGCTGGAGGGGGGAAGCGGGGCTGTCGGGCGGCTACAAAGCGCAGGGGAGGGAGGGGAAGGCAGGGAGAGAAAGGCACACAAGAGAAAGCAGGAGAAAGACAGCTAGATAAGATTAGAAAAATAATTGATCGCGTAGCTCCCAGAGGGCTGCCTGCACTCGCAGGTCATGGTGGAGGCTGGGGGGGGTCTGTGCTGTCTCCCCAGCTGCCCACTGCCCCTGGCTGCCTCCTGCCTGGCAAGAGCCTCTGGGGAGGAGCAGGGGGAAGGGGCAGCACCGTCCCTCCTGTTCAAACCGCCTTATCTCAAGGTGCCCACCCAGCCGGACACCCCTCAGCTGAGACCATGGCTTGGTTGTGCCGATCCCCAGTCACCCTCGTGGGGCTGAGCCAGGAGCGATGCACAGGTCCTGACGTAAGTCAAATTAAATGTCTGGTGCCCCACACCAGGCACCAAATGGCCAAATGTATTGGCCAAAGGCTCAGGGTCCTGCTGCCCCCTGACCTCCTGGAGGGTCCGTGATGGCTCTGCCATTCCTGTCCCCATTGCCCATGGGCTGGTACCCTTGCTGCTGCCAAGGGCAGGGTATCGCAGGCAGATGCAGACAGGGCGCAGAGGTGTGGGGCTGCACCGTGAGCAGCTCCCTGGCACCCTCATGGGTGCTCATGGAGCACCACAGGTTTGCGCAAGCCACTGGCTGTCATCCCTCGGGCAGTGCGGGTCCCTGAGGTGGCCCATCTGGGACAAAACCCTGACAGCGCAGTGACTCAGGTGGCCTGGTGGGACACTGAGGTTTGCAACACCTTCTCTCACCACCACATCACCGTGATGGCATCTCCACACCGCCCAGGCCAGCACCCCTCCGGCCAGGCAGGGCTCCGCTGAGGCCGGTGCACCGGGACAAAGCCAGACCCCGAGCAAGGCTGCACCGCAACACCACGACCCTCCCAGCTGGGTCTGCCATTAGCCAGCACAGGGGGAGCAGCAGACTCCAAAATGCCTTTGCCAAGAGCCATTTCTGTGTTGGCTGGGAGCCTCCATGCCCCAGCCCAGTGCCGTGAGGGAACTTGTCCTGTGTCTCACAAGGGAAGGGAGTGCGGGACCGCTGGGAGCTGCAGGGGAGGGTGATTTTCCCAGCGTATCTGGTTGCCTGTGAATGCAAAGAAGCACCCAGACGGGTTTCTTGAAAGGGCTGGACCTGGTGGGTCCTGAATTCGGGAGGCTGGTACCCAGCCAACTGAGGCAGTCCTGACGATCCAGTGAGGCAATGCTTTGCATCTTTAGGCACCCAAGTAACTGTGTGACTCCAGCTTCCTCAGCTGTAAAATGGGAACGCCAATACCCATCTACCCACAAGACCTACCGCGGAGTTGCCAGGAGGCCTGCTTCTTGCTCATGGTGTTTGCATAGGTTGGGACATCATTGCCTTGTCAGGAGCAGGTTTGCATCCCGGCTGGGAACTCCCTGCAGTGGCACTGCCCGGCGTGTGAGCGGTGCTGAGCCCTGGCCCACCCCCCCCCGACAGCCTCTGCCTCCGGAAAAATGGGCTCCTTTCTTGCTTCACCTGCTTTTGCGAAAAGCCGAGCCCGCACCCGGAGAAAGCGGTTCAGCCGGCTCTGGCGGGGAGGGCCGAGCTGGCAGCCTGGCAAGGAGACAGCATCTGGGTGTGCCACGTCCCTGCAGAGCCCGATCGCAGCCCTGCTCTCGCCGGGTGATCGCAGCCAGCAACCCCCGGCGCAGGCAGCCGGTGACGGCGCACCCACCCGGCCGGGCAGTCGAGCCAGCACGGCTGGTTCGCCGTGCCTTCGCGGGAGCCCCGCCAGCTTTGTGCCTCCCGTGGCTGCTTTGCACATATATGAAGTACTCGAGAAACGTATGGGGTTTTATTGCCGTATGGCAGCTCTCCATGCAGCCGTGTCTGGCCCCACCGGGGGCTCGGCAAGAGACGAGCTGTGCTGGGCAGGATGCTCAGGCAAATGGCTGTCCAGTGAGAGCATTGGTGGGTCCCACGATGCAAGTGCGGCTTTCGCATCCCATCGGCTCACGGCAGGCACGATGGGGTGGATGGCCCTGCAAATGACAGGCAGGACAGGACATGGCCAGATGGTCCCTCGGCTGCAAACGGCACTCCAGCAGTGCCGGCAGTGCACAGCACCCTCTCCCCGATCCCCTCTGCCCCATCCTGCTGCAGAGAGGACCACAGCCCCAGCGCTGCACACCCCGGGACTGCGGAGCTGCTGGTCTGGATTGATGGGCAGAGTCATCCTGCTTGGAGAAATCCCGCTGGCTGCCTCCTCTGGCAAGACCCAGCAGCCTGAGCAGCACTGCCGCAGCTTTGGGAGGGCACTGGGGTTTCAGGGTCGTTACCAGCGCTCAGTTATCTGGGTCCCCAGCAGGGGCTGGGATTACATTTTTAAGTCTCAGGCTCAGATGTGATGCAGCCATTCCTTGTGCTCCTGGGAAACAGGATCAAAGTTTCCGGGTGCCGCTTTCTCCCCTTTTTCGGCTGCTCCAGGCTGCAGCGAAGTGCCATTGAAGACAGGAGGACTTTCATGTGGGGATTTCTCTTCTTCAGATCTTCAAAGAAATCCAGCAATCAAACAGGTAGTAATGGAGGCACCTTAAAAAAAAAAAAAAAAAAAAAAGCCTTACTTTGAAAGCATCACATGCAAAAGAAACATCTAAACTTTGTTGTGTTAATTGTTCTGGCACTCAAAGTTACGACAAAATGTCTGAGAAATATTGTTGGCTCTGGGCCCATGATGTGTCAGACAGACAAAAAAATGCTCAAGCAGAAAACCTGAGGAAACAAAAACCAACAACAGGAGATCTCTACAGGAAGGAACAGCGGCATGACTCGGTCACGGCCGTCGGGGAGATGACAGCCAGCGGGCAGATGATAGGAAAACCCCAGAGCACCTGTGGCACCCACCCACATTTCCTTGAGCCTCTCCATGCCTTGGGCATGGTTAGAAGCCAGTCACTAACGAGAGCAGGCTGTGGCCCCGCCACCGTCTCCTTTCCGCCGATATGAGAATGGTTCTTGCGAGCGCCAGCGGAGATGCCGGCTGCACCCCTGCGCTGCTTGCAGCCGCTTTCTCAACAGTTATGTGCAAGTGGCTTTTGCTGCAGGCTGTCCCTGGGGGTCACAGGCCCCCCCCCGGGAAGGCACATGTCTCCCTTCCCACGCCGCGTCCCCCCGAGCCTGCTCCGCCTGCCCCGTGCCGAGCCCCAAATATGGGCTCAGTGCATCCGGGCTCCCCGGCACAAGCCTGGACAGGAGCGCGGCGCCGTGGGGTGACTCAGGGTGCCGGCAGCTCCCCGGGGCCAGGGGAGCGCCGGCAGCTCCCCTCTGCCAGGAAACCCAGCCTCGGCCAGGCAGGACCTGCTGGGAGTGCCGGCAAAGCTACTGTCTTCCCCTCCTCCAGCCAGCTCATCCCCAAAACACCCTTTTCGCCCCTCTTTCAGGGCATGTGGGCACTGGGGCTGCTCATGGATGTTGCACGGGGATGTGGCTCCTGCAACAGCCCCCAGGTAAGTGGGGGTTATAGGTCTGGGCTGGTGCACAGTGCAGCACGACTGGGGTGCAAGTGACCCACCAAGCCACAGCCATGCCATCCACTGCAGCCCAGCACCTGAAGAATCCCTGGAAATGCCCAATTTTCATGCCTGAAAATCCCCACACCTGCCCTCTGGCAATGTCCGCAGCGGCAGTCCCTAGGGTGCAGCCCATGGGGATGCACCAGCTGCCCCCAGTAAGAAGCCAGCACCCCAAGGACCAGCAGAAGGGGGTCCAGGCTGTCCCCCAGCAGCCACAGTTCTCACTGCGGGCTGGCTTCACCTCGATAACCCCTCAGGACAGTGACAAGGGAAGCTTGCACCCGTTGGCATAAATCCACAGGGCAACATGCTGTGCTCCAGCATTACCTCATCAGCTGGGACAATTAATCTTTGGGTGTTTCTCCGCATTTCCCTCTCCCCCAAGCCAGCCCGGCAGGAGCACAGCTCCGCTCCCACACGCCGAGGCAGCACTGCCTGCGCTGGCAGCAAACACAGCAGGTCAGCTGAAGTCACCCCCAAAAAATGGCATTTTCTCAGCAAAATGCCGCTGAGGTCATTTTCACCCTCTTCAAACACCCACGGGGGGGACGGGGACGGGGGCTGCGCTAAGCAGCTCCCAGGAGCTTGAGAGGCAAGAGGGAAGCAGAACGTTTGTGAATCCTCGGGATGAAAGGGCTGAATAAAAGGGAGCTGTTAATAATAGTCGTGGCCTGAAAGGGGGGCTCAGCCCCTGGCTGTGGGGGGCAGCCGCTGTGCGGGGGGCAGAGGCAGCGGAAATCAGGACTGGGATAAAAGGAGCGTTTCCAAGGGTTGGCGGCGGAATGCCAGGAGAATGGGCACTGCGTGGGGAGGAGGGCACCAGCAGGGACGGGGAACAGTCACTGCAGCCCCCTCCCACCGCCTCTAAGGTGCCTTCGGGCTGAGATTGCCTCCTTCACCCGCTCATCCAGCCCTGGGAGTCTCTGATGGCATTTCATAGAATCATGGAATCACAGAATGGTTTGGGTTGGAAGGGAACTCAAAGCTCACCTAGTCCCACCCCCCTGCCATGGGCAGGGACACCTCCCACCAGACCAGGTTGCTCCAAGCCCCGTCCAACCTGGCCTTGAACACCTCCAGGGATGGGGCAGCCACAGCTTCTCTGGGCAACCTGGGCCAGTGTCTCACCACCCTTGTGCAGGGTGGTCAGGGGCACCGCTCGCTGCTGCAGCCCTGGGGGGCTGCCACAAGCTGGGGCTGGGCTAAGCCAACTGAGACACGGCTCCCAAACCAGTGCAAATAGCAGCTGCCACTGGCCAGGACACACGTGACGGGGTGGTCAGTGCAATGCCTCGCACCCATGTGGTGCCCACCCGGAGCTGCCACGGCTCAGCCCAGCTCTGAAGCCAGCATGCAAGAATGTTTTCTTGCAAATCATTAACGAAACAGGACCTCAACTCCCCAGGATGTTCCAGAAACCAAAGCCACAGACACTTTCCAAAAAGGAGGCTTTGTCCCTCAGTGGCTGTTAAAACATCAGCCCAACCTGACCTCTGCCTTGAGATGCTCCATGTCCGGGACCCATGGGTGCTGCAGCCCCCAGCTCATCCCATCCCACCTTGGCAGCCCACGGGCACCAGGACTTTGCCCGGGCTAAGCTGGTTGCCCTCAGAGCGGCTTTAAGCACTCCAGCGTTTCTTAATGGCGCGGGAAGCATGCAGGGAATGCACGGCGGGGGGCAGAGCGTGTGTGGCCCCCCCACGGCTTCAGCCATACGGGACGAGGGGCAGCATTCCTGGCAGGCAGCCCTGCCACCCTGCCCCTGTGGCTCAGCCTCTCCACAGTGGGGCAGAGGAGACCTGAAACGTCTCCTATTAACCCGACTGGAAACAGGAAATCGTTACAGCGCTTTATAGAGCAATAAAACTGGTTTCAATGCCGCAGCAGGAGATGAGGATAAAGGAAGCCGAGGGAAAGGGCCGGAGAGGAGACAGCCCCATGATACGTGCCACAGCCCAGCTCTAGCTGCTGGGGCTCAGCCTCTCTTGGTCCTTCCTCTGTCGGAGGCACCTGCAGGCACCACGACAGGAGATGGCAGCTGCCCAGGAGGCAGCTCCTGCCACCAAGCTCTGCAGATATTTCAAAAATCTAAACCCACACCCCACCAGCATTGCAAAAGGGATTTGGAAGCGGAGCTTGGAGAGCAGGGCTGCCTGCAGTGGGGAGGGGGTGACCCAGGGGGAAGGAGTCCATTGTTCTCACAGCAGCCATCCGTCCCCATCGCAGCTTCCTCCTAAACTTTGGGCTCTGCTTGTTCATTGCCCTCTGGGTCAGGGGCACAGCACTGGCAGCATCACTGCACCAGTGCCGTGGTACCCCAACAGCAGGTCCTGCCTCCAGCCAGCCCCTCCTCGCTGGGTCACGAGCAGCAGCCGCTCAGCCTTAAAATCTACAGCCGGTCACCCTCCCCGTGGGTGCTGAGTCCCCACATAAGGGACATGGCAAGTCACAGCTCAGCACCGGGAGCAGGCACGAGTTCAAGCCCATGCAGCAGCCTCAGCACTGGAGAAGGGGCACATGCTGGAGCCCTGGAGGGGCTAAGCACACACTGCATGGAGGCTGCATGCCCCCGCAGGACATGTGTCCAGAGCTAACTCATGCTCACCTGTACTGGTGCAAGACCCAGCACCGTGCACAGCCCCATCCCGCTAGGAGCGGTGCAGGAGCCACCAGCCAGGGACAGGCAGCAGCATCCCATCATACCTCCCCGCCCACGCAAGCTGCAATGGCACAGCAATCAAGATAACAACTCAGATCTAACATTTGCTTTTAATTTAATAGTTTTGTCAAGACCACTTTGTAGGAAGGAGGGGAAAATACACACACCCTGGAGAAGGGAAGGGGCCAGTGAACACATGGCAATAGTGCAACGGAGCTTCGACGTGCGGCACATGAGACAAGGGCACAGACACCTCCACCCCCTCCGTGAAAAACATCCAGGGGCGATTATGGAGCCAGACACGTCATATGCTGCTTAAGTTTTCCATCAAGTCAGACAAAGGCAATAAATAAAGAAGCAGTGCCTCACCAAATGCACTTTTTTTTTTCCTCCTTTCAACAACAAAATTAAAAAAAAAAAAGCATCAGAGCATGTTCCGGGTTCCGGCCAGATCCAGTTGTGTTTCTTTGCACAGGAGGGGGAAGA
The DNA here is from genome assembly GCA_008921705.1 of Burhinus oedicnemus. Classification (NCBI taxonomy): domain Eukaryota; kingdom Metazoa; phylum Chordata; class Aves; order Charadriiformes; family Burhinidae; genus Burhinus; species Burhinus oedicnemus. Next base: position 993,324 of record VFFE01007207.1, read on the forward strand.
GCTGGGACCTGGGCGGTTTGGACCCTGTTGCCAGCATGACCTGAGAGCCCAGCCCACAGGCAGCAGCCAGGGCAGCACCTTTCAGCCCCTCACCTGCCCCCTGCTACATCTCCAGCTTATTTGAGGTATATCACCTGCCCCATCTGTTATCTTGTGCAGCCAAAAATACAGTGCAAAGAAAAAAAAAAAAAAACAGAACAATGAATCCCCCCAACCCCTTGGTTTTCCCCCCCCAGATGAGATGAGCCTGTTTGCAAGGGCAGGACGGCAGCAAGGAGCCTCCAGGACCCCCAGCCCCTCCACAGGGGTGGTGGCTGGACCACTCAGGGCTTTGGTCCATTTAATGTCCTGGCCCCGGGGTGTCCCCCCTGCCAATACCCCATAATCACCATGGCTCCCTCCCCGCCTGCGCCCACACTCCTCCCCGAGGGGCATGAGGCTGCAAAATAAAGATGTGGGACATGGCCCAGCAGTACCAACAGCCCCAGGGCAGGGAGGGCTCAGCCCCCTCCCCAACACACACCACCCTGAGAGCCCTTCCAGGAGGTGCCCTCAGCTCAACTTCATGCCAATGGCCACCGCGTGCCGGTAGACCTCAGTGACATTGTCGCAGCCTGCCAGGGACAAGCTACTCTCTGCCAGGGGGCTCCGGCAATGGGTCACAGTCCAGCGGCGCAGCCTGCGCCCTTCCTCTATCTCCTCCTCTTCTTCTAGCCGGAGGAGGCTGTCGGCAGAGACGCAGCCCCGCATGCCCCCGCCGCTGTGGGGGACGCGGGTGGGCAGGTCGAGCTGGTCGAAGGACTCTGTGGAGAGGATGCTGTCCTCACTCACGGCGCTGGATGGGCGGGCGCGGGGCACCTGGGGCAGGGGCACCTCGCTGAAGCCCCCAAAGCCCTGCCCAGGGGGACTCTCTGGCTCAGTGCTGCTAGAGGAGTACTTGCCGTTGTGCTTGAGGATGCCCTTCCGGCGGGCAGGGAGACCCTGGGGACCCTGCTCCGGGGAGGGGTTGTCAGCAAACACGCTCCCATCCAGGTCCAAGCTCCCCGCATCCAGGACATCCCCGGACTCACAGCACTCCAAGGACGAGTAATACCCTGACTCCCGCGTTGAGGGCTTTTTCAGTATTCCCTTCTTGGGCACAGCCGTGGACACCACTCCAATGCCTGTGCTGCAAGGCAGCATGCCAGAGGACAGGATCCGGGTGAGACCTGCAGCAGCCACCTCATCATCCTCACCCCTCACCTCTCCTGTGGGTGCTGCTGGCGGGGGACCGGGGCCAGGCACCTTCTGCTCGCAGGAGTTTCTCTTCTTCAGGATACCCTTAGGCCGCTTGAGGATGGATTTGGAGGGGTTCTCCGGGGCCAGGGCCACCTCCTGCAGTGCGTGGGAGACATCGTTCTCCTTCTTGGACTTCTTGAGGGAGCGCTGCCGCTCCAGGGCCACACCAGGGATGTGCTGCTTCAAGAAGCATCGCACCTTGGAGCCATTCTCCAGGAGGGGCCGGGAGGAGCGGCGAAGCCACTCTGCCACCGTGGCCAGGGGCGACTCGCTCTCCCGCAGCAGCTCTTGCTCCCCAACGGGCACTCTGTAGCCCCAGTTCACCCACCAATGTGTGGCAATGTCCTCAATGGTGGCACGGCGCTCTGGGTTCACCATCAGCATCCACCGGATTAGCCCACAGGCATCTGGGGAAGAGTCAGGTCAGGCACCGAAGGGACCGAGGGGTGGGGAGCAGGGGGGGATGCGCAGGGTGGTGGGGGTCTGCCTACCCGACAGTTTTGTGGGCTCCCGGTAGTCCCCACTTGTGATCTGCTTGACCAGAGTCTTGTAGTCGTGACCATCGAATGGCATCGTGCCATGGACCAGGATGTAGAGGAGAACGCCCAGGGACCAGCTGTCCACCTGCCAGAGAGAGAGAGATGAGCCTGGAGGGGGACAGTGGGACCGGGCTGCCCTGGTCCCTAGCCTGGATGGGCAGGACGCCCCACCAAAACCTCAGTGGCAGCTCCTGGGATGGCAGCAGCCATGGGAGAGGACAGAGCATGGGGCAGCTCCACCCACTGCATCCCACCACGTTCACCCCACTGCGGCTGCCACACACTGACCATGCGGTGCTCGGTCTTAGGGGACCTGTTGCCCCAAACCACACAGGCAGGGCTCTGCCCGCGATGCTCTGCTGGGAAAACCCCCAGCCCTTTCCCAAGTCCAAACAAAGAGGCAGCAAGACACCCCACCACGCAAAGGGTGAGGCACAACCTACCTCTGGGCCCTTGTACGGCCTCCCGTTGATGATTTCGGGGGATGCGTAGAGAGGGCTGCCGCAGTAAGTCTGTAGCAGTTTGTCCTGCTGGTAAACATTGGACAGGCCAAAATCTGCAATCTAGAGAGACATTTATAGCTGTTATCAAGCAGCAAAGTTCCCCTTCACAGGTGGAGCAGCATTGCCGCCTGAAGCTCTCACACTGCAAGCTTGGCTGAAACAAGGGCTGCCCTTGGCACCCTGTTCCTGGGTGTCCTCAGTCTCCTTGGGAAGCAGCAGCATCCCAGCTTTCCCTCCCTGAGACTGCTCCGGCCCCTCTCCCTCTCTCAGAAGGCTCATCCCAGCCACGGCAGCAGTTGCCCTGTGGCTCTGCCCTTCCAGCCCCATCACCGGCAGCAGAGGTGGCTGCAAAGGTGTGGTTAGAAGGAGAGCTGCCGGGCTCTCCTCCAGCTCATTCACAGCCACACGAGGCTGCTTCAGTCCCCATCTGCTCCACCTAGCACACAGGCATTCATTATCCTCGTTACACCCATCACCTCTCAGTGAGCAGAAGGTACAGTCCCTGCTTGCAAGCTCCCAATTGCAAAATTACCCTTTACAGAGATAAAGCCCCGCAACCTGTTTATCACCGACCGCGCTGACTCCCGGCTGCTGCCGTGCCCTTCCTCCCCGGGCAGCTGCAGCGCTCCCGGCCGAGGCAAAAAAGCATCGCTCGGGGCCAGCAGAGCCAGGGGCTGCCCCAAACCTCCCTCTGCCAGCCTGGTCAGCACATACAGGGACCAGGACTTCCACTGGGAGAGCCCTTTCTTATCCGGCCAGTCGTGCATGGACCTCAGTGTTCAGACTTTGCCCTCTTATCAGCAGTCAGATATACATTTATGGCTTTGATAGGCAGTACTGAGGCTCTGCCTCTGCAGCCTCTCCCACTCGGCTGCCAGGCACAGAGAGCAGGGGGCAGGAACAGGCGCCCTCCTGACTCCCCATCTCCTGGGCAACAGCATGCAGGCGATGCCAGCAGTCCCAGAGCTGACAGATGCTTCCCAGAGCTGTGGAGAACCACACGCCCCGGGAGACTGGAGTGTTGCGGCCACCCCTGGTCCATCCACCCTGGGCAGCATCCCTTAGACCCCTTTGCTGGATGACACCCAAAGCGTGGACAGGCTCTGCCTGCCTCTCACCTTGATGTTCCCGTTTGCATCGAGAAGGATGTTCTCCAGCTTCAGGTCCCTGTGAACGATCCCATTCTGCACAAGGGAAGGGAGAACCAGGTTTAGTTTACAGCGTGTTTGAGGAAGGGAAAGTCAGGCAGCACGGGAAGGTCACTGCCGTTCACCGGCACAGCAGCACACAAACAGGACAGGCTGACGGCAATGAGAGGAGCTGTAAATAACGCCGGGTGCTTGGATGAGGACAGGCTGTAAACTACGTCCCAACATGGGTGCTACCAGCTCCCTGTGCTGTTTGGGAACACAAGCAGGGCGGCACCCCGCACCAGGCGCCACGCTGGGCTCCCGCACCCTCCCCAGCCACGCACCCATGAGAGCCGCTGGTGCCAGCTCCCACCAGGGCACGGTGGGCACAGCTCCATGCTTCACTGGTTCCTGCTGCTGCCCAGCTAAGCAAGATCCCCATTTGTTCTGGGTTCAGGAGGTGCCCTGCAACCCCCCCTTCCTGCCAAGGGCACGCGGGTACCCAGGACCAAGTCATGACCAGGCATGGACTTAGAGCATCCTCCAGGGAGACCCACAGGCTCAAGGATCCTTCCAGGGCAGGCACGGCTCATCCCACAGCCCCGGACATGGCCTTACAGCTTTACATCCCTTTCAGGGGACAAAATGGGTGACCAAGGGCTCGGCTTTCAGCCCTGGCCGGCAGCCCTGGGTGTCTCCCACTGGGCGGGTGGGATGGGAGTTGGTAACTCCCCAGCACAGTTAGTCAACCCCACACGACAGCAGTGGAAAGCCAAGGCTTTCCAAGAGCCACTCGGTCACTGCCTCTGCATGAGCCCAAGGGCTGCCACACCCTTCAGATAAGAGGCAGGATTAACCCCTTTCCTGGGAAAGGCCAATGGCCACGAGCTTTCATCACCTCCCAGCCCAGGCTGAGCTTCCTCATCCGTGCCCAGCCCCAGCTGCTGCACCCCTGCCCAGAGCCAGCCCTGCCGAGCACACAGGAGCCGATCCCCCCATTCTCCCCCCGGGAAGGTGGTGGGAAGCGTGGTGCCAACCCACCTTGTGGCAGTAGTAGACGGCCGACACGACCTGCCGGAAGAAGTGACGTGCCTCCTGCTCCGTCAGCCGCTGCCGCTCGCTGATGTAGTCGTACAGGTCCCCCTTGCTGGCATACTCCATCACGATGACAATCTTGCTGCTGTTCTCAAACACTGCACGGAGACAGGAAGCCACAGGGCATTAACAGGGATGCTCAGAGCTAAGGGACTTCTCATTAGCACATGCCTTTTAACGAGCAGGTGGAGCCCTGACTGACCCTAACACACTGCCCACCCCATTGCCTGTGCCCTCAGTCTGTTTTGCAGAACAGAAGGTGTCAGGGTTCCTGCAGGTACCTGCTCTGTGGTCAGACAGGGGACAGCTAGAGCTGCCACCTGTGTCCCACAGTGCCACTGCTCGGCCAGCAGCCTCTGTAGCCACAGGAGAAAGGGCTCTGCTCTGCCAGAAGGTGACTAAGACACGTGGGTCTTTGCTAGATAGGGCGCTGCCAAGGGGAAAGGTGATGGAGCTACCGGCTGGCATGCCCAGGTGGCCTTTCTGTGTGTTCCCATCGCTCCCAACAAGGCTCCAGCTCGAGCTGAGAGATGGAGCGTTTTCTTCCTGTTTGCAGAAAGCTACCTCAGTATTTTTGAATTCCAGCAGTCAGCGTGACTCAGTCCTTGCAAACACCGCGTATGAACTGCCAATCCACTTGCTTTTGTTTAGAGGACAAAAGGACTCTAGATACCTCACGTAAGCCAGCGAGGTGGCGATAACCCAGGCACCGGCCACACGCCGGCACGGCGCGATGAATGCTGGCAGAGCCAGCCTGAGGAAGAGCACAGGACACGCCAGCTTTGCAGCCAAAGCACTCGGTGTTTAAGCAAAGACTGATCCAGCTGGAGGGTTGCTTTAAATTTGGTTGGAGCTAGAACTTGAGAAACTCCCCTTCGGTTGGGGTTGCCCCGACACCCTCGGAGCAAAGCCCAGCCCTGGCCATAAAGCCAAGCCCAGCAGCACCAGGAGCTCTCCCAGCACCCTGTGGTTTGGTTTTCCTACGCCCCAGGGGAGGGAATGAGAAAGACTCCAGTACTAAGACTAGGTCCTGCCTAGGGCTGAGAGCAGAGCCACAGAGATTCCCGCTGCTCTGGCACTTGCTGGTTCCCTGAACGTGCATTTCCTGTGGCTGGGGCGAGTGTCCAGCACAACTGGAGCCACACACAGCACTGGGCTTTGCGGGGGACCCTGGCCATGGGCTCCCCACCCCATAGCACAGCCTCTCGCCAGCAGCAGCACTGAGGCTTCCAGCCTCAAAATGCCATGTAAACTTTTGGAGCCAGCTTCCCTTTCCAGGCAGGAGGGGACGGGACAGGAAGCAGCTATTTCTGGAGCAGGTATTTCCCCTCGCCGCTGCTCGACACGCAGGCGGGGAAACCACAGCCCGGCAGCATCTGCTCTCCCTGCCGGCGCTGAGTCACCAGCACGGCACAGGCAACGGCAAACAGCTTCTGCTCCGAACAAGCAGAGGGAGGAGAGCAGCGAGCAGCGACCCCACTGCTGCAGAGCCTACCCCGGTACCCAGCCCCACCAGGGGCTCTGCTGGAGAGGGGAGGGGAGAGGAGGGCTCACCTTCATGGACAGCGATGATGTGGGGGTGGTTGAGGGAGGACATGATCTCAATCTCTCTACGGATATGGACAAGGTCCTGCTCATCCTTGATTTTGTCTTTCCGGATTGACTTGATAGCCACCTGCGGATGAGCACACACACACAGAGGGTCACCCAGCTGTCAGGGCCAGGAGCATCGCAGCTTCCCAAAGCCTGTTGCAGAGCAAGAAACCCACCCCCCCCCCTTTCAGGAAGGGGCTCACAAGCCAAAGATCAATGCCCCCGCTTTGCCACCCAGGTGTGCTGTATCCAAGGGCCATGCTGTATAGCTCCACTGAAGCAACTCCAATAAAAGTGAACTTCATCAGTTAGGTTTTTATACTTTCCAAGTCCTTTGCTGTGCACAAGGGAGAAGCTCCCTCTGCCTCCCCCCAAGGGAAACCTGCTGGCAGCTCCTACCAGAGGAGGTCCCTAAGCCTCCTCCCGCAGGTGGCACAGCCCTGCTCCTCATTTATGTGCCCTGGCTTACAGGAATTGCATCCCAGGCTGCAGCCAATGCTGGACCATGGCCAGCCAAAGGAATGTGACCTGCACATGACTTAGAAGATAACAACAACAATGTCTTCTTGGGGTCATGAAAATGAAAAAAAAAACCAACCCCAAAAAAACCCAACAGGTTTTGTTTTGCTTGCAAATACTTATTTAAAGGAGCTGATTATGTAGAGGTAAGGGAAAGTGTGGCATTAAAGATTAGATCCCTTTTAGGTACAGGACTGTGCTCCGGCCAGCTGGGAGACCCAGTGCTGGCCATGTGAGCCGCTTTCCAGGCTTTCACTTGGGTTTTCAAGTTATCCTCTACAAGGAAATTGAAAGGGCAGGAGAAAGAAGAGTAAGTGCTGGAGAATAGATGCCTTCTAATCCTCTTTCAAAGGGACTGGGGAGAGACAATGTCCTCCTAGGGTTGAATTTACAACTGAATCCAGCAGAACCTCTTTTTTTGTATCAGACAAGAATGCGGAACAGCATTAATCCTGTAAAGGGACCCCAGCACCAGTCTCCCAGCAACCGGGAGAGGGGCCACAGACACCCACCAGCCCCAGCTGCCAGCACAGGAGCCATGCTCATGGCTACGCTGCGCAGGGACCCTCCTCCGCCTCTGGTGCTGCGAGATGGACACTTGGCCTCATCTGCCTCTAATTTAGGGGAATCAGAAACCTCACTCCTCAAGACCCAGCCTGCCAAGCAGCAAGAGGCTCAGAGCAAGGTTGCAGCCCTTGCTAGGCGAGGCCCATCGCACCCACAGCAAGTCACCATACGCCACATCAGTGTCTTCACGGGAGAGGGACGTGCCAGTTTTAAGGGCTTAGACGGGCACGTGAGACATGGCCGGCAGAGCCCCTTTGGCCACAGAGCACATCTCTCTCTGCTGCACTGGGCCACTTCAGGCCAGCACTGGCCAGGGCAGCGGTTGCCTCTTGTGCACTGGAGAAGCGTTGTACCTGCACCAGCCCTAAGGGTTGAAGCAATCAAGTAGAATGGACTCTGGCCAAGGGGAGTTCAATAACCCAGGCCCAAGTTTCTGTACAAAGCAATACTGAAGGCACTTAATAGCTTCTTGAAAGCCAGGTATTCTTTTCCCTGACCTTTGTGCTAGGTTAACAGGTTAAAGTTTAACGATTTTTTTTGCTCCAGCCCCTGACTACCCGACCCCTGCTAGAATGTGGGAAAAGCCTTTATGCAGTAAGTCAGCCTGCTCCCACCCTCCCAAATTCCTGTTGACTCACTCTATTCATCTCCCTGCTAAAGCTCGACATCCAGTCCTCAGCATTTTGGGGTGCATGCAGCACATTTGCTTGCTGACCAAGATGCTCACGCACATACACTGCTGAGCTGGGGCTCAGGGCAAGATCCACTGTCCATAAAAAGACAAAGTGGCTCCAGGCTGCCAACATGGGAAGCCTTAGGAGATGCCGCTGGTTGTATTCAGCGGTGCTGGAGAACGCCCTCGCCTATGAGCCCGGCAGTTAGTGACCTCCAAGGCAAACAGGAGCCAGGGCTGCAGCAGCGAGCAGGTTTAGGGCGCTGTTAGAGCCCCAGGGCTCTCCTGGACGAGCGCTGCTGCAGGCAGGCCAGCTGCCTGTGTAACAGTCGGGCACAACTCACAGCGAGGGTACAGCACTGTTAGGGTCCACATCTCATACCAGCAACTCCGGGTGGGATGATTTATCTGCCTGTCAAGCCCTGCTGGGGAGGCTAATCCCTTAGCCATCCCATCCTTCCCCAGGGATGCCGAGAAGCGGCTTTGTTCCAAGACATCCCCTACCTAAGAGGGCTGACAGCAGAGGATCTCCCCGTGAGACAGAAAAGGCCATGCCTGGCCACCCTGGAGATGGGGAGCAGCAGTTTCAGGCACAGACACTGCCACAGCCTGCGCACTGCCTCTACCATCGATGCTACGAGAAGAGTCTCCTGCAGGAAACAGCCCCAAGAAGTCCCACTGCAGGAGCTGCGAGAACTCAAGAGTACTTTCCAAGTCAAAAAGGCATTTAATTAAAAGTTTTTTGAGGGCAGAACAGGTATTTTCAGCAGCTGCTGAAAGATGCATTAAGCTACAACCCCAGGCAGCACTTTAGAAGTTGTTCCAGATTGCAAGTGCAGCATTTCATGCTCCATGAAATATGGATTACAACCCACTACGGAAGAGACCGGGGTTCGCCCCTTACTGGAGATCAAAAGAGGCTTTGCTGCTTTGGAATATTCCAGGTGCTGCCTTCCCCTTGACACCACACAAGCCCACAAACACGTTTCTGACACTGCAAGGGAGTCCCACGGGAGGTCCCTCCTTCTGTTTGACTTGGCTGCAGGCCAGGGCTTGGGAGCCAGGCTGGGAGAAACACCAGGCTGGAAGGAAAAAAAAAACAACCAACCAAGGCCAGATGCTGCCATGCAAACAGGTACAGGAGCCAGTTTGCACCAACATGGCACACATTACCGAATCTTCAAACCAAGATGCAAGGAAAAAAAAAAAAAGAAAAAAAATGAAAGGAAGAAGAACCAGCAACTCTCCCCCCACCTGCCTGATATTTCTGGGACACAACTATTTTCCAAGGACTGGGAGGGCACTCGGCAGAAGAACCCAAAAGCAGTGAGCATCATTTCACCTAAAGGATTTCTAACCAGAAAACAAGGGGTTTTTTTCAGCCAAAAAATGTTCATGGAAGTCCCCAAAAATCCTTCAGCTGCAGAAGCCTGGTCTTCCCTGCAGTCTACTAACTGATTAGACACACCTTGCTCTGAGCTAAGTCCAGGTAGGTAGGTTAAAATTCAGAGGAAAAGAGTTAGGCAGTAAAAGGAGATGGTTCAATATTCAGTGCACCTGACAGAGTCAGTTTCTGATGAGCCAGAGGCAAAAACCACGTGTGGAGCAGTTCCAGCTTCACAGCCTCAGCAGGTAACGTGGGACCCACAGCCCACCAGGGGTAACCGGCGGAGGCAGCAGTACCTGCTCTCACACCTCGGTGTTTAGGAAGTGAAAGCCACTTAGAGAAGGAGCAAATAACAACCCCGCTCAGGATAAGCCTGAAGATTAAACAGGTCCGGAAATGCTGAGTGCTACACGAAAGAATTTGTGGGAAGAGGAGAGATTTGTGGTTAAGCCTCCTGTTCCTACACAGCCAGCTCGCTGAGGTACTAGTTAGTCGAGCTTTTGACTATCTCCAGCATTTATTGAAGAGTCATTGGCCTGTGTATTTAATTTGCACTATAATAGACCAATGCTGCTAGACAAACGAGTCCCTCTCCTAAGAGGTTTCCACATATAGGTAGGTTTTCTGGCAGTTAGAGATTCCCTGGACAAGCTTTGTTAGGTGCAGACAGGGAAAGCCAAGTCTTCTCACCCATCCCGAGGGGAGGGATCCTTCTAGGTCTGTGGGTGGAAGCTGCATTTCAAGGCCCTGATTATGCAGCAAAACAGCAGCTTCTTCAGAATCAGATAGGCTAATGGAAATGGCAGATCTGACTTAATTAAGAGCTGTCGCGTTACACAAGAAAACCTCTCAGATTGACAGTTGTTTTCCTTGACATGCGTCTGCGGCACGTTAGTGAGCCAATCTCACGCCCTGCTCTTCTGCTCAGCCCTCAGCACCTCGCTGGGCCAGTCTCGCCGCCCGCAGGGGGACCCTCATTGCTCACCCACGGTCTCAAGGTGGGCTGCTGTGCCAGAGCCTTTCTTGGGTGCCATCCCGTACCGCAGGGTGCTTGGGACAGAACAGGGGCAGAGAAATCACCTTCAAGTTTGCCTTTTGAACCCTTGCAGATTCCTGAAGGACAAGGCTGCCAGGACAGCAGCACCCCACTTCCCAGTGGGTGAGGGTCCCCCCCTCCTCTCCCTGCGTGTTCCCAGCACGCCGGGTCGCTGCGCTCTGGGTTGCGCCGTGCATTGCACGGAGCCACTTGCTTTCGGGGGGGGCTGCGGCGTTGATTAAGTCACGATTTCAATCAGACACTCAGGGCTCGGAGGGGCTCGGCTTTGCTGGCCTGCCGCTCACCGCTGCCGAGAGCCAACCGGGCAAACCCAGCCGTGAACCGGGACGAGAGGAAGGGAAAAATCCTTCAGACTCAAGTGCAGTGTTTGCTCTTCCCTGCCGGATATCTCCAGGCTCCTTTCACCAGGAAGCCCGACGCGGTCAAGTGGGCGAGGGGAGCTGCAACCCCCCCCCACCCACCCAGGGAGGGAGCGAGCCCCCCCCCGGGC
>VFFE01007207.1:1004205-1016597 GCA_008921705.1 Burhinus oedicnemus
GAAGGGGAGAGAGCGGGGGATAAGGAGGAGCAGCGGAGCAGGGTGCGGGGGGGCACCCACAAGCTGGGTGCAGAGGGAGGGTGCACATGGTGGGGACGGACAGAGGCAACCCAGGGACAAGGGAGAGAGCAGGGGGTGGGGGGACACACAGGGGTAGCAGGGGGTGTAAAGGGGTGTTCCGCAGACAGGGGGGAGTTAAGGACTTTCCAGAAGATGATCATAGAATCATAGAATGGCTTGGGTTGGAAGGGACCTTAAAGCTCACGTAGTTCCAACCCCCCTGCGGTGGGCAGGGACACCTCCCACCAGACCAGGTTGCTCCAAGCCCCGTCCAACCTGGCCTTGAACACCGCCAGGGATGGGGCAGCCACAGCTTCTCTGGGCAACCTGGGCCAGTGTCTCACCAGCCTCACAGTCAAGAATTTCTTCCTGAGATCTCATCTAAATCTCCCCTCTTCCAGTTTAAAACCGTCACCCCTCGTCCTATGGCTCCACTCCCTGATCCAGGGTCCCTCCCCAGCTTTCCTGGAGCCCCTTTAGGCACTGGAAGGGTCTCTAAGGTCTCCCTGGAGCCTTCTCTTCTCCAGGCTGAACAACCCCAACTCTCCCAGCCTGTCCCCACAGCAGAGGGGCTCCAGCCCTCTCATCATCTCCTCCTCTGGACCCACTCCAACAGGTCCATGTCCTTCTTATATTGGGTGATGCAGGGAGAGACTGGCATCCAAAAGCTGAGAAGAGGCACAGGACCAGAGCACTGGGAGGATGTGGAGCGAAGCACCCTGATGTCTCACACCAGGAGAGATGCAGCGACAGAGCGAGACAGACTTACAGCCAGCCAAGACACACACACAGCGACGTGGTTTGCTACAAGGAGCCACAACACACCCAGGACTTTCAGGAAAAAAAGATGTATTGAGGGCAAAATCAGAGAGGGGAGAGGCCTGGGCAAGTGCAGCCTGTCCACACTCGCCACAGGAGGATGCTTTGCCATCCTGGACATGCGGCCTGGGAGCGAGCAGCATGTCCATGACTGGAGCCAGGGGGGAAACGTCTGCAGGCTGCTCAGGCACTCCCACACAAAGGCTTTTTATGGACATTTCTGGTTAACTCTGCAGCACCTTCCCGTGTGGTCTTTCTGCCCCTGTGGTAAATCTTTGTTTTGAGATATTAAAAGAATGCAATTATTTCCCAAAGCAGCCAAAACAAAAGCTCTTGCCCAGCTTTGGCATGTGTGAGGACACACCGTATTGATTGAAGAAAGAGATAGCTCCAGCATTACTCATCCCCGAACACAGACCTGGATTTTCCCACCGCTTCCAGCAGCTCAGGGCAGGGTGAGGCAGCGCAGGGGCTTGTGAGCGTCTGAGAGGGATGATCTAATCCATCACCAGCCCCTCTCTACAGGCTTTGTGTCCCCAAGCACGGAGGTGACACAGGATGGAGCTGTGCCATGGCCCAGCACCCACTCTCAGCGCATCATGGCCATGCTACATCTCTGTCAGGATGAGACCCAGGCAGGCATCACAGTTCCCTGGCTGGTCTTGCAACCTGGGTATCAGAGGACTGTGATTAGAAAAGGACCTGCTGAGGACATTCGCCCTGCAGGGTAGCAGCGCACCGGAGTCCACGTCTTGGAGACAGCCACGCACCGAACTTCTGCTCATCCATGGCTGGGATCTGCCTCGGTGCTGGAAGGACTGCATATTAAATACCATTTCAATACAGTTAGGACACAGGTATCTTGTACTGCCAGCGTCCCTGATTTTTATTGCCAGGGGCCATGTGGCACCTCTGTTCCTCACAAGATGTCAGGGATGAACATCTTCTTGCAGCTTCAGACTGGTCCTGCATCCTTTCCACCCTCAAACCACCCCCCAAGCTGAACACACCGTAACCCATAGGCAAACCTCTCTCCTCATTTTAAAATTAGTCATCTCCCACCAGTATGGGGGGAGAGTGTCTGAAGAAGATACCGTGCTGAAGCAGGGTTGCAATAATGAATTATTTACTGTGCAGTAACAGGAGCTGCGTTTCAATCTGCAAGTGGCCAGCAAGGCCCATCAGGAAGATAAACAAGGCGTAGATGAGATTAACTAAACTGCTGTAATTTCAATGTCAAAGTAAACAGATAGGATCCTGTTCAGGCACAGCCCAGAGATTGCAGAAGAGTCGAAGGGGAAGGTACAAACCTGCCTTATTGCAATAAACAAAGCAATTTCACTTGACTAAGATGAAAGCGTCTGTGTCTCCCGGACACTGCAAGCCCACAGACTAATGCTATCGACAGCTGTGGGATCGCTCGTGGTTTAGCCCACCGGTCCAAGAAAGCACTTGAGCACACATTTAACTTTAAGCACGTGTTTAATAGTCCTGTTGATTTATAAGAATGCTTTCCAGAGGCTTTCCCCGTGATGAAAGGAAACGGAGCCTTGGGTAGCTTCTCTTTCTATTTCTACCAGATAAATTCTTTTCTGCAATTTTCTGTGTTGTCGCTGATAGGTAGGCTTAGGTATGCGTTTGTTCTAGACTGGCTCAGGAAGCCTATTTTAATGGAAATGTCAAGGGACACAGATCTAAGTCCACTGGAATCCACTGATAAGGATCCTCTATTGTAACAGTTGCTACTGCTTTCTCGGCAGTGGGGAAATCCACTAAAATTCCCACTGCCTCCCCCAGCTGCAGCCTTACAAAACCTCAACAGGGTTTCTCCAGCGGCAGCCCTTTGTGCCACAGGCCCCAGTGCATGTCCGCTAAAACCAACATGAAAGTCAACAAAGAATTTGGCTCGATGTCAGGCAAACCTGCGCAAAGCCAGTCTAATCAACTTGGTGCTATGTCATAACGGAAGCTCTATTTACTTGCAGGCTCCTAACTTTATATTTATTTATTTATTCTTTTTAAATAAATGCTACACCATTACCTCAGTGCTAAAAACATCCACGTCCTGGTCAAAACCTACGGCTCTGCCATGGGACTCGGTGGCAACAGGCTCTGTTCACTTCTGCTTGTGGACTGGTAAAGGAATAAACTTTCCCCAGAAGACATACTTACAGCAGTGAGGCCTGCAAGAGGGAAAGGAAGAGCTCTGCTAGGCATTAAAATGCCAAAGGCAACAAAAAGTTTAATGATCACCTCTCGTTAGTTGTCTTCCAAGCTGGCAGCATTCCTCACCTGCTGCTGGGTAGTGCTCAGGCAGGTGTGAAACCCATTCCTCCTCTGAAAACACTAAGGAAACTGGTTTTGCTCTGATCCTCCCAATTGGGTGCCCCATCCATCAGCAGAAGAAGGGAAACACATTAGCACCAATAGGAGCCTTTTGAAAAGTAATTTATGGCCTATCACATCTAATGATTACAGCAGAGGCCACCTCTACACCCCGCTTCCACCGCAGCTGTGGATTACACCAGCCTGCAGATTCACTCCATCCATCTGTCTGTCCGTCTGTCCGTCCATCCACTCAGGGCATACATCTGCTCTGGGGAAAGCCAAGCTTATTTTTTCCAGCTTGATAACTACTCGGGGGGGCAGATTTTGTGCCCAGGCTGGTCATTTGTAAGGATCATATTGTAAAACCCCATTAGCCTGATAACGTTTGCACTGCGGTGCGCGTGAACCCGGGTCCTGCCATCTCTCCTTATCGCTGCCAGCGTAGGCAGAGACACGATGGGGAGAGCAGAAGGGAGCTCCCTGCTGTGCGGAGCTATGGAGATAAGGGAAATGCCGCAGCCAAGGATGGATCACAAGCGGAGAAAGCAGAAATATTGCCTCATTCGGCTGGGCAGAGTAGGAAAAAGCATCGCGCTCCGCCTGTACAAATGTGAGCGGTGAAGCACACCAACAAGAAAAAAAGAGGAAAGCAAAACTGTAATTCGGAGTGACCCGGTTTGTGCACAGCATGCGAGCACCCAGCGTGGTGTCCTGCTCACTCTGCAGCTGAACCAGCCACAGAAGGTCCCAGGACCTTGTCTCCTGGCCGCTGGTATGCAGTGATCCACCCCAGGGCAGTGACACACACCTCCTTCAACTGCTGGACTTATGAGCTTTTTAGTCCAAACTGCCATGAACTCAGGAACTTATCTTCTTCAAATTTTTTATCATCGTGTTATCAGGTGATAACATGATCTTTGTTATTGTACGGTATTTACCTTAGAAATCGCTACAGAGAGATGAGAGAGATGTGCAGTGGTCTGAATTACACTTTAATCTAACAGTTTGTTGAATAAAAGCCAAAAAGGCAACCCCCATCCAATTCAAGCCCTGTACTTCAACCACTACTATATATGTTAACCTCTATGGCTGGAGCCCCCACTTAAAACCAGCAAACCCAGACAAGTGGGGGCAAGGGCTGAGCAGGGACCCATACACAATTTTCTCCTATACTGGTGAGTTTGGGGCAATTCTCTGGGCTTTGTTCTCCTCTTGCGTACATGCCAATGGCTCGCTCAAACACACAGTTACTGGGAATTTGGTGCACACAGCAGCAATCACAAGTTACCCACAGCAAGGAGAGAAAATATTATATATATAAGTAAAATACATTATTAGATATATTATTCTTCTATTATACCATCTCATGCAGGGTTCCCCTAACCCAGATCAAACAGATTGTACAAATCAAATGACCCAGGACACCCTGCGATACGCTCCCAGGCGCTGGAAGGTCATGGTGGGGAAGGTCACAGCCTGCAGCAGCACGCGGGGCTGTAGAAATGCCGAGGCATTTATAAAAAAAATAAGCAAACTCTCCTAAAAAAGCTGGAGCTTTTATTTTCAGGGCAGGAAGTGTCTGTATTTCAGGGTAGTGACTCGATATCCGTTACAGCGCCAGCGGATGCTGATGGAGTGGGTTTGTCTGCTGGCAGCTAGAGGGGGACAGGGCTGGCTCAGCTGCGACTCCGGCGGCTGGTGTCCCCGCAGGGTTGGGGACATAACGGGGCCAGGGCAGAGCACACAGCCACGGCGTACAGGGATGGCAGTGCCAGAGGGGTCCTAGCGTTTCCCAGTGCCACTGCAGCTCCGGCAGCACGGAGGAGCTCTATTCCCAGCTATCTAGACAAAGAGAAATTCATCACCAAAAGCCGTACAACAGCGTTCACGCAAAACTACGCTGGGTCCCCTTTTGGGACGGGTTGGCTGACTGATGGCCAAAGGACAGCACTGACCCCAAAAGAGCATCTTCCCCCGATGGCCAGGGCCAGCCGAGCAGAGCGGGGCGTTGCTGTGTGTGCGACGGGCCCGTGGCAAGGTACAGGAGTCATTTCTGCTCCACAACCGGATCCGTTAGAGGCTGTTCTGAGGAAGTTTCCTGTTTATTCAGACAAAGGCGGCTCGGGGACAATAAGAAGTGACGCTTTTTGGCAGAAGAACCAGCGCAGCAATCGGCAACAGGACCGCTCGGCACTGCTGTGTCGGAGCAGGCACCGGCGCTGGTACTGAAAAGCCCGGTTTTCAGTAAACACGACTTCGAGTATCGGGAGGTCAGGCGAGGACACGGCCGCAGCCAGCGCGGGGATTTGTTGAGCCCCATTAGGTAGCTGGAAAACTACAAGAGCTCAGCTGGGTTTCAGCTGAAGGAGCACAGAGAACAGGCTGCCACTGCCGAGAGGGTCGGTGGGCGCAGGGCTCCCGTGGAAGCCGGGGGCTGGCAGGGTCAGAAGGACCAGCCCGTAGCTTTTTGCAGCTCCCCAGAGACAGGAGGAACTGACTGACAGATCTACTGAAGATCAGTGAGAAAGAATGCCACAATGCACCATTCAAAGCACTCGGCGTACTGAAATGCGATCCTATTTCAATGCGAGCCTCTCTGAGAGCTAATACATATATTAAAAAAAAAAAAAAAGATACTGCAGACAATTACCTATCCATTCTCAAGATTGCTGACAGCGTTTCTCCAAGGCAGGTCAAATTTAAGATGTATTTTGGAAAGAAAGCTGGGTTAAAACCCAGTTATTTTGTATTTGTTTGCATTATTTGTAAAAGATTCCCTTTGTACCACCATCCACAGTGGTTACAGCAATTTAAAGGCCAGGTTCAGCAAATGTGCTTTGACATCAACAGGTCTTCTCCTATGCTAAGGTCTAAGCACACCCCTTAAATACACTAGGGAATTGGCATCTAAACTGGTCTTCAATGTCAGACATCAGACACCAGTAGTCCTCACCATGTGAGATGAGGTGGACAGTTCTCTGAATTCCCTGCCCCTGAAGAACAAACACCGCAGTTTGTTTTCAGTTGGCCTTGGGAAACCCTGCCCAACGTACCAGCCCAGCAGCAGCCACCTGAGGCCACAAATTCTCTTCTTTGTGAGCAGGAACGACCCCAGCCACGGCAGCAGCTCCTCTGGAACGGAGCAGGGGGGAACAACACAACCCACGATGGTGCAATAGGACCTGGTGCACGTCCGTCACCCACCGAGTTGGGGCAACGTGTGAATTCATGCAAGCGCCTCCCTGAGATCACTTGAAGCAGCTCGGTTTGTCACAGCTGTGGCTCAGACAGCAGCGCCTGCTGGAGGTGACAGCGGCTGACAGGTATGTGCTCTCGACAGGTATGTGCTCTCCTAACACGGGACAAACCCAGCCGTGGGCGCAGCCCGCAGCGTGAGCCCGCAAGCTGCCGGCTCCCCGATCTGCTCACCGCGGTGGGTGGCGATTCTGTCGGCTCACATCCCCCAGGAGCACGGCACAGCTCCAGCCTTTACGCTGGGGACGCACACACAGCCCCACGTGCTATCGTGCATCAACCTGGTCCCACGGACACACGTGCCAACCTACCCACATGCTGGCAGCGCAGGGTGCCTGCACGCACCAAGTTGTACATCCCAGTACACTAACACACACAACTTTCCCCTCTGTACATAAAATGATAGAATTATAGAATCATTTAGGCTGGAAAAGACCTTTAAGATCATCCAGTCCAACCACTGACCCTACTCTACCAGGTCTGCCACTAAACCATGTCTCTAAGCACCACATCTACACCACTTTTAAACACATCTAGGGATGGTGACTCAGCCACCTCCCTGGGCAGCCTGTTCCAATGTTTGAGAACTCTTTCCGTGAAAAATTTTTTCCTAATGTCCAGCTAAACCTCCCTTGGTGCAACTTGAACCCGTTTCCTCTTGTCCTACGTCTGTATATGTACACACATACATGTGTGTATGTACACACAACACCCCCCCACACACACAGCACAGGCTCTCTCTGTGCTGTGCTGGTTTTGGCTGGGATAGAGTTAATTTCTTCATAGTACGGGGCTGCGTTTTGGATTTGTGCTGAAAACAGTGTTGATAACACAGGGAAGTTTTAGTTGCTGCCGAGCCGTGCTCACACAGAGCCAAGGGCTTTTCTGCTCCTCACGCCGCCCCCACCAGCGAGTAGGCTCTGGGGGGGGCACAAAAAGTTGAGAGGGGACACAGCCGGGACAGCTGACCCCAACTGACCAAAGGGACATTCCACACCATAAGACATCATGCTCAGTAATATAACTAGGGGGGAGGTTGGCGGGGAAGCTGCTGCGCGGGGACTGGCTGGGCATCGGTCTCTTGGTGGTCAGCAATTGTTTTCATTTGCATCAGTTGCCTTTCTTGGGTTTTATTTCCCTGTTATTTTCCTCTTCATTACAATTTATTATTATTGCTATTATTATTATTTTAATTATTAAACTGTCCTCATCTCAACCCACAATTTTTCTCTCTTTTACCCTTCCAATTCACTTCCCCCAGCCCACTGGGTGGGGGGAGCGAGCGAGCGGCTGTGTGGTGCTTAGCCGCTGGCTGGGGTTAAACCACGACACATGCCCAAGGCTGAACAGCCAAAGGAGTCCGGAGAAAAGGGGGGTTTGTCACCACCCCTCGCCCCACACAGCTGCCAAAGCTTACCCACCACCCCTGGCAATTCCCATCAAAAGCCCCGTTCCACAGGGCTGGTTTGATTATTGGGCTCGACCTCCCAGCTGAGGCTTTACCTCGGACCTCCAGGCACAACGAGATCCATCAAGTATCAGTTTCAAAGGTGGAAGCACTCAGCATCCTCTGCTGAAAAGCACAGGCAACATGCAGCTGGGGAAAGAAACTCTGCAGCTACCTGATCCGTCGAGGTTCGCTGCAGAGCTCAGGGAGCTGCAGCAGCGCAAGCATGAGCAGGATTCAACCCCACAGACATTTCCTTAACTGCCACTCTGCGGCAGCATTAAGGACTATCTGCTTGGAGGACCTGAGAGCAGAATTCAGCTACTGCAGCGTGTTTGGACTCAGAGGCGATGCCCGTTCATGGGAATGAAATGGTGCGGGAGATGTATAACATCCTGTTCACATCAAGTTATTTGCTGGATCCTTAGGTTATTAGCCAGGATCCCTACACAACCCAAAATGGCATTTTGGAGCCAGCCTGCCATCCCACCAGCATGATCCAGCACCGCCTGGGCAGGGCAGGCCCCCCTGCTGCAGCAGGATGCCTGCTGGGAGGTGCTGGTCCAGCCTGGGCTCAGCCTATGGATGCCATCTGCCGTTCAGAGCACTGGGAGGAGAACGGGAGCCCGTCCAGCACCGCTCAGCCCAAACAAGCACAGAGCTGCTTAAAAACAACCAACCCTTCGCACACAGTCAGGGTGCGTCTGATTCACCTCCCTGCTCCCCAGCCTTGGCTCCCGGTCACATCTCCATCACCTGGAGGGCAGGCACAGCCCTTCTGTTTCCAACAAAAGCAGATTAGCTCCCGCAGCCTCCTATTTCCCACAGCAGCAGGAGCAACACAGAGAACGGCAGGATTCAAGGTGCAGTTGTGAGAACCATCCGTGGAGAGACTTGATCCTCCAGTGCGTGTCTGTCAGCGTGCTGGAACTAGTGAATGCCACCATCAAGCCCGTAAAGGTAATGGGAAAGTTTGGAGGATTTCCCCTGCTCCTGGAGGGAATCTCAACCCACTAGAAGGGATTTCCCACGAGCTGAGAGGAGCCAGGGAAGGACTGCTGGTTCCCAGAGGCTGGGTGGCTGGCAAGAAGGTGGCTTGTGGAGCCAAATGGAGATTGCTGAAGTCCCACAGTATCTCCTTTCAGTCTTTGATGAGCCTAGAAGCAACTTTAAATAACCTGGTGCTGCTGACTGCTGGGCACCCGTCATTCCCACGAGATGAGATGCCCTTGGTCCAGAGGAGATCCATGGATGAGCCCCCAGAGAAGTCCAGCAATAGCAAGGGAGCCCAGGAGGGGTTGGGAAGGTCAGGAATAGCATTGACCGAGCCATTTTTGGGGTGCAACACAAATGCTGTGGATGGGACGCATGCTTACCCCCGAGTCCCTGCAATCAGGTTGCTTTTGCGCAGGCTCATTCACTCTGCATACGTGGAGACCTGGGGTGCTCACTCAAATAGCCCGTCCAGGGCATGAGGTTGTAACATACTCGGCGGCTTCTGCAGTAATCTCATTAAATCTCTTATTCTATGATTAATTAGCAGAGCTCCTCCAGCCCCACCTTGGGCTGCTCTGCCACCCAGCAGAACAGCTCAAAAGCATGCTTAAAAGTTTGAAATCTTTTCTTGAAATAATTAAAGAAGATTAGTTTGAAAACACGGCCGGGTTCCTTCAGCGGGGGCCAGGCACCGGCAGAGCCCAGGAGGCCCCTCAGCCCCATCAGGGCGCAGGCTGAACTCCAGCCACCAAAAACCAAACCAGAGGGGCCGTACAGAGGCGGTGGCTCCCACAAGCAGAGCCCAGCACAGGGACAGATCAGACCCACCCTCTAATCCTAGCTTTTGCCACTGACCATGTAATTATCGATACGGCTCTTCTCACCTTCCTGCTGCCTGATTACCTCTCTGTGTTTGCTAAGCCGTTTATGATCTGCTAGTAAAAAGCAAATTACGTTACTACTAGGGAAAGTGCTTCAATTCTTCAGGTACAGAGGTCTCCGAGTGGGTGTTATCTGGAAGCGCGGTGCAGTGGAGGCGTGCTGGAAGTGTCTGAAGTCTTGGCAGCTGCCTTTCCCAGCAGATTCTGGGGAGAAGCCAGCAGACAGAGCGGGAGGTGGCTGCAGAACACGCTGCAGGTCACAGCAAGAGCTCACAGCTGCTCAGGAAGCCCCCAGCCCCTGAAATCGGGATAGACATGGAAACAAACTCCTGGCAGAGCTGCTCGGGGTGGGAATTATACCTGGAAAAGTCCAAATGAGATCTAGGTGTAAAGCTTTTGTAAAACCTTGGCTCTGCATAGCACCACCATGGGGAAAAGCACCCCCAGCCAGGAGCACCCAGTGCCGCAGAGTGACCTGCTGCTGGCTGGGGACACGTCAGGGATCCTGTTTGGCGCCGAGCTTGGGTTTCACTACAAAGGCAGCTGACCCAGACCTTCTTCTCTCTATGCTGCCACTCGGAGACCTCTTCTTTCTCTCCCTCTCTAAATGCTCGGCACATCCCCAGCTTTGATTACTGACCGTCTCCCCCCAGCCTTGTCTCCACTCCCTGACATCTCTTCATTAAGTCTTAGAGCGGGTTTATTCCCATGACGCTGCTTTGTCTGTCACTCTCTTCAGCCTTTCTGGAGGGAGAAAGCAAAGGATCAGCCCCCAGCTGTGCTGCAGCCAGACAAAGGGAGCAGATTCCTCCTCCCCTTGCCCAAGCCTAACAAAGCCAGCGCAGCAGCGCTGAACCCTGAGCCTCCACCAGCGCGGCCTCGCTGCAATGAACAGGGCTCAGGGCTAATGAGAAAGCAAGAGCAGAGGAGCATCAGGCTGTGCTGTGTGTGGGAAAGGTTCCCTAAGGACAAAGGAAAACACTTCATTAATAGCTAGAGACTCTCGGCTGTGCAGAGGCGGCTGAAATGGAGATTTGCTGTGCCGGGAGACACAGGGTTTGTTCTAGAAGAGGAGAATGCTCCCTCTCACCCTCCAAGCCTCCTCCATCCTCCCATTTTTACAGTTCAAAGGGATGTTTTATGAGCCTTCTGGGGTCAGGAGGCAGCACCCCCTGGGCTGCACATGCAGAGAGGGGTGCTCTTAGCACCTTCCCTCAGCTCTGCTAGACCCAGCAGACCTCTAAGCACCCAGGGATGCTGTTAGACAGAAAGGCCTGGCCCCCGTGCCCCGCTCACCATTCCCTGCATCCTCACCCCCCAGCAGATCTCACCCTGGAGCCCTCCCCGACTGCTCTGCATCAAGATTGTCTCAGTTGGGCTCCATACTCCTCACCCAGGGCCTGGAGCACAACCCAGCACTGCTGCGGGCAGCTCCTCCACCCTGGCCGGAGCTTCATGTCTGCATCAGGGGTAGAGCTCCTTTCTGCAATTAGATAGTTTCATTTATACAACCTACCGAAATACGGTGCCTAAACAAACAAAGCATCAGGACCACAGATGGGAACATGACAGGGGATAGGGACAGACTGTTGTGCCTATGTAGGCAGCCAGGGACAAGCAGGTGGGCTGTAAATAATTAGCAAGCAGGTTGTTAGCCACAAAGTAAGTGCCTTTGCCCTCTCATCCGAGCTACACGGTGCTCCGAGATCAGAGAGAGGGGACTTGGAGCTGACAGGGCTGCACTTCACAAAGGAGCCACTTGCTTTGCCGCTTCCTAGCAAGTACTGAGGGAGAGGAAGGGCCCCACCGCCCACGGAGTGAGGGTCGGGGGGATGCAGGCAGCAGGGCCGGTGCCTGCCCTCTGGCTCGCCTCTGTGTCCTGGTTTGAGCAACACAGGATTAATTTCTCTTTCAGTAATTTTACTTTTCAGTAAGGTCTCTTCTAATGCTTGGGAAAACTACACTTCTAGAAGACTCTGGTGTCTGAATTTCTGAAAATACTTACTTTACAGCCAGCTATGGTGGGTGGGTTTCAAGGTGTCAGTGTTTTGGAGTTCGCCAGGTGCAGGGATGAGGAGGAGCGAGACCCGGGCACTTGACCCACGCTGGCCAACAGGGCTATTTCACACCATGAACGGCACACTCAATAGAAATTAGGAAGTTTGCTGAGAAGCCTTCTCTATTCCTTGATGGCTGCCATCCTGAGAACTTCTTGCCCCAGTGCTGGACCCCTGAGCCCTTCCCTTTCTCCCGAAGCCGCAGCGCTCGCAGTGTCCAACATTTGCTGTCCCCTGCTGGGAGTGCACGGCTTCCTACGAATAGCATGGGCTGAGTATAATCCTTGTGTATTTTATATTGCTACCGGGATCAATACTGGTTCTTTAATGTTAATTATCTGCTCTTACTCTATTAAATCTGTTTATATTTCAACCCTCAGGTTTCCTTGTGTTTCCCAATCTCCCTTCCCGGCTGGGGAAGTAATTGTCTAAACAACAACAAATCGTTACGGGTTCCTCAAACCATGACCCTCTGCCAGCCTGCCCGCCCCGGGGAGCGCAGCTCGGGGCCGGGATATCCCCGGAGCCTGCTCCAGGGGAGCGGCAGGG
>VFFE01007207.1:1016617-1030593 GCA_008921705.1 Burhinus oedicnemus
GCCCCCCCTCCCCCTGGGCCCCGGTCCCACCTTTGCATACAGTCACAGCCCTGACGCAGCCCCGAGCGCAGACCCGGCTTCTCCGAGGGCTTTTCTGAAGACATCTTTTAATGGTGCAACTGCTACAAGCTAGAACTGTAACCCGACGGTGCGGACAGCCCTCCTGCAAACTGCCCGGGAAGAATTAAACCACAGAGAAGGCGATGGCCGGGGTCTTCAATTACCAAAGCCACTGCCCGGCCCCAGGGTAAGCGCGCCCCAAAACCAGAGGCAGGACTCAGTTTTGCTCCTTTTTCCCAGGGCTAAACAGCAGATCCCCAAATCATTAGAGGAGCTAAAAACCAGGTTGGAACATTGTGGATCGAGGTCATTTCTGCATGAAACCCAGCAAAGGCAGTATTTGTGCTAGTTCTGTGCCAAAAGAAAGGTCTTCCCTCTAACCAAAACAGTCCCTTAGGCATTCATCCCTCCCAGGAGCCTTGGCAGCCCCTCACTCCAGCTTCTGCCAAAGTGACTGTCAAATGCTACAGGTTTGCAGGAAAAGCCTTGCTATGAAGGCAGAAGAACGATTCCCTGAATCTGGCTGCAGGTTAGGAGTTTGCCTTGTTGCAAGCCAAGGGGATCTGTGCAGGGAAGCACGCATAGATCCCAGGATGCTGGAAGAGGGCAACATCACAACAGTTCTCTCTGAACCACCACTGACCTGTCTGGATACTCCTAACACCTCTGAACCCATCACCTTTGGTAGTGGGTCAGGATGACTGTAGGGAGACACTTGCCCATGCCCTGATCTCCAGAGTCCTTCCTGATAGCAGGAGACATGGCACACCAGCACTGCGAGCAGTTCCTTCATCTGCATTTCCCCATACAGCTCTGAAGACAACCGGAGGGGACCCCCTGGCCAAAGTGTTCCTTCCCTCCGTAGGGCTGGAACGGCAGCGTCCAGGAGGGAGAGGAACAGCAGCCCTGGCTGCAGGCTCCTGCCAGCCATGGCTCCAGGGCAAGGCTGGGTTTAGCTACCGGCAGGCAGAGCCGAGCTGCCAGGCTCCCAGGGCGGCTCGGGTGGTGCTCACCCAGCCTCAGCGCTGCCCAGAGCTGCCCAGCACCACCACCACCACTACTGGAGGCAGCGAGGGGCAGGGTCCTCTGCCGGGAAAGAGCCAGCTAGGAATCGGAGAGGCACAGGGCCTCCACGGCATTGCTCAGGCCCTGGCTCACCCCGCCGACAGCCAGCAGGCAGTTCCGGACCACGATGCTGGAGCAGGCGCAGCGTGGGGTGGGCATGGGGGGCAGGCTCTCCCACTTGTTCTTCTCGGGATGGAAGGCCTCTGCAGACTCCAGGACAGTTGGCTGGTTTCCTGGAAGCCCAAAACAAGGCACTGGGTCACCTGGGAAGCACTGGCAAGCATCCCTTGTCTGCTTTGGGACAGTGCCTGTACTCTGGACCCCATCCCCTTATGGGGTTCGTTTTCCCAGCTCCCTCAGGCCAGCCAGGGCCAGAATCTCTCCCCTCTGTAATGATAACATGACTCATATGCTTTTGAAGTGTTACCACTGTCCCCAGTGCCTCACCTAGTCCCCCAGCCACGATGACTCTGCCTTTCAGGTAGCCAGCCACGAAGTCTGCTCGCCTTTTCTTCAGGTAGAAGGAGCGCTCCATCTTCATCCAGCCACCTGGGAGGGACAGGACAGACCGGGCATTGCAGCAGTATCCACTGCCGGGAAACCACCTGCCTCTCTGACTTCCTACTTGCTTGTGGAAGTGCAGTTTTGATGCTGCACCTTGGGGTAATAATATCCCATGACACAGGGGTCAGCGTCCCCACCACCGTGTCAGGAGGGAGCTGTTGACCCCAGCTGCCTCAGGACCATGGGTTTTTTCCCCCCCCGCTGCCTTGACTTGTTCATCTTGACTGCAGGCCTTCCTCTAGGCTGCGCTCAAGGCACCAGCGGTCCCAGGGCTCAGCAGATGAGCTCTGTGCTCTGCATGGACAGCAAAGACCCAAAGCACAGCCTTGTGCGCCACCCGCCCTGCTCCTCTGGAAAGGACAGAGCTGGGACAGTTCCCACCTTGTTCCATGTCAAACATGTCCACAGTCCTCATGAACTTGGGCTGCCTGTAGAGCCGTCCCTGCCGCAGGCCCCCGAGACTGAAGAGTTTGTCTTCTGTGGGCACGAAGCTTGAGAAGGCCCTTTTGTTGGGGATATTGGGAAACTTGGTCCACGACCTGGTCTCTGTGTCAAAGACCTCGAAGGCATTGACGGCGTACTTGGACTGCCTTCCACCTGGGGCAGGGGACATGGAAAGAAAAGGGTCAGCTTGGCTCACAGCACCAAGCCAACAGCAGTAGGAACTAGAGGAGCCTCCTGGGGCAGGCTGAGAACAAGCTGCCAGCTGATATGATGTCTGCAGGTCTCAAGTCACCTGGGATGAGGGTCTGCTGAGCCAGGTAACTTCTCACCCTTGAGCTCCCTCCCCTTTAACCGCAGGTTCATGGCATGAAAACACTTCATTTTTCAGTGCATCACACCCTCCGCTTCCCTCCACACTGGCAGCAGCGGGTCGCTGGCACAGGAAAGTGTTTAGTATGCACCGGTTTAATCAAGACAAATTCACAGCAGAGCAGGGATCAGCGCTCAGGGAACCTTTGCAATTCAGATGAGTTCAGCGCCAGTGCAAGCCAGCAAGCCCCGGCCTCGCTGCCGAGCTCCTGACGGAGCAGGAGAGCCAGAGCAGCTGCTGCTACCACCGCCAAAGACGTGTATTATTCTTCCACCCATCCGATGCAGATGAATACAGCTATTCTCGGCTCAGACGCTCGGCGTGCCTTTGAAGGCAGAGCCTGTGCTCGCTACTGGGCCCACAAACTGTTCGCCAGCAGCAAGCAAACTGCAGAATAGATCAAAGAGTCTTTTCTGGTAACCCCTAAAGAGAGCCAGGCTGTCTGGTGGCTTGAGCAAACTCCTGCATTTTTTTGATCCCGATATGCCATTTGGCCACAAGCTCACAGCACCATTTCTCTGCCTTAGTTTCCCTTTCTATAACACAAAGCTAAAGAAAAACATCCCCTGCAAAAGGTTTGGTCCAGCATTTCCCAGCTACAGCAGGTCTTTCCTCTGCCAAACGCAGACCCTTTGTGAAGCTGCACGGTACTTTGCTGATAATAAAATGCATAGAAGTATTTTTACTCACTAGTTGAATCCAAGGGATTTTATCGCAGTTGTAGGACTGCAAATTGAGGAGAGACCAGCTGTACCCTTGGCTGCCAGCAGCCGCGGATGGGCCTGGGAGAGGGGAGGTTTCTCAGTGCTCAGATCAAAGGAGCTACTGCCCAGCGGTGCCGAGGAGGAGGAGGAGGAGGAGGAAGGACTGCTTCTTACCCAGCACGTAGATCTTGGTCCCTCGCAGGAAGGATGTGGCAGCGTACCTGGGTGTGGGCATGGCCGCCAGCGACACCCAGATGTCCTTGAGCATGTCGTAGTGTTGCAGGTAGTTGTGCGGCCGCAGGTCAGATCCCATCCCACCAGCTGCATAGACTCTGTAGTCTGGACAGGGCCAGGCAGCAAGAAAACCCCATAGAATTATTATAGGAAAGCATCAGAAATACCCGCCCCTGAAAACCTACACGTGCCATCATACAACGTGGACCAGAACTGCTCACTCCTACCCGAGTCCCTGTGTACATCCCGAGCTCCCATCCCCGGGGCAGAGCAAAGGCACCAACTTCCCCATCCCCGCAGCAATGCCGACGGTCTTCCCCCAGCCCTGCTCCCCCATCCGGGGGCTGCTGCTCCTCGGCTCAGCGCCTGCTTTGCCCCACCGAGGTCTGGCACAGGACGGCAGCTCTGTGACCCACACCGGGGGGCTCAACGTCAAGACAGGGCACTGAGGCTTCTTATTCCTCACCGAATCCGTATCAGCTGTATCCATCTCTGGCTAACAGCAAACCTGGCTCTCCAAAACAAAATCCTACCTGCACAGCACCCACATTGTGTCCTTCAACAAGCACTTCACTCCACAGACAAGATTGAGGAGAGCAGCGACAGCAGCCTTGCCCTTGTGACCAGCTTTACAAGGCAGCTGGAAAAGCAGAGACCAGCCTGCACGCTGCAAGGATTTGGGCAGCTATTTCTGTTCCTGGCCTCTCGCACCAAATTGACCCTGCCGTATCAGTCAGGCAAGCTTACACTCGGAGAGAAAATCATCTCCAAGATGGTAAACATTATTTTTAAACATTCCTTGATGGTAGCTTTTAAACCCACTTAAGCAAACAAACCAAGCGGCTTTCAAAGAAGCTGCCTGGAGATTAGATTCGTAATCCCGGGCACGGCGGGAAGCTGGCTGACCTCAGGCACACTGCTCGGGAACACAACTCCCAGCCCCAGGCTCTTCAAAGCATGGCAGAGCATGCTAAAGGAAATCAGTGCTCCACATCTCTGCTTGGAAATTAAAAAATGAGATGGGCTGATAAGACAGAGCCTCACAGGCATTTAACAAGCCCCAGTTAAGGCGGTGGTTAAGCTTTCAGAGGGGACCTACACAGGAGCCCTGCACAAAGCCAGCTGCTTCCCCTCCTTGTGCAATGATTTGAGCCCACAACCACGAAGCCGACTCTCTCCTGGCTGGTTCTGGGTTTGGACCAGAGATGCCTCTTCAAACCAAAGCTATTCTGTGGCTCTGGGACCTTCACCTCTCGCTCCACAGCTCAGCCTGGTCCTCTCAGCCTGGCTATGCTCAGCCAGCAGCACCATTCCTATTTTTCCAGGATCTGCAGCACACAAGGACCAGAATTTGCTACAAAACCCTGGAGAAGTTTAATTTGAGACCCTGGGGGTTGGACCTGTCTGAAATACCCCCAGGTACCAGCACAGCCACAGCCCTCGTGACTCCAGGGCTGACAATACAGAGCAACCCCAGGTTTATCTGCTTTTGGCGGCCAGTCATCTTCAGCAGATGGAATGTGACAAATACACGGGGCTCAACTTCTAGGAGCACAGAAAAGGTTTTGCAGAACAACGTAACCCTGTGCCATTACCCAGAAAGCTTGTGTGCCTGATGCATCAGCCAATGCTAACCGCCCCCATCTCACCACCCCACAGACACCCTCCCTGCCCTGGAAGGATCAAACCCTCCTTGCCTTTTGCCGTCACCGAGATGCCCATGGCCGCCTCTCTCAGCGAGTTCCTCTTCTTCCACTTGCCCTCATCTATGTTGTACATCTCCACTATCTTCAGCGGCATCTGATTCACTCCGACCCCTCCTATCACCATGATCCTCTTGCCCAAGGTGGCCACAGCCAACCCTGCCCGGGCCGTGGGCATAGGTGGCAGCGAGGTCCACTGGTCAGCCTCAGGGGAGTAGACCTCGAAGCAGTCCATGGGGACACCATTGTCATCGCAGCCCCCGATGGCAAACACCTGCCCACCGGCTTCCACCAAGGTCGAGTAGACCCTGCGGCTCGGGAGCGGGGCGAGGGTTTTCCACTGGAAGTCTTTGGTATTAGCTAACTCCATGGTGGCTGGTGGGGCGAGGCAGCATCGGTCCCTGCCCACGGGAGGGGGCTGGCTACGCTGCAAAACAGAGCACAGAAGTGCCAGGGGAAAAAAACAACAGAGAAACACAAAGTGCAAACACCATCCTCCCCCTGGCAGAGCTGCAGGCAGCCAGGAGCAGAGCAGGGATCGCAGCATCCATAGCAGGCAGCCTCCTGCAGCCACCAGTCCCGCAGCCACCCCCCGACACAGAGCAGCAGCGACTCGTACCTTTCATTGCGTTTCCGTTAATCCTGCAGTTCCAGATCTGCCTCAGAAGCTCACGCAGAGACCGATCCTAAAAATAAAACAAAACAAAAGGAAGAGGGGGGAAAAAAAAAAAAAAAGGCAAGAGAGGTTGGAGTCAGTTTGTTATCCTGTTTCCCGAGCATCCCCGCCCCCAAGCGACATTCAAACTGAGGAGGCTGCAAGCTGTCTGCTCACTTCCCTGGCTGTTTTCCTGCCTGCTGGGGAACTTTTCCTTGCATCCTCCTTCTCTGACCTGATTACTCCTCCCGACCCCTGCCTACATCCTCCTGCAGACCCTGGGGAGGACCCGCTCCAGTTGCCCTCGGCTGGGAAAGGCAAAAGCCAGCACTCGCCCCTCCAGCCCCGACCCCCCGGCTGCGCCGCGGAGCTCTGGGGGATCCAGAGAGCAGCCCAGGCAGGAGAGGCACAACCTCTTGCTGGAAACCCACTGTCCTTTTCTCCTCTGCCCTCTCAGAACGGCCGTTAAGCATGCAGATGAGATTAATCAGTGCAGGAAGACAGAGAGAGGGCAAACGGAAAGGAATAAAGGCAGCGGCTTGCTCACTCGCCCAGCGTGGAATAAGGTGCGCCCTGCACTGAGCATCTCCGCCTTCATTGTGTAACTGGCGTTGTTTAACAATTGCCCTTAAAACAAAGTAAGATTTCTCTTTACCCCTGCGCATTCAGCAGCCTCTCCCGGCACACGCCGCCTGCATGAACATTTGCAGGCAGGACGGTGGGGCAGAGTGAGGAGTTGCCAGAAAAACCCAAAGGCGGCATACTCCTGTCTGAGCACTGCTCTGGTCCAGGACAGCATCATTCCTTCTCCTCCACGTCCACAGACTCCTGAGACTTTTCCCCGTGCATGCTGAGGTCCCACTGAGCCCCTGAAAAGAGCTCCCCTGGCAGCAGAGCAGGGCTGGCCGGCTCCGCTTTCCTGTGGACCATAGTTTGAAAGTCCCTGGAGCAGATGCTTGCTCCCAGACCCACTTCGCTGCCTCCTGGCAGACGCTCAGCCCAGGGCCAGTGCCTCAGCCCATCTGCTGCTTGCGGGTATTTTTCCTTCTGATACAGCAGCATGGACGTGGGGCGGGATGCAAAGAGCCAACTTGCTCTCTCCTAAGATACCTGAACACAAATAAAGCAACCAAATGTTACAGCCCTTGGGTTTCTTAAGGCGATGGACTCCTTTCTTCCAAAAGGGAGAACCAAACTTGTCTTCATCTGGAGCAGAGAATAAATGAGTGGGCTCTGCAAAGCTCCCTGACCCAGGAACGGGTCATTGCCCCCTGCCCCCAACTGCCTTGCCCTGCTGCAGCACTTACTGCCCAGGTCTGACCACCGTCCTTCAGCTCTCCGAGCCCTCTGACAGCCCGAGCTGACAGACAGAGCCTGTAGCTTAGCAACAGCCACCTACAGCCGCCTTTCATCACCCATCGCTTCAGATGATCCAGCTGGGCATCCTGATGCTTTCCGGGGACCACAGCAGGGAGCAATGATGCAGATCCTCCTGGAAAGGGGGAACCCCCAGGGTGCACCACACGCAGGGCAGAGGCACGCAGGCTGCTGCTACCGTACCCCAGACTCATCCTGCACGTAGCACACTGGGGATGCCACGTGTTTCTCCTATAAATTCATGCCTGTGGTGTTCACCAGGTAAGCAGGGAGCCCGAGGTGGCCCTCGGACCACAGCTGTTTGCCATCATCTCCAAGAGGTACAGCACAGCATCCCCACAAACGCCTCATCTCTGCCTCGGGGCTCAGCCCGCAGGGCCCATCCGAAGGGGAGATGAGTTTCCACGGTCACGTTAGTTCCAACATCTCCTCTGAAAG
Source organism: Burhinus oedicnemus (assembly GCA_008921705.1). Taxonomy (NCBI): domain Eukaryota; kingdom Metazoa; phylum Chordata; class Aves; order Charadriiformes; family Burhinidae; genus Burhinus; species Burhinus oedicnemus. Next base: position 1,024,232 of record VFFE01007207.1, read on the forward strand.
CGTGAATTAGAGAAGGGTGATGGAAAAGCATCGGTGAAGCAGGTCTCAGACAACTGCAGTGAGATCCCTCAAAAATCATGTCACATACAAGTCTGAGCTGGCATGAAAACCAATCGGTCCAAGCAGAGCTGTTTATTTTAACTTATTCTCCCAAATAAATTTCAGTAGTCAGCTAAACATCATTTATTGCATAAAGAATGTGGTTAATAAAACCATAAATACTCCTTGGACTGTAACCCTCCAGCAGCAGGACCCAGTGCTGGCACATGCGCACATCCCCGGCACCGTGGGGGCCGCAGTACAAAGGCGCACAAAGCAACAATAAAAAGCAGCAGCAAGTCAAGCCACGCTTTGCATCTTCCCAGCAGCTGAGGAGAAAAGGGCCAACATGAGACTAGATCCCCAGCTGCTGTTGTCCCCTCCCTTCGATCCCTCGTCGTCTGACGCGCATCACCGCCCGCAACTGCATCAGCTCAGGGATTTTTGCCTTGGCACTTTAAGCAGCTCTGGACTATTGCTTTCATGAATAATTTATTTTCTTTCCAGGTGAATTTTGTGCATTACCATGGACAAATTCACCATGGGCCAGCAAATTAGAAAAGCAGAGCCAGCTCCTGTTTCCGGGAGCATGACGGATTTGCATCCTGACCTCCGAGAAGTCATTTTCCTGCCCTATACCTCAATTTCTTCAACTCTAAAGTGCAGTCTCAGGATGAGACACAATCAGCATCACTCAAAAGTCTGACAGAAGCAGAACCTCACAGCTGGTGCCAGACAATTTCTCTGCTGTCACCAAGGCTAACCAAAGCTCGAGCATAATTGTCTAAAATTGCTTAAAAATTTTTTTTCAACATACCAGCACAGAGTGGGATTCAAAGCACTTGGAGATGGCAGAGTATTTCCGTGGAGTGCTGGGCAGATGCTCCACGAGAACAGGCAGAGCAAAGACCTACAAATTCAGCCCAGCCGTGGTCCCAGACAGCAGGGACCAGCAGATCCAGAGCCACCACCCTCAGCAGCCGTAACGCAAAGCTCTGCTGGAATTCAGCTGCCTTGGCATACAAATAATTTGCTATCCTTCTCTTTCATGCTCTTTAAAGAAAATAAAGGTCAGTCTGAAACACTGCCGCCGTCTTTCCACCATCACCTGAATCTCACTGGAAGGCAACGCCAGCGCTGCGCCGTAGGAGCGGGGAACTGTCAAAATGTGCTGACCAGCCACCGCCGTGCGCTGCAGCCATGTTCTCCTCCCAGGCAAAGAGAATTATCACTTAATTATACCAAACAAATTGGAAGCATTAACATTTTTTTCTTAAATGGCTACATTAAAATCAAAATGAATGGTAATTGCTTTTCTATCGGAGGAGGTGGCAGGCACGGTGCTGATCCCACGTACAGCACAGCACCCACATACACCCCTCAGGGTCTTTGCCAAGTGGCTACGGAGCACGGCTGGGCAGGGAGAGCCCCACAGCACCCACCAAGAGGGGGACAGGGCTGTGGTGGCAGAGGGGGACCTCTCGGTGCATGGGGCTGAGCTCCCTGTGCTGGTAAAACCCAGGTGCTCCCTCCAAGGAGATGCCATTCCTCACCCCAAAGGTTACATCAGGCTCATTTTAGAGACCCCCTGGTTTGGTGGCATTTATTACCTGCAATGCTTTGTGATTTATAAAAGAGACATACTGGCGGGTATTAAAATGACAGATAGGCTGAACAGGGAAGAGAGATCTCAGCGCGTGGTGCTGCTGAGTGCGGCTGCTTTACCTCACCTTCCTATCTCACCTTTCTCCAGGATTTAGAAGTTCTGCTGCTCCGAGTTTTAAATTCCCTCAGCTCCAAGTGGACCAGCACACGGCCCACCTGGAGCTAAGATCTCCACCCACCAGCCATCAGGGTGTTCTTTAGGCTGATGCACCACCCTAAATATGGCATCGCAAGACCGCTGCACGAGCGGAGTGAAAAGGCATCCTATTTACACCTCTCCAAATTGAGAGCAGCACAAAAAGGCCCTAGAAGATGACATGCCATGGAGATACTCCCAAATCTTCTTTTTTTAATGCTCATACGGATGATATCCACCTTGAGACATCACTGTACACACCCCCAGCCACACTTACGCACGCACGCTCCCTCCAGGCAGGAACTCAGGGCTAGAAATGGAAAGAGACCCCTAATCCTCACTCTAAGCCTGAGGCAGCTTCAAGTCACTATGACCTGATGCTGTACCGTGTTTGTCTAACTTGCTCCGAAAAGCCTCCAGCACTTCTGCAGCTCCAGCAGCAGATCACTGCTGTGCCTCACAGAGCATCATCCGCTCACTCTGGGAACAGCATTCCTTCAGGAACACCACAAAGAGCCAGGAGACAACCACGCTTCTTCCTGGCATCCCACCCAACTTCACCGAGCTGCACACAGCTGACCCTCAGCTTCCCTGACTTCAGTGGCATGACCCCAGATTTCCATCGCCGATCTGGGGACGGGTCAGACCCAGGACACCCGTCCCAGCCCCATCAGGAGCTTGTGCTCCCAGAACATCACGGCTCCCCATATTGTCTGCCAACTGCCAAACACCCACACGTTCCTTGCTGTCACCAGGAGCAGGTAAAAACAGAGACGCAGACAGCCACCAGCCTGACAGAGCAGCCTATTAGAGAAACTATGGCCTTCAGAGAAAAAGCTCTTGTACTCACCTAAATGTCACACCAGATAAGCACGGGGCAGTCCGGCCATTTGCCAGCCAACACAAGAAAAGGGGCTGCAAAGCTGGGCTGAAAACAGCCTGACATCCAGCCAGCATCGCTAGCCAGAGCAGCAATGATTCCCACTGCTCCGGGGACAGGCATCACTGGAGAGGCAGGAACAGGGGCAACAATACGCTGGAAATAGCACACAAAAACCGAGAAGAAATCACAGCTCCTGCTCCTCAGCACCAGGCAGGAGCAAGCAGCTCCATTTCAGCTCTGCCTTGGCAGCACGCACTCTATTAAATAAAGAGCAGGAAGAGATGACACAGCACAGACTCGATGGAGACAGCTAAAGGGAGATGATTCAGTGCAGGGAACCCGCTTCTGTCCCAGGGAACACTCATGGTACAAGGCCAGGAGGGGGAACACGGAGAGGAGATCCCCAGGAACTTCACCTGCTGCCAAAGAGGGGTGTCAGGCACAGCCCGGGTCTCCCCTGCCTGCCTGCGCCCGACTCTTCCCAGTGCAATTCCAGGTTACAGCAACACTCAGGTGCTTTCCCAGTGCTGCTCCAGGCACAGTATCCACCACGCAGCTTGGAGCAGGGACCAGCCCTGGGAAGTGCCAGTCACCTGGGGCTCAGCTCTTCTGCTCCCAGTGTGAGCCCAGACCACTCAACACCGCTCACCTGCTCCGAGGGGCAGGGATGGAGGAGGGCAGAGGCGGCATCCCTGCCTGGGATGCTGGGCACAAGGACCAAGCACACCTCTCCCAGGCAGGCTCTCCTGGGACCTTCAGCCCTGCTCTCCCCAGGGCTGGGTGCTCAGTTCACCCAGGCAGGGAAGCTGCTTGTGAAGGTGGGACTCTGCATCTGCCCCTCCTTAAAAACCCAAAGGTAACTACCTGCAGCTGGAGCTGCCCCAATATCACATCCCATATTGGCTAGAATCAAGGATTTTGTTAGGACAAAAACAACAGCAAGTGATGAGAAAGGAGGGGAAACACGGTGATAATTTTCTTTATGCTGTTTTCACCTACACTGGAAGTTAGCAGGATACAGTGCATCTCAACGAACACACTGAAAAAGTTTCAGATGTGGGAGCAGCACCTAAACCTCCCCGTTAATCACTGTAATTGAAGTGAGATGCTCTTCCTCCTCGAAGCATATGAATGTCACGGTGTAACCACCCTTTGCGCCATCAGATAAACACGAGCACAGTGAAAAGAGGCCCTTGTCCCTGTGGGCTCAGGTACCAACCTTTGCTGTAAATAAATGCTTCCTCATTTCAGCAAAGACACAGCCAACAAGAAGCACAACATTCACGGGGGCAGATTTTCCAAGAAGCTCCAAGTTCACGTTTCCTCCTGCTCAGCACCCAGAAGGGACCCATAAATCCCTTTATGGGATTCTCTGGCTCATTTCTCTGCCACCCAACGAAGAGATTTGCAGAGGAGCCCAGCAGCCCAAAACCCCGTCATACAACAGTCCAGAGAGCTCAGCACCCCCACAGACACGGCTCTCTTCAAACCCTCGCCGCTTGCTCATGCTTCTGAGTGGGACCAAGGTCTTTGGAGAAGTCTGGTACCTTTGTAACCCCCCCAGCACGGGAGAAGCCTGAGCTCCCGTCCCAAATGCTCGGTCTCCTGCAGGGTCCCACAACAGCAACAACTCCCGTGGTCACCCGCAGTAAGGCGCTACGTGACCCAGCCTAACACCGTTTCTTGGGGACGCTCAGAACAAGGTATAGACAGCCCTTCTATAAGCTTTGACTATTATACAGTCCTAGCCCACAAGGTCATGTAATACCAAGTCCGGGTTTTCAAATTACTCCAACTTTTAAGCAGAAAAGGCTTTAAAAACCCCTCTGAAAACCAGGGACTCCGGTGCCTTTACTTCTCCCTTGTTCAAACCCCGGCAGCTGAGGCTTTAAACAGAACATGCATGAAATTTTCAGTCTGGTATTTCTGACCTCTCTTTACACTGAATCAAGTTTCCTTGCCATAGTAACAGCTACCCAGAAAAATAACAACAAAAAAATCCACTAGTTCCTTGCCTTTCTCTGCAAATTACCCAGCTGGCAAAAGAGCCTGTTTAGTTATAAGGAAAGAGAAAAAGCATTGCAATTGTAAGAGAATTAATTGTACCAAGCAAAGAAAAAGCAGCAGCACTCACAAGCAGCTCATTTCACTCCTCCTGTGCCTGAGCATCTCTTTGCAGACGTAAGTACGTGCAGTTTGAATGCGACGACAGCAGGCTGTGACCGATCTGACCAGCTTCTCCCCTTCCCCCCATTACCAGTCCCTTGAGATCATTTCCAGCCTCATCATGCCAAATGCAATTTCCTGCGGTTGCTAATAGGAGGACGGCAGAGAGGTTGTGGAAGGAAATATTCCAGAGCTAACAGCGCAGCAGTCGTGCATCAGAAGGATGTCAGGAGCTTTAGCAGGCTACGGGACACGGAGAAAAGCGGTTTCATTTTTTGGCGCTCATTAGCGCAAGGAAAGAGCCCAGACCATCCTTTCTTCCTGGGTGGGCTGAAGAATCAGCAGAACAAGGTAAGATTTGTTCACATCGCAGTTTGTCTCGAGAGAGAGAGATATAATTTTGTCAAGAGGAAAGACAACCCACCTGCGAGACTGAAGGTTACCCCTTCCCCGGTCCCACTCCCAGCAGCATCCTGCATCTCCTCCCCTTTGCCCCAAGGCTGCCGCTGCTCCCTGCACAAACAGCTTCTCTTTTGCATGGGTCAAACGGAGAAGGTCTTTTTCCAGCCCTGCAGTCTCACTGGTTATGTTTGTAAAGCTCCTGTTTCTCTGTATTTAGGCTGCATCCCTCCGGAGAGAATGTAAAAAGCTTGGGCTGGATCTCAGCTGGGGGTAGCCCATGGCACACACCCACTGCTGCCGCCTGCCCGAGCTGCCGGGGCCTGGTCTGGGAGAAAGGCTGAAAATACAGGATTTGGGGACTACTTGGGGGGCAGGGGAAGAAAAAGAAAAAAAGTAAGGGAAAAAACATCCTCCTTAACCCACTTTTTTGGAGGGAAACACAAACTCAAAGCTTTGTTTCTGGTTCCCCATTAAAATCCTGGCCTGACGCTGGGAGAAAGCTGTCCTCCTCCGAAGCTTCCCCCCCTCCCCATCAATAACCCGCTGACCTCCAGTGAGAAACTCCCTCCCTCCTGCCAGGAGAGCTTGGGAAGCACGGATGTACTCACAGCTCCTGGGAAGCCGCGCTGAGTCCAGGTGGAGCATGGCTCTCTGCTAGAAACGCTCTTCAACACCCAAATCCTTGGTGCCCGCTGAGCATCCCCCTCCTCCCCAGCTCCCTCCCACACCCTCCGTCCCCCCCTGCACCCCGCAGCGCTGGCGAGGGGGACTGAGTGGGGACGGCAGCAGCCGGGGCTGGGAGAGCTGCGTGGGAGGGATGCGAGGGGAGGAAAAAAAAAAGAAATCAGCATAAATCCAGCGGCCCTAATATTCACCCTCCCAGAGATGTAGGCCAATTAAGAGGGAGAGCGTTTCCCCATCTGGTGTTTTCCTCGGTGCCGGCAGCCGGGGTGTGCGTGCGTGTGTACACACTGCGTTACCAGACCCATACTTAAGCCTTTTATGGCTCCCCACGCTTGCACAGGATGTTCTGTAACAGCGGCTCCCCCCCCCCCCCCCCCCCGCCTGCAG